>VZQC01011619.1:2338069-2425408 GCA_009823505.1 Rhizomys pruinosus
TTAATGGGGTATTGAAGTCCCTAGTATTAGTGTGCTGGGTTATTATGTGCATTGAGATCCTGAAGAATTGTCTTTATAAAGTTTTGGTCACCATGAGTTTGATCATATATATTATGATTGTGAAATTTTTATCGTCAATTGTTCCTTTAATAAGGATGTAATGGCCCCTTTGTCTCTTTTGATTTTTTGTTTGAAGTCTATTTTGTTGATATTAGAATAGCAAACACACCCGCTTTCTTTTTTGGTACCATTTGCTTGAATACTTTCTTCCAACCCTTCACCTTAATTTTGGTGCCTATCCTTGAAATTGAGATGGTTTCTTGTGACAGCATATAGATGGGTTTGTTTCCTAATCCAATTCTCCCAGCTATGCCTTTTGATTGGGGAGTTTAGCCATTAATATTAAGGTTACAATTGAAAGATGGGTGTTGCTTCCTTTCACTTTATTATCATTTGACTTCTAGCCTTTGATTTTGCTCCTATGGTTATGTTTTTGTTTCATTCTTTTCCTAGGTGTTTGAGGATTGTTCTCCTCTCTTCTGCCCTTTGAATTGCTTCAAGTATTTTATGAAGAGTTGGTTTTCCAGACATTATATTCCCATACTTGTTTATGTCTGGAAGATTTCTCTCTCCTTCAAGTAGTATAGTCGATCTATTTTGCTGGGTAAAGTAGTCTGGGTTGGCATCCATAGTCCCTTAACACAGGGAATGCTTTGCTCCATGTTCTTCTGTTACTTCATGTTTGAGGCAAGAAGTCAGTTGTAATTCTGATGGGTTTTCCCTTTGTATGTGACTTGTTTTTCTTTTGTGGCCCTCAGAATTTGTCTTTGTTTTGGGCATCTAGCATTTTAACTATGATATGGCGTGGGGTGTTTCTTTTCTGATCTTGTCTATTTGGGGTCCTATGGCTTCTTGTATTTGTATGGGCTTGTCTATTTTTAGTTGGGGAAGGAAATTTTCATCTATTATTATGTTGAAGATCTGATCAATACTATCTCTGAGATTCTTTTTCCTTTATTCCTATGATGGGGAGGTTTGGTCTTTTTCCTAGTGTCCATATTTCCTGGTTGTTCCACTTTTGTGTGTTTTTAATTTTTCATACGTCTTTATTTGAGCTTTTTAATTGCTCGTGTTACTCTTCCAGGTATGATATTCTTTGTTCTGCTTCCTCCATTTACTTCTGAGGCTTTTTCCTTTTCTTTCTTCTTGATTGACTGAGTGTTCTAATTCCTTTTTTGTTTTCCTCCTGTGTTTTCTCTTGTACTTCCATTTCCTTTTTGAGCTTCTCCATCTTTTCTTTGTGCTTCTCAATCTTTCTTGGTGCTCCTTTCTTCTTTGGTTAGCTTCCTTTTTCAGTGTTTCTACTTCCATTCGGAGTTGTTTTTTTTTTCTCCCTCTAGTTTCTTTCTGGAGTTTGTCATTCTGTTCCTTTAGTTCTTTCCGAAGTTTGTCATTGTATCCTCTAGGTCCTTTTTGAGTTTTTCATCTCTCTCTTTAGTTCCATGACTTCTTCTTTATTTTCTTTAATTTCTCTGCGTATGTCGCAATATTTCATCTAAGCTCTGTTCCTTGGGTCTCCTCCAAGGGATCCCATTGTGGCTATCTCCTCCAGGGTTGGTAGGGCCTGTTGGGTGGAGTATCCTGTGTCCTTTCCCATGTTGTCCCTTCGTTGTGTCCCTGGCATTGGATTTCCCCTTTGTGGTTCAAGTCACAAACTGACTTTTCACTATTTAGTGGATGGTTTTGTTGGCTCCTTCCGATGCTTTTTTTTTTTTTATTTTTTTTTTATTTTTATGGTGATATTGACTTGCAGGTTTCAGGTTTTAGTTTTGTATATATTGGATGTTGGAAGCCTAAGTTAGTCTTCTCTCTGTTCTGAAGGTTTCTCCAAAAGGAAGACCACATGGATTCTTAGCAATCACTTGGCGGCGGGGGGGGGGGGTGGGGGGGTTGTGTGCCTGATCTAGCCCGCGCCCTGGTCCCTCTGGGCGGGGAACCCGTAGACGGGTTTACAGCGAGACCTCTCCCAGCTTGCCCCCCGCCAGACCCCGCCTAGAGCTGTAAGACTGTGTAACCTGGCCTGGCGCGTTATGGCGTCTTCCCTGCGGCCCCGGTTCCCGCCACAAGTCCAAGCCGGGACCAGAGCAGAGGGAAAGCGGACCCTGCTCACCCGACTCGCGGTTCCCTCTGGGCCGGGGCCCCGTAGACGGGTTCGCAGCGAGACCCTCTCCAGCTGCCCCCGCCAGACCCCGCTAGAGCTCGCTTATTATTTTTTTATTTATTTTTTTTATTAATTTTATTTATTTCTGTATGTGTATGAATGTACTGTCTGCATGTAGGTTTGTGCACCCGTGTCGTGCAACGCCGCGGAGTTCAGAAGAGGGTCTCGGATTCCCCTGGAACTGGAGTTCTCCTGGAATTGGAGCTTCAGACGGTTCTCAGCCGCCATGTGGGTGCTGGGGATCGAACCCGGGTCCTCTGTAAGAGCGATCGGCACTCTTAACCGCTAGGCCATCTCTCCAGCCCCTTATTGTTATTTTTTATAACCATGAGATATAACTGAATTATTTAAATGGAAGTATATCTGATTTTTTAAAATATTCACGGCTATAAATTTCTCTCTTAGAAACATTTTCATGAATCCCAGAGGTTCTGGGTGTTTTCACTTTGATTTCTGTGAATTTTAAATTTTTTCACCTGATTTTTTTTAATGACTCATTCAGCATCTAATAATGAGTTAGTCAAGCTTCATGAGTTTGGATGAGTTCTATAGTTCCTCTTGTTGATTTCTAGTTCTGTTTATTTGTGATCAGGTAGAAAGCATGAAGCTATTTCAATTTTCTAATATTTAATACTTGCTTTGTATTCTAGAATGTGGTTTATTTCAGAGAAAGTTTCATAGCCTGCTTAGAAGACTGTGTTTTCTTTTATTTTTATGTTTTTTTATGTGTATGAGTGTACTTTCTGCATGTAGGTTTGTGCACCCTTGTTGTGCAATGCCACAGAGGTCAAAAGAAGGTGTCGGATTCCCCTGGAACTGGAGATAGAGACTGTTCTCAGCCACCATGTGGGTGCTGGGGATCAAACCTGGGTCATCTGCAAGAGCAGTTGGCACTCTTAACCGAGAGGCCATCTCTAGCCCCAGAAGACTGTATTTTCTATAATGTTTCATCTGTAATATTATTTCACTGCAATGTCCTGATCGTTGATCTTTTTTATTGATTTTTTTTACCTAGATGATGTGTTTATTGGTGAGAGTGGGGCGTCTAGTTGCCCCCTTTATCGTGTTTGATTATGTATTTGTTGTATGAAAATGGGTGTGATAGCACAGAGATCTGTCTTCCTTTGCTTCCAGAGAGCTGGGATTAAAGGCATACACCACCACACTCAGCCCTTAAGAGAATTGTTGCCTTAGTTAACACACAGTGGCTTTCTTTATCTCTTCTAATTTTGGTTTGAAGTGTATTTTGTCAGAAATTAAAATTTTTGCATCTTCTTGGCTTCTATTTACATTATCTTGGAATATCTTTTTTAATATTTTCACCCTAAGGCTATATTATCTTTGATAGCGAGATATGGTTTTTGTAGGCAGCAAATAGGTGGGTCATGTTTTAAAATCTAATTTGCTAATCAACATATTTTGATTGGAGGATTGAGACTGTTAACTTTCAGAGTTATTGAAATGTATATATTCATTCCTTTCATTTTTGGTTTGTAGGGTTTGGGGTTTTCTAGTACTTATTTACCATTCTGCTATGATTTATTCTTTCTGTTCATGCTGTTTAGAGTAGTACAAACTCCTGCAGCTTGTGCCTACTGTGGGCTTTTTCCCTCTTTTTCCATCAATTACAAAGGACAGCTTTGCTGGATATAGTAATCTGAGTTTGCACTTTCTGTCAGATTCTGGAATACATCATCCCACGGCCCTTCTGGATTGTCAAGTTTATGTTGAGAAATCTGTTGTTAATCTGGTAGATTTACCTTTGTACCTTTGTACGTGACTTGATGCTTTTCTCTGACAACTTTTTATATATTTTTCTATGCTCTCTATATTTAGTGTCTCACTTCCAATATGACTTGAGGAGGTTCTTTTGTGGTCATGTTTGTGTGTTGTTCTAAATGATTCTTGTACTTAGATTTCTTTCCCTAGATCTGGGGACTTTTCTTCTATGATTTTTATTGAGCTTGTTTTTTGTGCTGTTAACTTGAAATTGTCTTGCTTCTTCTGTGCTCATGAGTGGTGGGTTTAGTCTTTTCACCGGGGGACCACTGTCTCTGTATTTTCTTATTGGTTTATCTTTATCTTTGCCCAGTAGTCTACTTCTTTTCCTGTGTATTCAGATCCTATATTCTGCCTCCAATTGAACCATTCTATTTGTGAATCTTTTCACTGATTTTTTTTTTAATTTGGCTTACTGGACTTTTAATTTACAACATTTCAGTTTTTTCCAATATTCTCTTTATTGAACTCCACTGTTGTATCCTGTATTGAATTCCTTGTTTTGTTCACATGTTTGTGTTGTCCTTAAATGTACATGAGAGTTTATCATCTTTTTATTTATTTTAGTATATTTATAACCATTTTAAAAAAATTCTTTGTCTGGAATTGTATCTAATTCATTGCATCTGAAACCATTACTGCAGAATTAGTTATTTTTGGAGGCACCAGAGTCCCTTGGTTTTTCCTGTTTTGGAATTATAACTACCATATCTGAAATCAGGTCATTGGTTAGATTTTCATTATTTTTGTTATTTTTATTTAATGTGTATGAATGTACTGCCTGCATATATGTAAATGCATCTGTGTTGTATAATGCCAGTGGAGGTCAGAAGAGGGTGTTGGATCCTTTGGAACTGGAGTTACTGACTGTCATTAGCTGCCATGTAGGTGCTGGGATTAGAAGTTTGACCTGTGTTCTCAGGGCACTGGGCTTGATTCTTGCTACTATCAGAAGAGTAGAACACTGCCGGAACAATTACTACCAAGGCATAGACCCCATTCAGAACAATCACCCCTTCAACTGCAAGAGTTTTAGAAAGCAAAGGAACCCTAACCCTAATGGTAGTTTGTGCTCTAAGATATTAGTTACCAAGAGTATAAGTGGAAATAAATAACCATTGTAAGACTGATGATTAGTATTCAGATGATAGAGAAGAAAACAAAGGAGGAAAAAGAAAATTGAAGGAGAAACAACAGAGGCAAAGGGAAAACACGAGGCAGCTCAGGCTAGGTAAGAAGAAAGGAGAAAGAGGCAGAGAAATGCTGTCAGATGACCCCCAACAATCCCAGCTCTGGAGGGACCAAGGCAAGGAGACCCCACCTTCAGGTCAGCTTGTATTCTTTGGAAAAGCAGCCTACCTCAAAGTGACATGGCAGTGGCACGGGCAGAGGAAGGGGAGGTGCTGGAAACTCTCTTTGGCACTTGACCAGAGAAGAGGGAGAAATAGTTTTTAAAGTTCTCAGCTGAGTTGTTAAGCTTGTTGACATTTGAAAATAAGGATGTCCCTTGGACTGCATATGCTAGAAACCCAGAGCAAGTGTCACAGGACTGTATTCTGAAGCCTGGCTTGAGAATGCCTCTAGACAGCAGGGAAGACACACCAAGTCAGAACTGGGCAGTATGCAGTGTGGCCTGAGCTACAGTCTGGAGTGGACCATAGACGCAGATTCCCAGAGCATGCCTTGACATAGGAGGGCGTCATCAGCATTGGCAACTCCACCAATGAGCAAAAGACCTTCTAAGGCTCTAACTGTGTCTGTGAGCTTAGCACAGAATGTTTAGAGGTGACAAGGACAACTCCACCAAGACGACTCCATAGTCAGACCCTGCACCCCACCTATCCTGGCCTTTATACTTCCTTTATTTAATTCCTATGCCAACTTGACAAGCCAGCTTCATCCTGGTCTATTTGAAATCCTCTCTCTCTCTCCCTCCCTCCCTCCCTCTCTCCCTCCTGTGTGTGTCTCTCTCTGTCTCTTGCTACTCTTTTTGCTTGCTTGTTTGTTTTGAGAGCATAACCCTTGATGTATTTAAGGGAAGTAGATGCAAGGGGCAATGGCTCTGATAATCACAAAAAGATACACACCTAAATTCATTGACACTCAACTTGGAAAAGCATATATTCAAGAACTGGCTTGTTCCAGTGTCTTCTGAAGTAAATATTAAAATAAATTTTTGTGTGTTTTATAAAGACACCAGTCTATGGGAGAAGGAAATGGAACAGACTGGGGCAAGGGAAACCAATCTGGATCATTGACTGGCTTCAGAGAATTTACATGGAAAATGGTGTAGACAGGAGAACAAGCACTAGGAAAGTCTCCAGAGAAACAGAAACTTGACATCAATGTAAAATCATTTTTATGACTCACGACTGCCACCACGATGCCGAAGGGGCCCAAACAGCAGCCGCTGGAGCCCAAGTGGATCTGGGACTGCGAGAGCCCGAGCCCGGCGGACAAGGTGGTGAAGAAAGGCAAGAAGGACAAAAAGACCAAGAAGATGTTCTTCGAGGAGCTGGCAGTGGAAGATAAACAGGCTGGGGAGGAGGAGGAAGCACTGAAGGAGCAGCAGCAGCAGCAGCAGCAGAAAAAGAAGCAAGACCCGAAAAAGGACCGGCGGAAGAAGGACGTGGATGATGATGGAGCAGAGAGAGAGCTCGCGGAGCAGCTCAAGAAGCTGTCTGTGCCGGGCAGGGACGAGGAGGAGGATGAGGCACCTTCCCCAGTCCCCCGAGGAGGGAACAAACAAGGGTGGAAATGTTTTTGCAGCCCTGATTCAGGATCAGAGTGAAGAAGAGGAGGAAGAAGAAGAAAAACCTGCTCCTAAGCCTGCAAAGCCAGAGAAGAACCGGATCAATAAGGCTGTATCTGAGGCTTATCTGGGCTCAAGAGCAAAATGGGAGAGGAGGAGAAGCCCAATAGGAAGGCGAAGCCCCGAAATAAATTTGCTGCTCTGGACAATGAGGAAGAAGATGAAGAAGAAATAACTAAAGAAATGGGGCCTCCCAGACAAGGGAAGGATGAGAAGGACAAGAAGGCAGAGCAGGGTTCAGAAGAAGAGGACGAAGAGAGGGAGTCGAAGGTAGATGATCCCTATGCTCACCTCAGCAAAAAGGAGAAGAAAAAGCAGAAGAAGCAGATAGTATGAGCGCCAAGTGGCTTCTTAAAAGCAGCTAATGCGGCATAAAATGACTTCTCCGTGTCCCAGGCAGAGGTATCTTCCCGCCAGGCCATGTTAGAAAATGCACCTGATATCAAGTTGGAGAAGTTCAGCATCTCCGCCCACGGCAAGGGCAAGGAGCTGTTTATCAACGCTGACTTATACATTGTAGCTGGGCGTCGCTATGGGCTGGTGGGGCCCAATGGCAAAGGCAAGACTACACTTCTGAAGCATCCCCCCAACACTGACGTACTGCTGTGTGAGCAGGAGGTGGTGGCCGATGAGACTCCGGCAGTGCAGGCTGTGCGTCCAGACGATGCCAAGCGACTGAAGCTGCAGGAGGAGGAGCGGCGACTTCAGGGGCTGCTGGAGCAGGGGATGACATGGCTGCTGAGAAGCTAGAAAAGGTGTATGAGGAAGTGTGAGCAGCTGGCGCCGCAGCTGCAGAGGCTAAGGCTCGGGGATCCTGGCTGGGCTGGGCTTTGACCCTGAGATGCAAAATCGGCCCCCACAGACGTTTTCAGGGGGTTGGCTCATGCGGGTCTCCTTGGCCAGAGCACTGTTCATGGAGCCCACACTGCTGATGCTGGATGAGCCCACCAACCACCTGGACCTCAAAGCTGTCATCTGGCTCAATAACTACCTTCGGAGCTGGCGGAGGACGCTGCTGATTGTCTCCCACCACCAGGGCTTCCTGGATGACGTCTGCACGGATATCATCCAACTCGATGCCCAAAGGCTCAATTACTACAGGGGCAATTACATGACCTTCAAGAAGATGTACCAGCAGAAGTAGAAAGAGCTGCTGAAGCAGTATGAGAAGGAGGAGAAAAAGCTAAAGGAGCTGAAGGCTGGGGGCAAATCCACCAAGCAGGCAGAAAAGCAAGCAAAGGAAGCCCTGACTGGAAAGCAGCAGAAATGGCGGCGGAAGAACCAGGATGAGGAGTCACAGGAGGGCCCCGACCTCCCGAAGAGCCCCGAGGAGTACACCGTGCGCTTCTCCTTCCCAGACCCTCCGTCCCTGTGCTGGGGGTCCATAGTGTGACATTTGGCTATGAGGGACAAAAGCCACTCTTTAAGAACCTTGATTTTGGCATCAACATGGACTCACAGATTTGCATCATGGGCCCCAATGGCGTAGGGAAGAGCACACTGCTCCTGCTGCTGACTGGCAAGCTGACGCCAACCAACGGGGAAATGATAAAGATTTCACCGGCTGGAAATTGGCTTCTTCAACCAGCAGTATGCAGAGCAGCTGCACATGGAGGAGACAGCCACGGAGTACCTGCAGCGAAGCTTCAACCTGCCTTACCAGGATGCCTGAAAGTGCCTGGGCCGTTTTGGCCTAGAGAGTCATGCCCAAACCATCCAGATCTTCAAATTCTCTGGTGGACAGAAAGCCGGAGTTGTGTTTGGAGAGCTGGCCTGTCGGGGGCCTGACGTCCTTATCTTGGACGAGCCCACCAATAACTTGGACACAGTCTATTGATGCCCTAGGGGAGGCCATCAGTGAGTACAAGGGAGCTGTGATCGTCGTCGGCCACGATGCCCACTCATCACAGAAACCAACTGCCAGCTGTGAGTGGTAGAGGAGCAGAGCGTCAGCCAAATCGATGGTGACTTTGAGGACTACAAGCCGGAAGTGTTGGAGGCCCTGGATGAAGTCATGGTCCACCGTCCTCGAGAGTGAGCTTCCTCCTTCCAGCCTCCCAAGAGACAAGCTCATGCTGCTGGAGACCCTGCCTGCCGGCTCCTTTCTCCACCTGGAACCCTGCCGTGTCTGCAGCTGACTGTCCACATGGGCCTTGGAGAAGGAGCATTACCTACATGTGTGTGACAGGACCTGTGTGGATTGTGTCCTTCCTGCTGAAAGAATGTGTTCTGCTTTCTTCAGATAACTGAACTGGCTTCCCATTAGAGTCTCTGTACAGACAGAGATGGCTCTTACTGTGGTGGGGTCCTCTCTAGGCAAGTCAAGGTGGCCTCTGTCTCAAGATTCATCAGCTGACTTGGTCTGCCCTAAGGCTTCAGGCCCCTCTCCCTGCTCCTGGAGGGGTGTTATTTCCTGGTGGATTAAGTGCTGATTTACTGACACTGACACACACCAATGCTGACCTCAATGCTGAAGGCCAGTGTCTGAGGCCTGTACTGTGACCAGCCCAAGAGCTGGTGCCTGTTGTCAGTTGTCTGGTGGGGTCTTGAGGGCAGGAAAGGAAAGCTGCTGAGCTTGAATCTCCTTTACAAGGGGAGGAAATTAGAGTTGCTGCCACCGCAAAAAAAAAAAAATCATTTTTATTAAAGAGGGACAGCAATCCCCTGCTCTCCTTTGTGAAACTAAATTCTTTTTTTTTTTTTTTTTTTTTTGAGACAGGGTCTCCCTGTAGCTACGGCTGTCCTGGAACTCACTCTGTAGACCAGGCTGGCCTCGAACTCACAGAGATCTGCATGCCTCTGCCTCCCAAGTGCTAGGATTAAAGGTGTGTGCCACCATGCCCAGCATTTATTTATTTCTGTATGTGTATCAATGTACTGTCTGCATGCAAGTTTGTGCACCTGTGTCGTGCAATGCCGCGGAGGTCAGAAGAGGGTGTTGGATTCCCCTGGAACTGGAGTTCTCCTGGAATTGGAGTTTCAGATGGTTCTCGGCTGCCATGTGGGTGCTGGGGATCAAACCCAGGTCCTCTGTAAGAGTGGTCAGCACTCTTAACCGCTAGGCCATCTCTCCAGCCCGAAACTAAATTCTTAATGTGATGACATATAGGAATGAGTTTTATAAATGGACAGAATCTGGACTAATGACCTTTAATTAACCTTGGCAAACTCACTGAACCATGTGCTCTTTTGACCTGGACATCTGGCCTTGTTTCCTGGGAACCTCGATTTGCTAGACCATCCCAAGATAGGGTATGAATGTGGGTTTGCTTGAGAATTAACATATCAAAGTGCTTAAAGGCTGCATGCCCATCTTCTTTGAAACCATGAAGATTGAGAACAGGCACTTCACACTGTTCTAGAACTAGGGATCAAAAGGCAAGATTGTCTGATAAGATTAAGGTTGATCTAAACTTGTACTTCCTCAGTTGAAGCTGGAGAAACAGATTTGAATAAAATTATGGGTTGAGGCTGTGAAAGAAAGTTCCCAGAAAAACCTCCTGCATCCTGAAATGACCTTCCTGCAAGGCTGACCAGCTAGCTGATTAGCTCTTCCATGACTGAGTTTGCAGTGCTACAGATCCAGGATCCAGAGCTTATTCACAGATTATCTGGGGACATCTTTAACCACAAAAATAGCCACACCTTGCCTAGCTCTGTTTCTGAGTTAGCATTCTTGTGACTAATAAAATGTATTAAATTAGCAGACCACAAGGTCCCACCAATCAAAAGGCTAAGAATGTCATCGGATAGCTTCTGGTACCTATAGTAGAAACCACCCTTCTTTGCTGTGACCAGTCTACTGAATGTGTCCACCAATGTTTTTGAAAAGTCTCTTGATTTATAACTTTGTTCTCTTGTTATAAAACCACAATGCAACTGTTACCACACTGGAATACAGAATTGGGCTTAAATTGAATCTATGTTCCTAGGCCATGGTCACTCATATTTGGCTCCAGAATAAACTATCTCTTAACCCCTTTGAGGTGAGAGTTATGTTTTTGCATTGACAAGGCCTAACTCAGGGACATAGTCACAGAGCACATCCCCAGTTCCCAGAGACACCTACAGAATGGGTGTTCTCTGAGTTCAGGCCCACTCTGAAAAACTAAGCTAAGAGTCAGGCTGTTTTATTCAGTAATTGTAATGTGGCATGGTAACCCTGGAAATGAGATTATGATTTATCCCTATCTAATACAGTTTAGATTATAATTTTTGCACTATTACTCTAATAGGTGCTTTTACTAGATGATTGAAATGAAAATAAAATGATGTTATAGCAATTTGTCCTTTTAGAACCATCTAAACTATGTGGTGCAAAATAACAGAAAGAGAAATGATTTCACGTTGAAACAGATACTTTGTAACATTACAAGGGTATAAATGACAGGTGTAAAGGAAAAGATCTTAAGACATTATGTTATGCTTTAATTGCTATTTTTACAATCTTTAATGAAAATAATTTTGTAATGTAATGTGGATATAATGCTGGACTTCCGCAAATGACTTTGCAAATCCCTATTTATTTTAGCAATTTACTTCCCTTTTCCCTTTGCCTTTTATTGCTATTGGCCGTTAGCTAATTATAAAACATTACCCGATTAAGAGCACCAACTGCTTTTGCAGAGGACCCGGGTTCGATCCCCAGCACCCACATGGCGGCTGAGAACTGTCTGTAACTCCAATTCCAGAACTCCAGTTCCAGAGGAATCCGACACCTTCTTCTGACCTCTGTGGCATTGCATGACACGGGTGCACAAACCTACATGCAGACAGTACATTCATACACATAAAAATAAATAAAATAAAAAATAAAACATTACCCAAGTCACCTGTACAGATATTTTTCCACTTTCACCAACTAGAAACTTAAAGGGTTTAGTTGATAATCCATCTAATAGGGAAATGAATTTTCTGTTTGATTATGTTGATTCATAGAATATTTTAGCAACATAATATCTAAATGTAGAAATTAAATTCACACGTGAATATTTCTGTTGATATTAAATAAGTCTATAAGAATAAAAAGAGTAAGGCAGCATGGAGGATATAACATCCAATCAGGTGTCTGTCTGAAACGCCAAGAAGGCAATGCTATGGTGCTGGTGCAGTTTAGAATGAAAAACATCACAATTCACCATGAGATTTCAGAAACATTTGAGGGAAATCTGTCAAAGGGAGACCAACTAGCACAGTCTTTTCACCCCAGAGCTATTATGTTTCATAAATTTAAACATTCCATTATTTTTTTCCCGGAAGCGTGGAATCTGGAATCCCAGGAGACAATACACAGAAACCGTTAAGATCCTGTGTGTCTAAAGGACAGTATTGCTGCCAGTGCCCCCAGATGGGCTGTTTATGGTGAGAAACTTAACTCTTGAAGCTTTTCAGTCATCCACTCCTTTTGTCCATGTCAAAATGAAGTGGTCTTTTCTCTCTAACAATGGACTACTGATGGTCACATTATCAAAGCCACTGGGAGTGCACAAAGCAGGAGGCATGTCACACTGTGCAAATGGCCTTCAGCCTGACTGCCAGGGTGCACTTACCATTGTGTCCTGAGTGGCCAGAGTCTGGCCCATGCTATCCACCCAGACCACCACCCTGCATGGGAGAATTCACTTAAAATGTAAACCCAACCTATGATCTTACCCATGGAACTGCTTTAACTATTGATAGCTGCAGCCATGAACCTGATTGTTAACCGGGCATGAGAGCTGACTAGAAATAAAGGACAAAATAGGGAAATCATCGAAGACTACTGTATTAAAGAGCTATTCTTTCTGCAGTGAGAACAATTATTCTATTTTGGTGCAATTTCTTTTCCGGTCTCGCTCCCATCTGCTTTCTTTCATGAGAATCTGTCAGTTTTAGGCACAACTGAATTTGCTATGTCAAAGTTGTGAGTTTCATTTTAAAAAAATACCCTGGATGCTAAGAAGAAAAGAGGTGCCATCTTGGAGTGCACTCTCCACCTTTCTAACAGTATCTGCGGCAGTGAGACCCTTCCCCACCTCCATATGCACGGATCTGCTCTCCCGTTTCCCACACTGTGCTGCAATTCTGATGTAAATGCAGTGTTCTCCACTATCCCATAAGCTTTTAACACACATATACAATGTCTCTCTCATCCTTTATTTATACTTTAAAAATATTTGCAAATCCAATATTTAGTTAATAAAAACAGTGAAAAGGTATTTATAATGAAAAACATCTTTCCTTCCTACTCAGTGATTTTTTTCAGTAGAAGTAGCTAACTTTGCTTTTTGTATGCATGTTGTTGTTCAAGAAGATTTTTGTGCAAATAAGAATGTCTATAAACTAGTCCCTCTTTATCTATGGAGGACACATCCCCAGATCCTCAGTGGAGACTTCAAACCAAAGATAGTATCAATATTATGTGTGCGTGTGTGTGTGTGTGTGTGTGTGTATACACTTGCTCCAAATTATAAATCCATATGATAAAGCTTAACTAGAATGAATAACAATGAGATTTATAATAATGATAACAGAATACTTATGAAAATATAGTATTTTTTAAAATTTTATTTATTTCTGTATGTGTATGAATGTACTGTCTGCATGCAAGTCTGTGCACACGTGTCATGCAATGCCGCGGAGGTCAGAAGAGGGTGTTGGATTCCCCCGGAACTGGAGTTCTCCTGGAATTGGAGTTTCAGACGGTTCTCAGCTGCCATGTGGGTGCTGGGGATCGAACCCAGGTCCTCTGTAAGAGTGGTTGGTGCTCTTAACCGCTAGGCCATCTCTCCAGCCTGAAAATATAGTATTACCATAGTATACTGTAATGCATATTCAGTAATAGAAGTTACTGAATGTGGACTCTCATAGTATCTTATCATAGTGCCCACCCTTCTTCCTATAATGATGTCAGATAATACATTCCTTCATGATTAGACAATTGAGGGGACCACTACATAAGGGTGACTTCAACTCAAGTACTGCAGTATTACTACAGCCAGTTGGATCTGGATGGCTACTAAGCAGCTAACAGGAGTGTCATGAATGCTGCTAGTATGCTGGAGCTGGTTCGTGGAGAGTGAATGGTACGAGATGTCACAGCGTCACTCAGAACAATGCTCAACTTAAAACTTTTGAGTTCTTTCTGGAAATTTTCACTTAATATTTTCAGACTACAGTTGCATGCAAATAACTGAAGCTGAAGAAAGGGAGATGGCTGCTGAAGGTGGCATTGTTTTTCTTTAATAATGTATTGTGCACAGCGTCTCATATCAGCCTATGACCTGCCTCTCTGGAAACTCTATGAACACATTCATACGTCATTCATTTCAAGTTACTGATTCTTACATTTGTTGCTGTCATAGTAAATGTCAATTACCTGTCCTGAGGACTTAAAAATTGTTACTTAAATTTTCTCTCTTACGTCTTTAAGGTCAGATTGACATTTTGGACAAGTGGAATAACATGGATTTTTGATAAAGAAAAAGCCTCAGTTAAAGAAGGAAAGAATAAATGCAAGAAAACATTTTTAAAAATAAATCATCTTTCACATTTGACCTTAGCCATCAACTAATATCATGGTTTTTTAATGTAATGCTGCAATTTCTCTCTGAGATAAATTATTCCACCTTGGAGGGAAGCTTAAGACACAAGATCTACCAAAGGAAGTTTAAACATTCTATCCTGTATGAAGCTCATCAAGACCTAGGAAGCAAACAACTCAACAGCCTCAGGAAGTCCCTAAAACTGACCAGATTCACTAACGCAGACACACAGACATAGACACACACAGACACAGACGCACACACACACACACACACACACCACCTTCCCTGAGCATATATAATATCACCAGTAAGGACTGCTAAGAGTGCCTCGCAGACAAGCCAAGCTGCCTAGAAGAAGCAGAGATCAGTCAAGTTCCCAGGAGGAAGCTCAGACCTGCTGACCTGCCTAAGTGGTCAAGTAGAGAAAAGACATTCTCTAGCCGCTGAGCTGTTTACAAGTTATGCAGTGCACCCAAGGGTGCTGTTTTCATGAGCCACCAGTGCTGGGCTGGGCTTTTGGAGATCCAGCTGCCTTTGAGTCATTTCCACTTCACTAAGTAACCCCTCACCATACCCCTATAAGGAACCCCTGTACGACTCATCGTTCAAGTTGGATATTGGCAGCATCCTTCCTTTGGTCTGTTGCTGATTCCCTATCTGAGGTATTCATGTCTCCCCAGGAATAGCATCACACAATAATTATACATTAACAGTTGGTAAGTTATAGTAATATAGGGAAGAGCTCATTTGAAATAGTTTTATGAATCTAGACATGTTGGTACACATCCGTAATCTCAGCAGAGACAGGAACATCATGAGTTCAAAGCTAGCCTGAGCTTCTTCTAGTAAGACCTTGCCTCAAAAGAACAAGAAAAAAGTTTATTTTCTTATTTGTTCTGCAATCTAAGCATAAAATTTGAACATGTTTTCTTCCACCAAATCCCCATCACAGAAGTCGAGTTTCCATCCTTTCTCCTTTAATACATTCATTCCTTTAAGCACATGTGGTTTTGCAGAGGTGGGCTTGCAAAATGGTCTCTTAAGTATGAGAGCACCTGCAAAGTATGGCTTTATTGGTTCTGACATTTCTTTGTTGTTTCTGAGTTTCTTTTTATTTTAATCATGTACTTAACTAATAATTAAAAGAAGAATCAGATCAACAATAAGAAAAGAAGTCTTCTAAGTCCCTTTCTCAAATGATCCTCTTCCTGCCTAATCAAAGGTCTGCATCTCAATGTCTACTACTAATATGTAAGACTCTCATTTCCTGCCTGAGGTTTCTTCTTTTTCTTGTTATTATACTTTGGTTGATTAATACACGGAGTTAATTTCTTATGCTCCTAAGTACCACCAAGAGATATTGCAAGTGATTTGTTGACCTTAGGTCTTTTTCTTCCTGAGAGAATGTCTGTCATTTGTGTCCTGTGAAGAAAAATGAGGTGGAGGGTGGAGAAGAACCTGGCATCTTTCATGAAATGCACTGCCTATATGTCTATTACTATAAATTAAACTGTTCTACTCAGAACTGGAGAGAAGCCTCAGTGGATAGAAGTGCTTGTCATACAGGCGTGAAGATTGAAGGTCAAATTCCCAGCACTCACACAAAATCTGGATGCTTAGCACAAGTGTCCGCCATCCCAAGGCTCCTGTGGGGACATGGGAGGTGGAGATAACAGAATCCTCAGAAGCTTGTAGGACAGATACCCTAGCCTACACAGTGGAAAACAGCAAAGAAACCCTGTTTCAAATGAGGTTGACCTCTGGCCTTCACAGCACACATGTACTTGCATCGGCACATACACACTCACAAATTATGCCATGCTCTAGACATCTTTTACTGACTGGCATGAGATTCTACCAGGCAGCTCTCACTCTTTTTTTTTAAGTTTATATGTGCATAGATTAATATTAGATTTTCTCTCATTTCTCTCAGTTTACTTCGAACAACAAATGTTTAGCATGCTCATAACAACTGATTTTAGGGTACATTCCCTAGACCATACTCCGATGTTGCTTCTTCAGTCATAGCATTATGAGAATACAGAAGGCACTTTGTGGCTCTTGAGAGCTGTTAGTTCTCTCTCTCTCTGTGACCTAAGCTTCCATTTTTGTCTGACCCCACAGTTTGCTTCTTGAGAGTTGAATTAAATTATCAAGTCCATAAACTAGCTATCTCTGAGACTTGTTTTGGGTCTTCTAGTTAGTTATGTTGGGTTTGTCACTGATGATACTGGTGGATTACCCTTTATTAAAAATACTAATTGATACTGATTACCCCTTATTTAAATTTACAAATATCAAGGGTACAAATGTAAGAAACTTCTGATTCAAGCTTTTTTCAGTTTTAAAATGTTTTATTTCACTTTGTATTTATTATTTGTGTGCATGTGAACGTGAGTGCAGGCATGTGAGTATATGGTGCACATGTGAGTGTGGGCATGGGAGTGCCCAGTGCACATGTGAGTGCAGGCGTGGGAGTGCATGGTGGACATGTGAGTGCAGGCATGTGAGTATATGGTGCACATGTGAGTGTGGGCATGGGAGTGCACAGTGCACATGTGAGTGCAGGTGTGGGAGTGCATGGTGGACATGTGAGTGTGGGCGTGGGAGTGCATGGTGCACATGTGAGTGCAGGCATGTGAGTATACGGTGCACATGTGAGTGTGGGCATGGGAGTGCACAGTGCACATGTGAGTGCAGGCATGGGAGTGCATGGTGCACATGTAAGTGCAGGCGTGGGAGTGCACGGTGCACATGTGAGTGCAGGCGTGGGAGTGCACGGTGGACATGTGAGTGCAGGCGTGGGAGTGCACGGTGCACATGTGAGTGCAGGCGTGGGAGTGCACGGTGGACATGTGAGTGCAGGCGTGGGAGTGCACGGTGGACATGTGAGTGCAGGCGTGGGAGTGCATGGTGCACATGTGAGTGGGGGAATATGAGTATACAGTGCACATGTGAGTGTGGGTGTGGGAGTGCACGGTGCACATGTGGAGGTCAGACAACTTTGGAACTGGCTCTCTCCTTCCACCTCGTGTGGCTTCCAGGCATGGAGCTCTGGTTGTGAGGCTTATATGATCAGCACATTGCCTAAGCATTTCTCAGTAACGCATTCCAGTTCTGACACTGATACTATAGCTAGGGCAGACTAAAGGATATTCCTCCTGCAAGAGGTTGAAGCTCAAATCAGGTCTTGTTTAGCTCTTTGGGTCTTCTCTGACTTGGGTGTCCACAGATTGATCTCTGCAGGGTCAGAGAGCACCCAGCAGATGTTCATGAGACACCCCAGGAAATTGGTTATTAATCACTGAGTGTATCCTCTGATTGGACATAAATCTATAGCAGGAGCTTAGGTTCTTCATTCCACATTTGAAGGATATCGTTTTCCTGAGTCTCTTCTTAAGTAGAATTCCACTTTCTGCATTAGTCTTTCTGAGTGTAGCTTTGATCTAACAAAGTCTAAAGCTCTACAATGGAAACTGTCAAGTTATTATAAGCTTAAATTTTCTGCATCTCATCTTGGCTGCCTCACAAAAACTTTGTGATGATAAAGAAAAACAAAAGGCAAAGCCATTTATATCTACATGGATAGGATAATGCATTCCACTCAAGGCAAGTTTTCAGTCGTGAACTAGTGTAGAGGCCCAGCCTCTTTCCACTGGTATGCCAAAGGACTGTGAAAAAATCTCTGCCTTTCAAAAGTGATAAATGACCATACTCCATTTTAATTTAAGCCAAAGAAATACATTCTTAAGAAAAACTCAGAATAGATCACATATGATGCTGAATCTGTGCAAAACATGTTTTGATATAAAATCAGAGACAATTGTATTAAAGTATTAGAAAGCAGAGACCACTGAACACGGTATTGGGAATAATTGCAAAGAAAAATTGCTTAACAGGGTGTGCAACTCTTGTTTCTATTGGGTTTGTTTTACTAACTTGAGGAATTGTTAGATGAGTTGATCAGAGATAAAATACAATCATGTATTGTTTAAAATGGGAAGTGATTTATTGCTCTGCAGTGTCCTGACATGAAAGGATCCAGCCATTATTCCTTACATGTCTGGATAAGAAAAGCAAGAGGAAGAAAGTTTATAGTTTGAGCAGTTTGTATGAGCCTTTGACTCTCAGACAACAATAACAAAGCAGCAACCTGACTAGAGCAGTGACATGCATGCCTACAGAATTACCTTAATAATTATTTGAATTAATCTTGTGGGCATCATTCTCAGGCTACTTAAGTTGAATGTTAGTATTTTAGAACTTTTAATGAGTTCTGAGACTAGCATGCCCAGAGGAAAGATGAGGAACAGCTCATCTCTTCGGATTATCACCAAGGAAGAGAGCTCTGTTTCCAGCAGGAATTCTGAAGGAGAAGGCTAAATACATTCTTAAGATGCAAAGTTCCACCCAGCTTCATGTTTACAAAAGCCATTATCTGAAATAAGAAGGGTGAAACTTTTCAAAATACATATTCATTTAAAAGGAAAAAAGACCCAGCTGAAGTGTTAATCACTGAAAAATTCCAGTTATTAGAGTAGACTCTTTGAGTTCTGGTATTGAACCAAGGGCCAAGGGTCTTTTTCATATTCATGAAGAATGAATACATTTCTTCTGCAAAGCAATTACATATACACTATTTAAATTTTTGTCTGCTTAATAATCGGTGTGTATGTGTGTGCATGTGTGTATATAAGCACATGTATGAAGGTCAGGAGACAAATCACAGGAGTTGGTTCTCTCCCCTCATGTACATGCTGGGGATTTAACTCAGGTTATCAGGCTGAGCAGCAACCACCTTTATCCCCTGAGCCATCTTATGGGATGTCACATTATCATTTTTTATTGTTTGAGAATTTCATACGTGCATGTAATGTGTTTGGATCGAGTTTCAGCCCCCTGTGCTCCTCCTGCCACAGTTCCTCCTGCATTGTTTTTTAAAAGCCATCATGCATTTGTCTTCAAAGTGATGTTTCAGGCTTCTACTTCCAGTCTGCCACATGAGGAATACAGAGGTTTCTACTCTGTTCTAACATCAGATCAAAACCTGAAAAAGCTGGATCCAATAACTCTTCTTGGATCCTTCAGAGAAATGAGGTAGGAGGGCAAACTTCTGCTCTTCAAACTGGAGAGACAGATAGGTAGGTGCAGGGTGTCCATCTCAGCTAACAGAGCAGCAACCCATGTGTAGAAACCTCCCTGGGAAGAAGGTGGAGTTAAGAAAGCTTAAGTGGGTTTGCAGTCACTGGAGAGCCATGGGCAATCACAGTAGGAAATTCAGAAAGAGCCAGTGACAGCTGAGCCCATAATGCTGAGCATCTCCCATCTGGGAGCTCTACGTGACTCTAGCAGTGGCTACTAGAGAGAAAAAAAAAACTCACTTGCAGCAAAGGCTCAAGAACAGTGACCACTTTGCATATTCGAAGGCATTCTGTTCTGCTTAAGGAGGTCTGTTCTCTGGAGAAACTATCCAACCTAATCTGCCAGGATTTTTGTCAGAGTCTAACCTTTGTGGGGGAGATACACAACCCCAGTGAGCCTCCAGTTTTCCATGCGCGGAAAGGAAATACCTAAATCCAGTCCCCTCTGTGTATGGTACGGTCGTGTGTTATTTTTATGATGATCGTTCAGACAGGGTGATATGGACTCTCAAAGTTATTTTAGTTGACATGTCTCTGTTGGATAAGGATATGTAATTAGCTTTAGTTGTTTACTTGACATATGTGGGAAGAGGGAACTTCAACGGGCGAATTTCCTGCATCACATTGCCCTGTGGCCATGTCCATAGGGGCATTTCCTTGACTGCCAATTGACAGAAGAGGGCTTAGCAGTGTGACTATTGGCAGGTGGTCCTGTGTTATATAAGAAACGTAGCTGTGCAGCTGGACAAAGCAAGTTAGGAAGCAGCGTTCTTCCATGGTCTCTGCTTCAGTTCCCGATCCCTGCTTTGAGTTCCTGCCTTGGTTTCCCTGGATGATGAACTGTAATTTATAAGATGAAATAATCTCCCACCCCCCGGCAAGTTGGTTTTGGTCAGTATTTTATCAGAGAAATGGAAACCCAAATAGAACAGAAATTGAACATTTTTTTTCAAGTACTTATTGGGAGTTTGTATATCTTCTTTGGGTAACTATCTATTCATCCTGTTAGCCTCTTTACTGATTGGACAACAGTTTTGGTATTTAGTTTTTGCAGTTCGTTTTTTAATTTTATTTATTTTTATGTGTATGAATGTACTGTCTGCATGTAGGTTTGTGCACCCGTGTCGTGTAATGCCTTGGAGGTCAGAAGAGGGTCTCAGATTCCCCTGGAACTGGAGTTCTCCTGGAATTGGAGTTTCAGACGGTTCTCAGCCGCCATGTGGGTGCTGGGGATCGAACCCGGGTCCTCTGCAAGAGCAGTCGGTGCTCTTAACCACTAGACCATCTCTCCAGCCACAGTTTTTGCAGTTCTTTATATATTCTAGATGTTCACTTAGGTCTGACTTAGTTGGCAAAGATCTTTTCCCATTTTGTAGATTGCCTCTTTACTCTGGCAATTCTTCCCTTTGCTATACTGAAGCATTTTACTTTCATGCAATCTTATTTGTCAGTTCTTGGGTTTGTGTCCTTTGCTACTAGAGACTTTTCCAGAAAATCTGTACCTATGGATAAATTCTTAAAGATATATTCTATTATTTTATGTATATGAGTGTACTGCCTGCATGTACATAAGTGAACACATGTGGTGCAATGCCCTCAGAGGTCAGCAGAAGGCCTGGGATTCCCTGGAACTGGAGTTATGGACAGTTGTTAGCCCCATGTGGGTGCTGAGAATCAAACCCCAGTCCTCTCAATAGCAGTGAGTACTCCCAACCACTGGGCCATCTCTCCAGCCTCATATATTAACCAGTGTTTTACCTATGTTTTCCTCTAGTAGTTTCAAAGTTTCAGGTGCACATCTCCAAATGAGCACATACATAACACACACACACACACACACACACACACACACACACACACACACACATATACACACACACACAACGGCTTTGTCAAAATAAGGGGGCTAAACTGTATGGGTTTGTTTCTGGGTCCTCTATTCTATCACATTGGTCTACAGGTCTGTTTTGGGCCAGTATCATGCTGTTTTGTTATTATGCCTCTGTAGTACAGTTTGAGCCAATGCCTTTATGCTAAGGATTGCCTTGTCTACTTGGGGCAATTTTTGCTTCCATATGAATTTTGGAATTGCTTTTCTAGTTATGTGAAGAATGCCATTGGCAGTTTGATGGACATAACATTGAAACTGGTTAACTATAGCTGTTTTCAAAATATTAATCCTGCCAATCAATGACTATGGTTTTTCTATCTGCTAGTATCTTCTTCAATTTCCTTCTTTACTGTTTTAAAGTTTTCACTGTAAAGTCTCTTATCACCTTGGTTAGGTTTATTATCATTTTTTTATCTTTCGAAGGAGTTGTGAATAGTTTTTTTTTCTCATTTATTTCTCAGCAAGTTTGTTACTAGTGTTTAGAAAAGCTACTGATTTTTACAATGCTGGGCTTTTATCTTGCTACTTTGGTGAAAGTAGTTGTCAAACTAGGAGTGTTCTGTTGGAGTTGTTAGAATAATTTAAACATAGGATCATGTTGGGTGCAATCAGGGATAATTTGATTTCTTCTATGAAATTTGCAACATTTCAGGGCTGGAGAGATTGCTCAGTGGCTAAGAGCATTGGCTCATATATATAAAATAAAATAAAAATTAAAAAGGAAATTTGCAAAAATTCAATTAAAATTTAATTTTAAAATCTTCCCAATATATTGGAGATGATAGATACATGTTTTATTTATTTACTTTTTGGTCTTTTTTTTGAGACAGGGTCTCCCTTTAGTCCCAGCTATCCTGGAGCATGTGTCACCACCCCTGGCAGATAAATGTTTTGAAGAAAATTACTAGAATCATATGAATTTATAGGCAAGAACATGAGGATTAAAATAAGATACTTTTTACCTCAAAGCATAAGTTTTTAGTTGGATCAGTGAAGTCCAAGTTCCATGAAAGACCTTATCTCAAAAAATCATAATTAAGGAAGACACACTTGACATTAACGTTTGACCTCCACATGCATGTACACACCACACACACACACACACACACACACACACAAACACACCAGGCATGTACACTCAGGCATCTATGCACATACCCATACAAACACATACATATCTTTCTGCCAACCTCCACACACACAGAGAAGAAGAAATAGCCTGTACAGATAGCTTTCCGGCTCAGAAAATAGAGTGGTTCTGTGTTAGTTCAGCAATATATTCTCTGCTTTGGGGAGTATAAAGGGTTTCAAGTTCTGCTTCTAGGTGTTTTTTTTTTTTACCCAAGAGAAAAATTTAATATATATACACTTTTTTGAGGAAAATTTTCTACAAAATGAAATGCACTTCTGGTAAACCAAGTTAATATAAAGTAATATATTACCTCACAAAGTTGAGCATAAGTAAAAAAGAGAGACATCATAGCTGAGGTAAAGAATAATCCAGTAATCACAATGTCTAATATTCAACAACAGAAGAAACAAACATCAACCATTAGCAACAGACATACAAAATACAGAACAACATTGCCTAAAATTAAGGGTACTACCTGTCAGATAAACAGTAAAGGATACCAAATATACAACAGAACAGGAGTGCAGGAACTTTAAAACTCATATTAATCCTTTTTCAATTATTTTAAAATAAAACACAAACATGTATAAAAGTATATGAAAGTTTTTAACAAATACAGAAATCAATTACTTTGTCAATGTAAGAGCCAATTTGATTCACATTAAGTATGAGAACAATGTAGGAGAATCAAAAGAGCTGCTTCTATGTGTTTACAGATCATTTGTTCCATAAGCCTAGGCACAGCACATTGGTTATTACACTATGAATATGCAGCAACCTCAGGGTCTACTTTGATTTTTTTTTTTCTCTTGCAAGATAACCCAGGAGGACGTCCAGGTTTTCAACATAGGAGGACCTGTAACATGTCACAGTCCAAGAGCTATGCAGGCTTTCCACTGATTTTTATCTTGGGCTTTTATTTTTGCTGGTTCCTTAATAGCAATTTAACAATAAACAGGTGCTTTTATATTGCTTGCTCTTACCTATGTCCATCCACACTAGCTCCTTCTGCTTTTCCTGTCTGGTTATCCTAGTCTGTACTAGTTTAGATCAAATACTGGGAACAAAATCAAATGTGGGCTTTTGGACAACCTGCTGACAGGTGACTTTCTGAGATACTACTAATGTGGAACAGGAGGGAACAGGCAGTCACACGGCTCAGCATGTCCAGTCATCACTGCCCTTGTCCGCTGTAGCCTCCCCCAATTCCTCTTCTGAACCCACAGTTTCTTTATTTGCTCTGATTTTCTTTCCTTTGTAAACAGTTTGTAAATTCTGTCCCTGTGGTTTGAAGTTTTTCTATCTTCAGCATTCAGACTTCACCAGGATGTACCTCCCTCCATATGTGTTCATTAGCCTTGGAGATGCCTCCAGATCTGAAAGCCCCGGTCACGGTGTGAAAGTTGCCTTCTGTTATTCTTCGATCACTACTCCATGGCTCTCCATTTCTTCTTCTGCATAGGCAGTTCTTTCAATACAAGGACTCTTGGACCAGTCTTTCTTCTCATCTATGATTCCCATCTTTAAAATGTGCTTCTGTGGGCCGGGTGTGGTGGCATATACCTTTAATCCCAGCACTCAGGAGGCAGAGGCAGGCAGATCTCTGTGAGATCAAGGCCAGCCTGGTCTACATAGTGAGTTCCCAGCCAGCTGGGGCTACAGGGAGACCCTGTCTCAAAAAAACAAAAAAAAATTCCCTTCTATGCTGGGAAGATAGCACAGTGGATAAAAGCGCTTGTTGTGCAAGCACGAGGACCTAAGACTGACTTTCCTGAACCCATGTAAAATAGAGTTTGGCAGGCAGAATTCAGTGTAATAGAGGAAGGCTCTGATGTCCTGCCTCTGTAAGCGGGTATAAATGTACATATAACACACACACACACACACACACACACACACACACACACTGCACACTTTACTCGTGAATGCTTCTCACATTTGAAAATACGAAGTCATCTCAGTTACCATATTGTTCTGATTTTTTTGTGTACCTCTAATGAATTGTTAAAGTGAGAAGTCATTTTTAGTTCTAGAAAACTCTCTGCTACTATAATTATATTCCCCTAAGGGTTTTAATCCTTTTGGTCTATCTTACACATTACCTCCATCTCCATAGTAAAGGCCCATGGTAGTTGTCCAATTTCTTCTTTTCTCCTTCTAATCGGGCTGTGACATTCCCATTGCTCTTTCTCCCATCGCTCTTTCTCCGTCAGTTTGTGTGGAGTGTGTGCTGGATCTCACCACTGTTGTAGATCTCTGGCCCTTGGTATAGAGCAACACTGTGGGAATGACTTTTCTGCGAATGCTTTCTGCTACAAATGGAAATCTTACCTAACCTTGTTAATCTTATGAGATCATTTAACAATATCTCAGGTTGTTTACTATAGAAACAAGCTTACTAGGTCTCAGGCTCCTCTTAAAATTGGACATGTAGCTTTAATCCCTCTGACCCTTCCTTGCCTCTAACCCAGAATAATGTGTGTGTGTGTGTGTGTGTGTGTGTCTGTGTGTTGTGAAAATATCAGCTGTAAAAGCAGAGGACATTATTGGAAGCAATAAATGATCTCCTGTTGCAAACAACAGGTGGTGGAATTAGACTGATAATATATGTTTCTGATTGTGTTGTTCCGGGCCAGTAGGGTCCTCTGATAAGACAAGTTGCTCTTTATCTTCCCTATGTCATGTTGGATGTACTGTTTCAATAAGTACAGAGCAAATCCTTTGTTTGGGGGAACAGTTCTGAGAGAACGTAGAAGGAACAAGTTCTCAGAACAGACAGAGCAGTGTCTTTGTTCAGGCACTGCTCTAATGTGACATTGTTCCCCTGCACAAGTGGACTTAGTGTACAGCCACAGACCAGATTAGTCTCTCTCACTATGTCAGTGGCAAAAGATCCTTTAGATCCCAAGTCCAAATAGACAAAAGCTGACCTGAGCCCAACAGGGGAATGATCTCTCCTAGCCTGAGAGCACCCAGCAGAGTTGGCCTGGGTTACTGCTGAGCATGCAGTCAGCAGTATGTTCCTCCCTTCTCCTCACGTTTCCTCTCATGTCTGCTGGCTCTCACGGGGTATCCCCTCCGTAACATCCTCATCAGCTACCAGAAACTGACATTTCCATTGGACCCCCATCTGCACCTTCATTCCAGTACTTGGTGTCCAGCTGGATGTGGCTGATGTCCAGCTCAGGTTGGCTGTGTTCTTCAGGCTGGGAATGTGAAGCTAGTTTCCCATCTTCCCAGTTACCCATGTCTGTGTGCCATAGCAACATTCCTAATTCTTAGGAAGATTATAAGTTGCAACAGGGTGAAATCATATTAGTGTATTCTAAAATTATTTCTCTAAAGTAAAATATGTTTGGAATATGTGGTAGTACAAAAATAGACCAGGATATATATATATATATATATATATATATATATATATTACTATTGCATGTTGATTTATTTGGAATTTCATGGTAAAGTATCTCTTTTAGGTCCCCAGCACGTGTCTAATATTATACAATCCCCAAGGGTTTCCACACTGACATTTTCCAGTAAAAATGTTCAAGGAGCATTGGTGAAAATTCTACTGTATGTGTCATTTCTAATGAGAAGGCTACAAAAGTCAGTACTATGTACTCAGGGGTATGGTGATGCACAATTATAATCCCAGAATTTGGGGAAGCTGAAATAGTGTCATAGTTCCAAGGACAGCTTAAGATACATAGGGACCCTCTGTGTAAATAAATAAGTAAATAAGATTTGTTGTCCATCTTTAAGATATCAAGAGTGTAGCTACTTAAGTAAATAACTCAAACAATGTATAGTATAACTGAGACAGATGTACACAGCCACAAGGAGAAGCTGATCAGTTTCCTTGAAAGGGGTATCATGTGCTGGGGTCTGAGAAACCTACAGAGACTATGAGACATTTGATCCAGGTGAAGAAGAATATGCATGAGTGACTGATCCTGGAACAGGCTTTGGAAGAGACAGAATGACTGGGACAAAGGCATAGAAATGTGAAACCCGATATTGTTTTCAGGGAATGGAAAATTGTTTTGTAGGCTGGAGCTTAAAATACAAACAGCGATGAAAGCAGGCGCGAGGCCCCGCCCTTCAGCTCCCTGACCTCGCACTGCTGTGCAGCCTCTCCCGCCCTTAATCTCTGCCAACCATTCCCATGGTGATACCTCAGAGTTGTCATCACAAGCGATATGCCATTTCTGGAATCTCTACTACAAGCAATTTATCTCTAATTACCACTTCCTGGCCCTCCAGCTCATAGACCCCAGGGCTTTGATGCCAGTAAATTTTCACTTTCATTAAGACCCAAGTTTGGATGTTGCCTTCCCTTAATCATTAATCTTCTCTGACACATTCTATTTCCACACTTTTCTTGTCTATTTGGGGGACTTAATGCCTAGTCTTTTATCCATAGTTATATGCCCACCCTGGGTAAAGCACAAACATTATTTCAGTTTTGAGTGGCATCTAAATATTTATTTATCCATAATCCATAGTTACAACATCCAGGAGTCGTTATATCCTTTTTCAACTTCCCAGTTCAACTGCTTACCTTCATTCAATATCTCTAAAATCTAGAAGTTTTTCTAGATCCTTTTAGTTTTCTCCTTTTCTGTATCACATCTGTTCATAAGGCTATGTACTCCATTTTCAAGACATGTCTCTAACTGGGCGTGGGGGGTGCACACCTTTAATCCCAGCACTCGGGAGGTAGAGGCAGGTGTATCTCTGTGAGTTCAAGGCCAAGCTGGTCTACATAGAAAGCTCCAGGCCAGCTGGGACTAAAGGGAGACTGTGTCTCAAAAAGACAAAAAAGTAAAAAAATTAAAAATAGACATGTCTCAAATACAGTCCCTGTTCTTCAGGACAGCGATTGCCATTCTAATGCATTTCACAGTTCTCCTGGACTTTAAATGTCCCACACCAGTCCAACTCATCTTCCTGATACCATTCATGCAAGGTGCCACCATGGTTTTCTCAGAAAACAAATTGAGTAATGCTTCCTGCCTGAAACTTCTCGATGGGTTTCCCATTCAATTGAAGATAAAATCCAAGTCCTCAGCTACCTTTACAAAGCTCTGAGATCTGTTCCTTGTCTATCTCTCTGATACTCTAATTAGTCTTTCAACCTCTACACTCCAGCCTCATGGATTTTTCTTTCTTTTCCTCAAATATATCACAGTTGTCTTTATCTTGGGACNCTGGGCATGGGCCAGGGGAGCAAGCCAGTGAACAGCATTCCTCCATGGCCTGTGCTTCAGCTCCTGCCTCCAGGTTCCTGCCCTGAGTTCCTGCCTTGGGCTCCCTGAGTGATGAACTGTGACCCAGGAGATGTGAGCTGAATAAACCCTTTCCTCCCCAAGTTGGCGTCGCTCAGAGTGTTTTGCCACAGCAATGGAAGACAAACTACAACAAACATATAGCTTTTTAATAATCAATTTAATAGCTTACTTCTCACTTCCTAGTCTCACCATTCATCTGATTATTACAAACCAGTTCATATTATTATTTTTTATAATAGTAATGTTAGCTTACATTATATGCCAGGCACTGAGATAAGTATCCTGTATGCATAAAGTTTTTTAATCCAAGCTGGTATGGTGGCATTTGCATTTAACCCCAGCACTCCAGAAGCAGAGGCACAAAGATCTCCATGAGTTCAAAGCCAGTCTGGTCTACATAGTGAGACTCTGTCTCCAAAAAATGTTTTCTAATCCTCTCCAAGGTCCATTAAATAGGTACTGATATTTCCAACATCTTGCCATATGGAAACATACTGAAGCCACACAGCCATGGAAAATTCTTCATTTCCCTTAACTGAGTAGAGTGAGACTTCTCTGCACTGCCGACTCTACCTAACACTCAAGTTCTCAAAGAAAGAGACAGTTATGGAGAGAAGCAGCAATGTTTGCCCAGTGTTTGACCTTAGAATATAGTGCTATAAATGAATGTTTAAAATGTTTTAGTTATTCAATTAAAACATTAACATGAGTTTAGAAATAAATCCACATGAAGTTTCTGAAAACTATTTATAAAGACCTGACTCAACCACTAACCAGGGTCCACTATGAATAAAACATTGCTTCTGTTCCCTAGGAACAAGTAGTATGGGGATATAGTTCAGTTGGCAGAGTGTCTGCCTAGCATGCACAAAGCTCTAGGCTTGATCCGTTCTATCACATAAACTGGGCATGGTTGCACACCTGTAGTCTCAGCACTTGGGATAGAGGTAAGATCAGAAGCTCAGGCCCTTAGCTAACTAACAACATTCAAGGCCAGCCTGGGCTCTGTGAGATTCTGTCTTGAAACAAACATAACAATCTAAAGTAAAAGAATTTACACTAGTAACTACATATAATAATTTTTGCGTGTTTCTACAGGTTCTCCCTATAGCTCCAGCTGAACTGGAACTTGCTGTATAGATCAGGCTGGTCTTGATCTCACAGAGATCTGCCTGTCTCTGCCTCCTGAGTGTTGAGATTAAAAGCATACACTATCATGCCCAGCTAAATATAATAAAATTGTACTGCTTTTTAATTTACACATAAAGTACTATGGAACTACACATGACAAAACGTTAACTTTCCAGTAGGGCTGTAAATCTTTTATTAATCAACAGAAAAAAAAAATCACAAACAGAAAGAAATGCTACTTTAGAGATTTTTCATTAGAAAGTTTATTGCATTACTCTATAAACTTATTTGGTAATATAAATGACAATGGAGGCTTAAGCTGATGAGCATCATCTTTGGAAAACAGATAATTTCACACTTGAAGCATTAATTTTGTTTCCTATCACCAAGTAAATTCTACTGCACTTTGAATTTCTCCTTTTAAAATATTTACTGTGATTTGATCATACCAAAACAAAGTCCAAACAAGACAGAGAGTGGGAAGCAGCAGACCCTGTGATACTGACGGGATAGTAACAGGGCAGCTCGCTGTGTGCTATCTGCTAGTTCCTCAACAAGCAAGTCCACATCAAACCTGCATGCACTGCCGTGGCATGAAGCCTGTAAGGCCAAAATATCTCTTAAATATTTAATTTGAATAATAGAGATGTTGTACTTAGGGATGGGAAATTCATTATTTTAAAAAGCATAACCCCAAAAGCTTTTTTATTATTTTTTTTATCTTACTTTAACTGTAAACTGAACTTCTAATATTAATAGGAATTATAAATGGTATTGCGATGCTTTCAACTTTTAAAATATTTTTTGGCTAAGAAGTTCCCAGGAATGAGCAGTCTTGAGGCTCAGAGATCAAGAGGACTGCACTCCCATAAGATCCCTGCGCTCCTCGGGGCACGTAGTCCTTAACACTAATGGAGCTAGCTGAGACACTACTCCACTTTTTGGGTCCTAGGTAAATATCCATAAAAATATTGCTAAATACATTAAACTCTGTAACTTTACTAGTATACCACGGGAAAGGAACTAATATCAAGGACTGTAAGTAATTACAAAATTTTCTTTATCATATGACTAAATACACATGACATTATATTCCTAATTAAAGCAAGTTTATTAGTTGTCATTTGCGGTTACTATTGGGCAAGTTCAGATGTACTTCTGTATAAATACCAGCAATTTATGAATTTTTTGAAACATCAGGTCCTAGGGAAAGAATAGTAGTTGGCTCATGTTCCTGTATGAATGGTTTTTCCAAGGTATCACCAAACTCTTTCAGTGCTTTTTCTCCTGCAGGACACAGGGGATAAATCACTAAAACATCTGGAAAAATCTTTCTCTCCAAATACCACATGGAATTTTACTGTCTCTGAAGTGTGGCATGTTCTGATCCTTGAGGAGTCCACGGTGAGCTCTGCTAACTTAGCACTGGGTGCTCTGAGTCTTAGCTGTTCTTGAAGGCTTTGTCTCTAAGTCCCTGTTACCACTCCACACTAAGCTTGCTTTCTTTTAAGACTACTTTGGGGGGGGGGCGCAGGATCTCCCTGTAGCCCCAGAGGTGTGGAACTCACTATGTAGACCAGGCTGGCCTCAGTCTCAGAGATCTGCCTGCTTCTGCCTCCTGACTGATGGGATTAAAGTCTTCACCACCACAGGGAAAGAGAGGTGGGTTTTTTGTTGTTGTTGTTGTTGTTGTTGTTTTTGTTTTTGTTTCTTTTTTTTTTTTCCTTACCTATCTCTGGGGAGCAATAGAGAAACTCAAACTTACCATGGAGCTCTGAAGAGCTGATCCTTAAGGGGAAAAGCGGAATATGAGGTCGTCCTTTTCTCACTAGTAAGGACTCCTGGTGGCTGCTAACCCCACGTTTGGTGCTTATCCCTGAAGGGTCAGTCAGTGGTTAACTACCAGAATAAATCAATGGCTTTTCAACTTGCCCTAAGTGTGTTTGCTGACCAAAACACCCTACCAGGATAGCACAGGTATATGACAGGAAATGACTGGGTATTCCACCTGGGGGGTGACAGCGCCAGCACTTCATGGATACTGCTGGCAGAGGGGTGTGTGTATATATATATTATATATAATAACTATATTATATATAATATAGTTATGAATGGAGGTTTCCTTTCTGTAAAGTATTGAAGACTGCTGCTTTCTGTGATGAAGTTGCGGCCTCTCATAGCCTTTCAACTCCTCTGATTGCTCATGTATATAAAAAAAAAAAGACACTGCCTTTCTTGGCATTCTCATGAGACAAATGGCTTGTAATGAAGAGATTTCTGCCTATGTGCACTGGGAGTGCATATGTTCTAGTCTGCTGGGAGCAGTCCCTAGTTAAACCCACTGCAGGAGGATTACTAATGATGTCCTTGTTTACTATCGAAAGTGTCCCAGTTTGAATGGTCAGTTATCTGATGACCATAATAAGTCTTTAGTAAAACAGGTCTAAAGTACTTACTGTTCCCCTTCCTCCAGTTTAACCAAGACTCAAGAAACTATAAAATAATTCACTTCAGGATATTAAAAAGCTCCCTTCCAATTGTCAGCATTCACCTGTAGCTACTGTGCTATTTTATTAACTATCAGTTTTAACAGACTCAAATTATGTATTTTCTTTTCCTCCCTCCAAAAGACAAATAATGCATTTTTTGTCAAGCAAAAGATGAACAACAATAATACAAGAAACAATAAACATACAATATTTTCATTAACAGTCCAAACACTACAAAACACAGAATATACAACTTATTGAAAATACAAATTAATGAGAAATGGGGCACATGTCACATGAGCAATGCCAAAGACCAGCTTAAGCATAATTTCTCTAAATCAACAATTAATAAGAGGAAAGTGCCCTTTTTCCAAATATGCACAAAAATATTTCAGTCACTTCTAGGGGAGAATTAATGAAAATGATCCTCTAATTCTGTATTACAGCATGTATTACTAATGGTTTGCCAAACTTAAGCCTCTTCTTAACACTTAAAATTTACACCTTTGCCAGTCATCACACACACACACTCAATCCTGTCTGTCAAAAATATAATTATTTCATTTTTGCATTTGTGAACTGCTGATATGTTATGAATCTCACACGGTAAATACACATAATGGATAGAATGCTGTCATGGATCCAAAATGGACCTAGGGTCAAACAGAAATGCCACCTCTGCCCGGCACATGTACGTACTGATTTTTTCACAATACTTATACTATTTCTAAAATAATTCTAATTGTACATTTCTCATTCTAAAAAAGAAACTAAAGTTTTTGTATTTAAATTTGCTACCCACCACTAGTGTTTACTCAAAGTTTATTCAGTCGGACCATCAGGCAGATGCTTCCTCCTGCATCTATATAATCCTTACTGTTCTGAGTCCAGCTGGAAAATCAATCAAGGACTCAGTAATATGCTCTTTGTCATCTACATGTTTAATAGCTTCCATTTTTATTGAGTACATTTGTGGTAACCTGCACAGTCCCGGGATGGCTCTATGGTGTGAACGACAATAAGTATTTAAGTTTTTATTTTCAAAACAATAATCTCAATGTCCACTCCAATCTGTGTCTCTGAAGAAATTTTGGCAAGTTTACCCCTAGAGCCAACACCTTAAAACAAGTCATGCTTCCTGGGTACAGAACCTAAGCTAAGAGCAATGAGAGATCGTGTTGCTTTCTCCTTCCAAACCACCTGTTCACAACACATGTATGGTATGATCAGTGTCAGCCTCAGCCTTGAGCTTTCTGTTATGTGTCCAACAATTATGTATCCGAATGGCTAACATTCACCTATGGTGGCGAACTGGATGATGGAGAAGAACTGAACTGCAGTTCTGGAAAGGGCTCCGGTGTCCCCAGCGGTCCTTTGGTGTCATTCGCTGCTGCTGCTGCTGCTGCTGCTGCTACTTCCGCCGCCGCCACCTCCTCCTCCTCCACCACCATCCTCTCGCTTGGGGGAGGATGAACTGTCCCGCACCGGCAGCAGGTCATAATGGCAAGGGATGTGACTGTTCTTTGGGAGGTCATATGGATCTTGGGTGAGATGCCCGTTATTGCTGAACACTGCTTGGACAACACTCACTGTAGGTTCTGTGATAACCAGGGAGAGAAAAAATGTATTGGTAAGGACAATTCTTTTAGAGATGGGATGTCTACAAATATCAAACATAAAACTAGCATTTTATAAAGATGTAGGGAAATAGCTTTTAAAACATAATCATATGGGGGGAGAGAACTCCATAGTGGTTGGACCAGCTGCCATTCAGAAATGGTGTTCAGAACAGAGAATGGCCATGCTGTTGGTATGAAGAAATCAGGGGAGTGTATAGAAACCCCAAATATGATCACTGAAAAGTGACCTGGGGAGTAACCTTGTCCAACCCTCAGTTCTACAGGTGAAAGTACCAGTGTTCTGAAGGGTTAACTTAATTCATAGTAATATTCAACATGTTCACAACTTTAGGACTTTGGCCTTACTGCCTGAGCTGAGTTCTCATCCTACTACGGTAGGCTTAAGGAACAGTTCAAGGGGAGATTGTTACTGATTTAAAATGAATAAATAAGTTCAGTATAGTTTCTATATTAACATGCCATTTTGAGCCGTAAAAAATAATTATTTTTTAAAAAATAAAAAAGGTGCTGGAGAGATGACTTAGCAGTTAAGAGTAATTAAGGATGCTGCTCTTCCAGAGGCTCCCAGCACCCAGGTCAAGCAGCTCACCACCACCTGTAACTCCAACTCCAGAGGATCCAATGCCCTCTTCTGATCTCTGTGGGTACCCAGATACATGTGTGCACACATATACACACAGAGATAAATTATTTATCTTAAAAGTTTAATTTTATTATTTATTTATATAAAATAAAAGTATTTCCCTAAATCTTTATTTATTTATTTTTCATTGATATATTTGTAGCATAAAATGACTAATGATAAATTGGCTGCTTCATTTACATGTGACAAACAATATTTTAAAGTATATATATATATAGAGAGAGAGAGAGATTAAAATCTATGGCCCTAATATCTAGCCAATGTTGGCTGCAGTGTTTTGTCTTTTCCCAAATGGCATTCACAGAGGATACTCAAAATAAATATAATTTTATATTAAATTCTTCAAACATGGCAGATTCACATATGAAAATACAACTGATATATTAGACAAGTTTAAAATAAAATGTTCCAATTCTGCTAAGAGCATTCTGTAAATATAATGAGTACAACCAGGAATCAGAGCCACCTGCTCAGTTCACTTGAACTGTTTGTTTTGGTGTACCTACTGCATTGATATGATACACATGCCCTTCTCTCTGTATGTTAAAGATGGACAGCCATGTGGACAATAAGAATATTTGTTTGTTTATTTACTTACTTATTTATTTATTTATTTATTTTTATCTTTTCGAGACAGGGTCTCCCTGTAGCTCCAGCTGGCCTGGAACTTGCTATGTAGACCAGGCTGGCCTTGAACTTACAGAGATCTGCCTGCTTCTTCCTCCTACCACGCCTGGCAGAAACATTATTTTAAACTTGCTAAATGATATTTTCACTGAAAACTCATTTTACATCAATCAGTATGATCACTGTAAACATGGACTGCATATAAAATCCAGGCCGTTTAGACCTGATTCAAAAACAATCTTGTGCACTCGGTTCTTCTTAAGCCTCGAGAACTCACCAACTTCATAGACATTCTTGTTGGCTGAAGATGAGTTATTGATCTCTGCGTATGGGGAATCTCTTCGTGCTGGTGACTTCATCTCTACATAGCCACACTCGGAGCTTTTAGGGAGCAGGACAGGGGGGTCTTTAATCGTGGCATATGGGTTTTCAGAACTGCTGAGGGAGCAATTACTTGAGTTGTATTCAGAGTTCTTTCCCAGATCTATGAAGAGAAATGGTAGGAAAAGAATAAACGCTGTCTCTTGGGCAATATCATTTCTCGGTGATAATTTCCTTGGGTGGGTTACCTTTGTGTCTTTATGATTAAGTTTCTATAATTGTATTTGCTGAAAACAATGTCTTACATTTCCACTTATTTTGGAGATAATTTGCTATAAAATTGCCCATCTCTAAAGTAATTTTAGCTTCTCTCTAAGGGGAGTACCAATGAAAATATCATGGATCTGATTTCATTTCAGTGGTCACATTCAGACACAATTATTCTGTTTTATTGATGGAAAATGTACTAACTGAAGCCTTTTCAACAGGAAACTAGGAGTTGATGGCGCCAAGCACACAGGATCATTCTGTTATTATAAGAAAAGTCATTTGTGCTATGAAAACTCTAAACTTCAGACTGAGCACCAATTGCTCAAACCCATTCTGAAGGGCTGAGGGAGTCACCGCACATGCTGGTCTCTTCTTTTCCCAGCCATTTCCTATTCCACTGCTCTCTCCCCATAAACTATTTCTTTTAAAGAAAACATGAGTATTTCCTCACAACTGAAACCTTTATTCCCCAAAACAGGATCCACCCATGGTCACTCTCTCCATGCAAGTCAAACACATTTCTATCTTAGCATATTCATCTCAGTCTCAGAGATCATTCTTCAAAGCAAGATTAAGATATAATATATATATATATATATTTTTTTTTTCCTTTGAATTTACACCATACCTTTTAAGGACTTTCCCACATAGCTTCTGTCAAGCCCAAAAGCACCTGTAACAATAGAAGAAAAATCAGTCCATGAGACCTAGAAGCAAAAAATCCCCACCAGATGCCCCAAAATGCTGGCAGGTGATCTCTGCCTCCAAACCTTTATATCACATCAGCTGTGCCAGAAGCTGAACCCAAATATGCAGTGTATACATCTGTGTTCGAGCGCGTGCAAGTGCACACACACACACACACACACCATCATTACCTGCTTATTTACAAGGACTTTTGGAAAGGCTGATGAACTCAAGATGGAAACCAACGGAGAGGGAGAGATGAATTAGCAAACTTGAATCAAAGCTGAATGGCAGAATGGACTTAGCCAAGGCTAGACCTGAGAATTCACTCCCTGGTGCAGCTCTCCAAGATGTGCTGGTTTCCAAATTGTTTTCCTCATTAGTATTGAAAGTCAGTTGAATATTTATTTGGTGTAAATTCTATGTATAATAAGTAAATTATTATAATAAAATAATAAACTATATGTATAATTTAGACCTTTATTGTGAATATGACACCTAATCTTGCTATGTTTAGATCTAAAATCCCTCTGACAATGCTGGCATAGGATGTAGATGAAAGAATTCGTGCTCCCTGTTTTACTGAAACACTTCTATTTCTACAGTAAGGGGCACCCAGGCCCCATGCGGATTGCTTCCTGTATTTCAGGGAATTGCACAGACAGAGTTCACAGCAGAAGGGAGCAGTCACAGACCCACTTTGGGATTCAGCATTACTTTTCCTTTTCCATTTTGGAAGTTTCCCTTTATGCCTTCTGATTCATGAATCTAGAATAAGATATACGGGGAGCCCATCCAGTAGGGCAACCAGATTTAGCAAATACAAATGAAGTTCAGATAAACTCAGTATTTACAAAACATCAGACCATTCCCAGTGTATGTTCCATGCAATAGTTGTGATAGTCTTGGAAAATATTTGTTTATCTAAGATAGATTTTTTTACTGAGATTCCTGGAAGCCCCACCTTCCAATAAATAGATGTAAGAGGCTCTTCAGGTTGGTCGTAATTGTCAGCTCAACCCAGCCTGGAGTCATCTGAAAGTCTTGGATGAGGAACTGCCTAGATAAGACTGACTCGGGAGATTTGTATTGATTAAAAAAAATATTAGACAGGGTCTCACTATGTAGCCATGTAGCCCTGGATAGCCTGGAACTTGCTATGTGGACGAGGCTGGCCTTGAACAAAGATCCACCTGCCTCTGTCTCCTGAGTGCTGGGATTAAAGATGGACATCTCCATGCCTGGTTGTATTGATTATTAATTGATGCTGAAGGTCCCAGTCCACTGAGGGTGGCTCCAGTCCTTGGCAGATGGTCTTGGGGTATATAAGAAAACTATCTAGGGGAAGAGAGAGAGAGAGAGAGAGAGAGAGAGAGAGAGAGAGAGAGAGAGAGGAGAGAGGAGAGAGAGAGACACTGACTGACTATGGAGTATTCCTCCATGGTTTCTGCCTCAGATTCCTGCCCTGAGTTCCTGCTCTGGCTTCTGAGACCCGAGAGTGCAAGATTAAGAAAAATCCCTTCCTCCCCTAAGTTGTCTTCAGTCAGAGTGTTTTTATCATAGCAAAAGAATTAAACTAATAGAAAGGGACTATACACATGCTCATTACTGGATTACTAATCTCCTCCTTAAAAAGAAGGAGAAACTGCCCCATGATATATCACAGAAGTTGTCCCCTGCCCAATTTCTATTCAGAATATCCTTACAATCACAAATATTTTCATAATAAAATCATATTATCTGCCTTTTCACTCTCATTCTCTCTCAAATATACAGTGGAATTTTCCAGAAGCTATACAAAACATGGGATCACAACAACGGACTGAGCCAAAGCAGATACAAGAAGTTAAGTATTTGCTATTAGGCCAGACAGTAAATAAATCTGCAAAGCTATAAAACAGCACTACTCTTCTCATTAATTTACATGGTTGTGGTGATGGGAATATGTGGTTATAGTTCATAAAAATGTTTAATGCTGCTGGGCGTGGTGGTGCATACCTTTAATCCCAGCGCTCAGGAGGCAGAGGCAGGTGAATCTTTGTGAGTTCAAGGCCAGCCTGGTCTACCATAGTGAGTTCAAAGCCAGCTGGGGCTACAGTTGAGACCCTGTTTCAAAACTCCAAAAAAAAAAAAAAAAGAAAAAAGAGAAAAAAAGCTTAATGCTCTAAAATTGGATTTTTATTCAAATTAGTTAAAAATAACTGTTTTTAAAGGCTCTTAGTTTTTAACTTGTAGTATAGTAAATATCAATAGGCACAGCCCACACCAACAGAAGCACATTGGGTCTTCAATAGGCTTTGAGAATATAATTGACCCTGATTCCCAAAACTTTAGGAATAAAGTTAATCTGATGACTGTTTCCTCACCTGAGGGGTGGGATATGTGTTCAGTGCCCAAATTTAAAAGAGAACAAAGAGGAGCCCAGAAGATGGCACAAATTGACAGGGTCCAAATACCAGCTCTAACAGGTAAGCAGGCAAGTGACTTCCTCCTTAGGACTCAATTTCTCAAATGTCCCACGGAGATGCCTACCTATCATACACGTGATGTGTATGCTGCTGCTACCTCACGTCATATCCTTGTCCAGCAATCATGGTACATAGTAATAACTCAATAAACATTTGCCGAATAAAGAAGGCATTTGGGCTGGTAGTAAATCCTACAGAGGAGTTAGGGGTAATTCTGTTGTTCAGGTTTTCATAACTGTTTCCGGTGGACAGCTATAGTGCGAACACAGCGCATGGACGTGTAGAGTGCATGCCGAGCACGCTCAGCTTGAGGCCTCACCCAGCTCATTGAGGTAGCCCCCGTGCTTCCAGTCGGCCGGCAGCGTCCCAGTGCAGTCCACCACGGCGCCTCTCTTCCCCGGATTCACGTTTTTAAGATTCACGAACAGCTGGTTGTTTTTTGACTGTGAAAAACATAAAGAGTAAAAGGTTTTAGAAGACACCACAATACAGTGGTGGAAACAAGCTCGTGGTCCTTCAGAAGAACCGGCCCTCAAGACAGGCTGAGGAAGAGGCAAGGTGAGTCACGTCCAAAGCACAGAGCGCATGGCCCTCAGCCCAGCCCCTCCCTCCACACCTCAGGGCCTTCATTTCATCCCATCATCCTGGGCCAATTAGACTTTATTTGGGTTTATACAGAGAGAATTTTCAATTAAAGAGTTAATTGTGGGTCTACGTTCTCCCATCAGCATCTCCATGACGCCGTGAACAGTGCTTTGGCCTTTCTCCTAGGTGCAAGCCAAGGCTATCAGTATGAGAGCAGGTGGATGGGGCACAGGAGTCTCTGGAGACTGAAGTGCTGCTGGACTTGGAAATGCCACCACTAAAAGCTGGCTGTGCTGATTCAGTGACAGTGGATTAAGTTAATTCACTTGCTTGTTTTGTTCCTGGCTCCCTAATCGAGACCTGGAGAGCAGTAGGGCTGCTGGGGACAGAATTTGGGTACAGTTGGAAGGGGAGTTTGGAGCTCAGAGCTTCACGGGGAGGGCCTGGGACTACAGGTATTCTGAAAAGATAAACTTGGAGATTTCACTGTAAGTCTGCATGTTTTTACTAGTATCATCTAGTAAATACTAGAGACATTGTTTTAAAACCTCATATAAATGCTGGGTACTGTGGTGTACACATTTAACCCAAGCTCTCCAAAGGTACAGAGGCAGATCTCTGTGTGTTCAAGGTCAGCCTGGTTTACATTGGGAGTTCAAGGCTAGCCAGGTGTGAATAGTGAGACCCTATCTCAAAAAAAAAAAAAATCTCACATTAAATTAAGAACATTTTCCAAGGGACAGTACAGACTGCAGAGCCAGGAAGACTCTGCTTCACATAGTAGCTGTCTTCCTACTGTTGGGGCAGCTGTCTAGAAGAGACTTCGTCACTCAGCTTTTGGTCAGTACTCTTGAGATGCTTAGAGGCGCCCAGAGGACTGTCAGGAGGGATCGGTAGCATAGGCACGCACCAGCCCTCTTCACATGCGTGGCCCCTGCCTCGATCGCCTGCCCACTTTCCCAGTGTGGAGCTCCTTTTTCTCACCTTGGCGATGGTCATCCTGTCCCTGTTGTTCACATGAGAGGATGTGGCACACTGGGCAAGTGTGTGGTAACTGGGATTGGTGAAGTAGTGACTGTTGCCATTTCCACAGTTGCTGTGGGGCAGGGTTTCTATAAGAAGAGGAGACAGTTAAGATGGCAGGCTCCCCTAAATAAAAGATCAGCACAAATGTTTCCCTCTCTTGCCCCACCTACTCCACAGAGGCCCCAGGAGCAGCAGGCAGTGGCCACTGCCTCCCTAGAACGCGTGAGTGCATCTGGACAGCCTCTGTCTGCTCTGGGGCCTGGGAGGGCCACAACAGGCCTCACTGAGGAGAACTGTCCTCTTCTTTAAAACACCTGATTTCTTGACCCTGGAAATACACTCCTGTGTAAATTGTTGCATATTCTCCCAGAATCTTAATATTTATAGGCATAGCCAGCCTGAAATCTTTTAGTGAGTGCTCAAGTCTGAGTAGGAGTTTCCATTTTCAGATTCCTCTGTTTAAGAGGTCAGAATGTGTTGTTTTAAGGAATTTTTTTTTTTCTTTTATGGGGGCTTGTGACAGAAAGGAAGATTTAAAAAGAGGTTTCTTAAAGGACTTGGTTCTTGCTAATCCCCAGAGCTTGACTGCTGTATAACTTGGTTCTCTTCAGTTAATGATTTGTGTGGGCACAGGGATGAGGGATTCTATGGAAATGCACAGCCTGGAGGCAGGGCCTGGGTGGTTTTTGAATTTGCTCTATGGCCTTGCAGTTTCCTCTTTGTCTCCTCTTGCTCCTGTAAGACAGAATTTGGGACTGGTTGTCCAGCAGAGCCTCTCCTGGAATGAAATGGCTTAAATAGAAAGCAACCCTTCAATGAGCTCAATGAAAAACTCAAAGAGGAGCTGGAGAGATGACTCAGCAGTGAAGAATGCTTGGCACTCTGCAGAGAATGCAAGCTTGGTTCCTAGCACCTATGTTAGGTCGCTTTCGACCCCTTGACACTTCAGCTCTAGGGGACTGGACACCCTCTTCTGGTCTCCATGGGCACCCACATGCCTGTGCGCAAGCATGAGCACACACACACACACACACACACACACACACACACACACAGAAATAAATAACTTAAAAATCCTCATAGGAAATGACAGTGACAATTTTATTATTCCTACAGAAATGGAAACCATGTTTCAAGCCACACGTACTTTTTCTGAACATGCAGTCAGCTTGAGGAGAACTGACTGAAGCAATGGACAAACAGCCAAATACCCAGTTCAAAAGAAGCAGGCAAGGCCTCTCCTTCTAAGGAACTGACTGCCTCCCCTACCTGCAATGCTGTAGTCGGCATTGATGACCCTCATGGCTGGGGTGTAGGTCACTGCCGGCATGCTTGACTCCTTCCCCTTCTGCTTGTGCCTATAAATAATGAACAGCGCCAGCAGGAAGAGCACAACAAGGACAAGGATGATGATGCCTGCGATGGCTCCGATCTGGTAGGAATCAGCAGGAAGCGCTGTGCTGGTTCGGCTTAAGCTGTTCAGATTGCCAACGATTATAACACCAGCTAGGAAAGGCGGAGGCAGGTGAGTGTGAGTTGACAGTGTGCCACGCGAATGTTTGATGTCTGTTTTTAAAAGCCTCTCCCAGTGTGTTAATGCCTGAGTTCAAAATACTAATGAAACACTACTAATTTGGAAAGAAAGCAGAAGAGAAAAACAAGTATTCTTTGTTTTCAGATGTTCATTGTTGGTTCCCAGAGAAAGGTTGCGGTAAGCCTCAAGAAAATGGGATTTGAACTCAGAGATTTAGGAGCAGGATTGAGAGAGTCCTATGTCTTCCAAATCAAACACTTAGCCTGGCAATTAATTTTGGATAATAATTTCTCTAATTTTTGTTTTTCTTTATATATTATCTAGTATTGAGCTTATACAGGGATAAATCCTCAATGCCTAACTACCTAACTCAATCTTCCACTTATCCTTAGGATTTCTGAGAGTAATTTGCCTTCCAAACAAGCATGATTCCAATATTAATCTAGTCCAATGAGCCTTTACCTCAAGAGATACTGTTCTATAAAAAACTATTTTCAATGACAGAAAGATTTCTCTTGATATCTCCTGGTAACACCGCCTATACCCATGCTCATTAAGCTCAAAATTCAGTCCTACATAGTTCTTCCTTGTGGTGCATCAAGTGGGAATGCTAAAGGTACAAAGCAGTCAAGAAACTAGGCCTCTGAAGTACAACCCAGGTAGCCAAAGCTTCCCATTCATCTCCCAGGCTGAAGCTTCATCACCAAGGAGTTGCTTTAAGCTTAAATATTCTCATGATTCTATGATTCTTAAAGCTAGGGAGCACTCTTATAAAACAGTCCAAGGAGCCAGCCTGAAGCAGGTCTGCGCAGGTTGGAGGCTAGTTTAGGCTACATAGTGAGACCCTGCCTCAAACAACAAGAGCAAAACAAAACAAAACAAAAATAAGCCCCTTGCCCCAAATCCATAGTACTAATTTACAGAAGTAAGAGCAGGATGTGTTTGTAATAATGACACCGTAAAATGTAACCTGTGGTTGTGGTTATAGTCAAATGTAAATCATGAACATGCAAAGCTATTTTGTGAGAGAAGTTAAATGTTGCACATATGAGTATCTACCCAGTGCACCTACAATACCACATGCACTTCTGAAGGTTCACAGCCCCTCTGCTCAAGGCCACCAGGGAAGACTGGGGTGGGGGGAGGCTCCTTGGAATCAGAACCACCAGAAACACTTTCCCAAAGAACCCTCCACCTCAGGGTGGAGTCAGAGCTGTCCAAGTGCCTCAGTGAGACTATTCATCACCAGATGGTTATGAGCTGCACCCTAGCTAAGATACTACAGGCACATGTTTCTTAAAAAGTTAAATATATGCCTGATCTACAACTCATTCTATTCCCAAGTGCTTACCCAAAATAAATGAAAACACATGCTGTGCAAAGACTAACATCTGTTGTTCATAGCAGCTTTATCGGAAATAGCTGAAAACTGCCAACGGTCCACATATCCACATACTGTGGTAAATCCATTCAATGAATACTACTCAGCACAAAGGAACTGAACTGTTGACATGCTTAAAAACATGTTTAATTTAAAAATATTTGTGCTAGCTAAAAAAAGACATAAAAAGAGTATAATGATTCCTTTTATATGAAATTATAGAAAATGCAAATAGTGACAGAAAGATCAATGGTTGTGTGCAATCCAAGGTAGAGATAGCAGAAAGGGGTATGAGGAAAGTGAGAGAGGTGATGGATACCATCTTCATTGTGGTCACTACTTCAGGGGTACATAAATGTTTCAGAATCTGTCAGATTGTATACTTTAAATATAAGTGTCATTATATGTTAATTGTACCTCAGTAAAACTGAAAAAATCATAAGCCAATAGAATTTTGGAATAAGAAAATCCTGGCATCAAAGCTGTGATATATTCTGAATGCTAGCTCTGTGAGCTTGGGGAAATTTCTCAGCCTCTGTAACCTTTAGTTACCAGCATTAATGACAGCAAAATAAAACATCTGTCTGGAAATGAAATAAATAACCAGTTAGGCAATGCACATTTTAATGAGGACTACTCAAGGTAACATAAGTAAAAGTATTTAATGCTGAGTGTACACAGTAGTTGAGGGTCTATAGTTATTATTTACACTATTTATTAGTATTCTACCTTGATCACACCGGGCCCCCTTCCATCCTGGGCTGCAGTAACAGGTCCCCGTGATATGGTCACAGGTGGAGTTGTTCAGACAGTCACATATCTGGCGACAGCCATAGCCATATGTTCCTGCAGGGCATTCTGCAGAGAAAAGGAAGTCGGTGTGTTTACACCCTCTTGGGGTCCAGATCAAAGCTGTCCCCTGCTATGTGCTCCATACATCAGGAGGCGAGCCCTCGGTGCAGTTCTGCTTAGACAGACTTGTACCAGCCAAGCTGTGGAGAACTGGACAGTGGTCAGCATTCCCTGAGCCACGGGGGGCTTGCAGTCCAGGCTGGTCAAGGCTATTCAGCTGAGGATTACAGCTCAGCTCCCGATGCCTTTGTCTACTGAGTACCCCGTTTTCTAATGCATGTGTAGAGAGTCTGTGGGAGTCACGTGGAGTACATGAAGAACGATTTGATGTAAGTCCAGCAGTCAAAACTCTGGGTCACAAGGGAGCTAGACTGAAAAGTGTAAACTAGAGATACTTTCTGAGAGCATGAATATTTTACTGTAGCCTTAGGATCCTCTAAAACACATCCATACCTGGATTAGCTGGGAGTAGAAGAGGTTTGGGCAGCTTTCTAGGCAAAGGCTTCATTTGCCATAGAATGATTCAAAAAAAATTTTTATATTGGAGTCTCAGAGACTAAAGCAGTAAGATTCTTACAATGTGCCATAATAAGAGTTGATGCTGAATTTAAAAGAACAGTGTAGGTAAGGATGGATGTTAAATCTGAAAATCTTCATGGCAAAATACTGATGTGGTGAGTAAAGTGAACAGCAGGGGGCGATGTGCTATTATCGGTGTTCTCTAGCAAACAGGTTTTCTGTTGACAAAGAGCATTGGGAGAATGCCAAAACATGGAAACTTTAATTCAATGTTCAGAGTAATCATGGAAGCACTTAGGAGAGTTTTCTTAATAAGACTTCAACCAGTTGTCTGTCATTCGAATGAAAGCCAGTTTAGAGTCCATTCTGATTTCCCTATGTTTAGACATCTATAGATGTCTACACACAGAGTGCTAAGCATGCAAGTGTGTGTCTCAGTAGCTGTTTTATGGTCAACTGGAACAGCAATACAACACTAAAATCATGATGATTTATCTTGAACTGTTCCCAAGCATCTTGCTGCATCTTGCTGGAGACAACTATGCAAAGATACGCTGTGCATTAGCGCTAAGGTTGAGACCTCTCAGCTGTAAAGTAGAGACGAGGGAGGCCCATCCACCTTCCTGGGCCATCATATCTCTACGGCCCTGTCATCTTAGGGGCAACCTTCCCAAGGACGCACTCTGTAGTTAGTGTGATGGTTCACTTTGTTCTGCTTTGGGACTGGTACCGGGAGACACTGCACCACACACAGCTCCCAGCCTTTGCTGATCTGTCTTCAGGACAGGACAAATGTTCCAAAGGAAAAGAACAGTATGCTCACTTGATACACTCACTAAGTTTGAGGCTAATGTTCTTGTAACCTGGTAAGCAAATGGATCACTCATGGGTTGGAAGTAGAAAGAAGAAGACAAGTAATTCCTAGAACATAACTCTCCCTGGGTGGACTTAACTTTTTTAAGGCAATATATTGTCTTAATGATTTAGACTGAGATTAGAGATTGTTGGTAGAAAAGAGTAAAAAAAAAAGTTATCCAAAAGGTAGGAACATTTTTCTGCACTGGTTTCTACACTGGTTACTCGGGCTGGGCACTTCTCTCCAACTAATGCCCTGTCCTCTGATGTCAGGCTGGGCACACCCTTGCCCAGAAAGATCGACTGCCTCTGGTAAGCCTCTGAGCAACCATGTTCCAAAATAAGAGAGAAAGAGAAAGTCAAGTTTTCCACACAATGGAAAACTTTAATTCTGTCTCCATTTTTACAGTCTCACCTCCTCCATCAGAGTGCTGGGTAGTTACTCAAGGAGAGTCAGCAAGGGTTCTAGAAGTAGGCCTCTAAGCAGGGAAACAGACTGTGCTGGTGACCAACCGTCCACTCAGACAACTCAAAAGCTGCACTAATCCTGCCTTACTATTTCTGGGCAAGCTGATATTTGGGAATACTTGGGAATGCTGATTCCTTCCAGAGGTGCCCCACGCTCTGTACTTACTCTGCTCACAGTGCATCCCCATGAATCCTGTGCGGCAGGTACACTGCCCAGAGATGTGGTCGCAGTCAGCTCCATTTTGACACTGGCATATCAGTGCACAGTCCTTGCCGTAAAATCCCAGGGGACATCCTGTGCAAGAAGGAAGGACAGCGGACATCAGAAGGGTGCTTCTGAATAACAGAGCTCTGGCTTCCAACACACTTGGGTTTGATCTTGAAGCACTATTCAAGAATAAAAGCATTGGCTCATGTCTCCACTCCTCGAACGGATGCCTGGGAGTCTTACGTCTGCATTCTGGCAAGGGGACTGCCATCCATAACAGGAGGCAGAAGGGTTCCATAGCTGTCAGTGTAACCATCACTGGCGTCTTCCTACAACTCTCCCTGGAGCTGGTGACATGTACAGTACTTCCCCTGTTTCCTTCACTCATCTATAAAATCCTGGCCTTGAATTCTCTGGACTAAAATGAGTGCTTTATATCTAAATTATCTGTATGCTTTTACTTATAGTACAAAATGACTTCAATACTATTATAATTTTTGTCCATTTAATGTTATTAACTTAAATTATCACTTTTACCAAACACATGTGGTAAAATGGTTAACTTAAAAACAACCATGCTTCAGAGGTGCTTTGAAAAGGTCTTCACACTGCTGCACGGCTTCTAAGGCTTAGACCACCATGGACCTGGGGCAAGAGACAACACACAAACTGTATTGGCTTATGTAGTCAGTAGCTACCCTGAAAGAGTGCTTTCGGCACAGTGAATGCTTCAGTAGCAGGCCACATTCATTAGCCGTTTCCAAATATAATGTGTGCCTTTTATTTACTCATTTAAGAAAAGCCCGTTTCTAGAAGTAGGTACAGCACACAGACCACAGATGCCATCAGGTAATGACAGTCCCCCACGTAGGGTTTACTTAACACCTTACTCTGTACCAGATCATTTTCATGCATTAGGTCATTCATTAGGTCATAGGCTTTTTAATGGCCTAGAAAGACCAGGATGGGTATTCCTAAGCTGTATATAGGAGCTAAGCCCTGAATGTCCTGAGTCATACAGCTGACAAGCTTCAGAGGGATGCCAGGAGGGCTACGATAAGACAGACCATGCAGTTATCACCGTGCCACACTATGGGACCTGAAAGGGTCCTATGTACAAAGTAGACCCTACTTTTAGAATTGCAAATAATCTGAGTATCTTCTCAAAGGTGTTCAAAGATCTTTATTGATATATAATCTTTAGAGAAGAGCTTGCACCTTTTTTTCCTTGTCAATTCTCCCTTTCAAATCTTGGATAAATAGCTTTCTTCCCTTCTAGAAACTTCTAAAAGTCTTCTTGCAACTATTCCCTAATTATATTACAGATTTGCATTAAGCAAAAATTGCCTACTTTCTAACTTTTCTCTCTTCTTCATCTCAAGGTTATGTTTATATATATATATATATATATATATATATATATATATATGTATGTAATGTGCCTTCCTGTCTTGTCTCCTTCATTCAATTGAAAGCAGTGGGGTGCCCTCCCACCCAGTAGTGTTCATCTGGGGAATAATTACACATTATATCTTATGATATTAAAAGCCTCATGGAAAAAATTAAGGACATGTGAGCTGGTTATTTATTTTTGTCAACTAGACACAAACTAGAGACATCTGAGAAGGGAGACCTCAACTGAGAAATTTCTGCATCAGATTGGCCTATTGGAAATTGATTGCAAATTGGTGTGGGATAGCCCAGCACAATGTGGGCCGTGTGGTCCCTAGGAAAGTGGACAGGGCTATATAAGAAAGGTATTTGAGCAATCCAGGGGAGCAAGCCAGTAAGCAGCAGCATTCATCTGTGGTCTCTGCTCCAGTTCCTGCCTCGGGGTCCCTGCCTTAACTTCCTCCAATGACTGTAATCCATAAGCCAAATAAACACTTCCCTCCCCCATGGTGTTTATCACAGCAACTGAATGTCGCTAGAGCACTGTGGGATACAGAACAGGAGAAAGAACTAGAGTCGTGGTTTAAAAAACATGGCCCTGGCTAGAAAGCGCAGAAATGCAGATGTTCAGGTCCCAGTCCAGACACACTGAGTCAGACACTGCAGGGCCTGGCACTCAGAGTTGATGCACTGCTCTAGGAGACAGTAAACTTGTTTCCTCTGAGAGCACACCGTGAGTAAAGCAGGGAGGTGTGCTGTCTCCACTGCCTTTCTAAACCCTATCACTTATCCTAATGTTTGTGCAACCAGAATAAATGAGATAATTTGATCCATGGACATACAGTCTCATGAAGAGAAATGAATCACATATTTGTACACATAGTTGCTGCTCCACCTCAGGGTCCTGATAGAAGATAGATATGGAATACCTGGAATATGGACTCTCTCCTCTCTCTCTCACTTTCCTCACTATGTGGCCCTGGCTGGCCTGGAACTCACTATGTAGACCAGGCTAGCCTTGAACTCAGAGAGCTCACCTGCATGTGGGCATTCTTAACCACCGAGATAAATGCAGATGTCCAGCAGTCACCACGTAGTTGACAAGGTGACATATGACCTGCCAGGAGCCCTTGCTGATCTCAGATATACATGCAAACGGGGACGGGGGGTTATTTTCTATGTGGGGTGTTGGCTCCCCTTGAACTTACTCTGAGTGCAGTAGAGCCCTGTCCAGCCAGGAGTACATTTACATTCTCCGTCATAGGCACTGCAGAAGGCTCCGTTGTGGCAGTTGCAAGTGTGGATGCAATTCGGGCCCCAGTGGGCAGGTGGACAGGCTGAAACCATAGCAAACATGGAAAGGTGAGTGACAGTCCCCAAACAGAGACATTCCACCCTCTCTCCTCCAGCCTTCGTTCAGGTGAGAGGGTCACACCACTAGTAAGGATAAAACATCCACAGTTTAGTGCAGAGAACCTGAATTCAGAATCCGAACCCACGAGGCAATGTTGCCTGCAACAGTGACCAGCATTTCTGACATGCGTGCTCATTCACAGCCATAGAAGAAGTGCAGGAGCAAGAATTATCTTTTTAGTATTTTATCTATTTCTTTATTTTATGTGTATGAGTGCACTTCCTGGATGTATGTACGTGCACCCATGTCGTGCAATGCTTGAAAAAGTCAGAAGAGGGTGTCAGATCTCCTGGAATTATGAACAGTTGTTAGCCACAATGTTGGTGCCAGGAATCCAACCTGGGTCCTCTGTAAGATCACCCAGTGCTCTTAACTGCTGAGCCATTTCTCCAGCCCTGCAAGAATTACCTCCACAGAGTCCATTATTAAACAAATCAGATTTGACACCTCCTGGGTGCCCAGCATTGTTCTAGATACTAGGAAGAGAGCGGAGGACAAAGGCAGGAGTCCATACCGTCCCCTGAGGACTTCCATTTCAGCAAGGTAGCAAAAGCAACCTGCCACACGGGAAAGCAATGGTGGGGGCTGAGGAGGACAAGGCAGATGACAGCTACTATGTCCGTCTGACCTCTCTGGGGAGGACAACTGAGCAGAGATCAGAGAGGGAAGGGATTTGACTCAGGGATCCCAGCTCATGGACTGCCCTCCTCACTGCATTCCAGGGTTGCCCCTAGATTCTCGTTTTATGTGCTAAGGTTGCCAGTCATGTAAGAATTGGTTTACTCAGAGAAACTCTTGATTAGAAGTAGGAGACTAAACTGAATAAGCACACGTCATTGATAAGTGAACAGCTACTACTGAGTCAGCTAAAGTGTGGGGCACAAGAAGCTGACTTTCAAAAAAATTTTATTTGTACTAATGCTTCAGGAAGATATTTGCCTGAAAGGAGGACTGCTTATAATTTCTATTTGATTATTCAATTGAGAATATGGAGAAATGAGGAAAAGAAATAAATCTTAAGTCATTTTAAAAATGAAAAGAATATCTCCCATATGCCGGCATACCATTTTCTCATAAGAGCAAGGGTACAAGAGCAAGGTTGACACTGAAGGTCTAGAGCAATATTAGAAGGGCTTTGTAACCAAACAGCCCTGTTTTATAGATAAAGAAACTTTGGTTCAATAAGGGTGAATAGGGACTTGTCCAGGGTCACACAGTTTCAAAATGATGTTTGTTATTTGCTAGGGAAGTATGACTTTGTTCTTAAGGCCACCGTAGTTGACTGGCGTGTCCAGCTCTCCTGATGATGGATACAGCACTCTTTACCCCAAACAATCTTTTTTTCATTTTGATTCAAATTGTATTGAAGTTTTGTGACTTTCATACAGTCTATTTTGTCATATTTAGATCCTCTCCTGTCTGTGCACCCCTCTTACAGCCCTCCCTGCCAGACTTCATGTGTTCTGTCATGTATATTAAGGTTTCTTGAGTCAAGTTTGTGTCCCCAAATGTCCTTCGGTGTGCATCCACACCCTGGAGCCTGGTTAACCTATCTAGTATCACACCCTTAAGGAAACTGACTCTCCCTCTCCCTGAAGTGATCAGCTACCAATAGTGAGTTCCCCAGGGTTGGGGCTTCGTACCCACTTCCCCGTGTCTGTGCTGGGATTTTGTCTGGCTTGAACTTGCGTGGGACCTGCCCACACTGTTACCACTGCTGTGAGTTCATATGAGTAGCTGACAGCTGTCTGGGAAACTCTGTTTTCGTGTAGTCCTCAGACACTTACAATCCTTCCACCCTGTCCCACAATGGTCTTTGAGCCTTGTGGGAAAAAAAAAAGTTGTTTTTTTTTTTTGTTAAAAAAAAGTTTTGATATGTGTCCTTTCGATTCTTTTTTTCATAAGAAGAATCTTTCTTTTTTTATTTATTTATTTTTATGTGTATGAATGTACTGTCTGCATGCAAGCCTGTGCACCCATGTCATGCAATGCTATGGAGGTCAGAAGAGGGTGTCGGACTCCCCTGGAACTGGAGTTCTCCTGGAATTGGAGTTACAGATGGTTCTCAGCCACCATGTAGGTGCTGGGGATCGAACCCAGGTCCTCTGAAAGAGCAGTCGGTGCTCTCAACCGCTAGGCCATCTCTCCAGCCCAAACTTTCTTAACTTATAAGTGGATACCTAATTTCCCTAACCCCACTTATTTTATTCATTTTAAGAAATATATATATATATTAAATATATATATATATATATATATATATAGTGTGTGTGTGTGTGTGTGTGTGTGTGTGTAAAAATCTGTGTGTGCATGGAAGCCAGAAGAGAGAGGGCATTGGATCCCAGAGAGCTGGAGTTACAGGTTGTCTGTGGGATACCTAGCTTGTTATGTGAGATCCAAGACCTGAACTCTGGCCTTCATGATTGAGCATGCTGATCTATTATTAACTGCTGAGCTCACTCTCCAGTCTAAAACATACTATTTTTTAAATGATGCTGAGTAAACTTCTGGGAGCCATTTTGTGCTTGTAACATCTTCTAAGGTAGCCTATTTGCAGTAGGCTCCACTTCCTGGGTTTGTTGATCAGAGAATAAAGATCACTCAAAATTCCTAAAGGTAAATATAGAGAAAGGTTCTAGATGTTCCTTCGGTCAGGACATCTGCACTTTTAATGCAGTAATTTTCAAAGTCTCTTGTTTTCATAGTGAAATAGTTTTTAGGTTGGTTGATAATCATCCAGGAAGAAATATTAAGATGATTCCATAGAGACCACAGGGAACCAATGATGTCAGTAATCCTTAAAGAAGGAAAGGCTTTTGCCAAATGAATCAACTTCCTTGGGAGTGACCATGGGGACAGGCCACAATGCTGTCTGCATTGATGGTGTTGTTCTTGTCTTTTTCCTTCCAGCATGTTCCTCCTCCAAATGAGGAGGTGACCAACTTACAAAATAAAGAATACTTTCAAGAAGGAGCAAAGTATACCAGTCATGCTACAGCAATGAAATTGGGTCTTTGTTTTCCTTCCCAAGCCCTGCCATGCAGTTTGAGTATCTATTCCTCAGCCTGCCCATCCATATGACAACCTGAGTCAGTCCAAAACCTACAACATGTAAATTTGAATGGACAGCAGTTGCCTCTGCAGTTACACCCAAATCCAGTAAAGCATGTAATTACTATATAGAACTACAGACTATATAATATATAGCATCACACATTCTTTAACCAAAGTCTTTCTTATCTTGGAAGTGGGGTAGATCCTGAACTACTGGGGGGAGGCAGCTAACATTCAGAAAAAAAATTCAGATAAAAATATCCCTCGCTAACTAATGTTTACAAATTGTAATTGGAAAGTCTGAATTCAATAGCTAATAAACCACCATGTACAATCAATGTAAGATATATCATTCTTTGATCTATTTTACATGCACAGTGTTAGAGTCAGCATGAACTGAACATGGGCCATGAACATTGCAAGAAATGGTGCCGAAGCACCCCAGACATATGCTGCCTGTGATCAAAAGAGGAATACTTTAGAAAGTGTACTGACTGGACCTTTTAAAACCTAACTAATGTCACTGTCCTCTTCTCATGGCATGGGTAGTATTAAGTTGTTGACATAATTCCTCAGAGGGTCATCCCTGTTTTAAGGGCAGTGTGAGAGGCACATAGGGAGCCAAGATGGAGTCTGAAGGTAAGCCGCAGGAAGGCAGGTGTCTGCTCAGGGGCCCAGCAAGCTTCTAATGCTCACATCATTTTGATTCTATATCTTTATGGCTCTGTAATTAATTCTCTGGATGAGTCCAAGATGAAGAAGCAGATCTCTAAATATACCTGTTTTGTTTTAAATCAATAAACAACAAGACTGGAGATAAAGCTTGGTAAAGTGCTTGCCTAGCACACATGAAGCCCCAAGTTCATTCCCTAGCACTCCATAAAACCAAGTATGGTGGTATATGCCTTCCAGCGCAGCAGAAGTAAAGCAGGAGGATCAGAAATTCAAAGGCAAAAACACATAAAGGGGTCAGGGCTATTTGAACACATAACATGGGCTTGTGTATAGCGTGGACTTTACCACGTGCTCTGTTACATGTTACATAACAATTTATGCCTCACACATTTCATCAGCATTTTAAATCTAAATCTTCATACAAGTGTGTGTATTTTAGTTTTATCGTGAGCCACAGAGGTCACTTGATGAAGCTACTCTGCAGTACCTCTGAATCTCTACCCATGCGAGTAGTTGCATGCACTTCTTGCTCTGGTTTGGGGGAGGGGTCCAATTTCCTTTGTGACAACAAATTTTTCTCATATGCTAAATTTACAGCCTTTGTGCTAGGTTTTCTTGACCTTAATGCCCTGTCTTACTTATGCTGTGTAGTTTTCAATTTTATGACATTCAAGAACAAATCAGTACCTAGTACTGAAGATAGAATTTTTTTTGGTCTTTCTGGAACTCAGTATGTGGGTAGACCATGCTGGCCTTAAACTCACAAAGATCTGCCTGCCTCTCTGCCTCCCATGTGCTGGGATTAAAGGCATGCCTCACCATCCCCCATCTCCTCAAATAGAAATCCGAAGCTCAAGATCATATTTGCGGTGTCTAAATGCTTTCCCAAAATGTCATTAATTTCAGTTACTCTGAAATTAGCAGCAAGATCTTTGGCCAAACAGCAGTGATACGAAAAACAAAGAATTTGTAGAAGATAGCAAGAGTTTGCATAAAATGAAAAGAGAATAAAGATGTCTGAGATGTAATATAAACAGATAAACTCGATTAACTGAGAAATCATTCAAAGAACTAGAAGACTACTTTTTACAGAAATTAGAAGAAAAGNTCTCAAAAAAAAAAAAAAAGAAAAAGAAAATGAAAATAAAAAGAAAATCAATGGATGGTGAGTCACTCACACATGTATAAGCAAAACTTAGACCTTTATGTATTTTCTTAAGCTTTACACTGATTTATTAGTAGATAGGATCATTGCATAAAACTTTTAATTTAAAAACTAGAATGCATTTATCAATTGGTCATGTACTCTTTCTTGATCAGGTAAATACCCATACTACAATCTTAAGGTATAGGAAAACAATTATCAATGGTTGCTTATTTGTTCCCCAGTGAGACTTACGCTGGGAGCAGTCACTACCGATCCAGCCTGGGTAGCACTGGCAGGACCTGTCGATGGGGTTGCAGGTGCCATTGTTGGTGCAGGTGCAGATTCCTGCACAGTTTTTCCCAAATCTGCCACTGGGACACACTGTGAATAAACCGAAGGTCAGTAATTCATAGTCATAATCAGTCTCACAGAACCCCAGAAACAGAAACAATTTCCAGGGCCCCACGCCAGCTGGGGCTTTCTGCCCCACTGAGGGTACAACGCCATCCCAGTGGCTCATTTTCATGATACATGAAGCCTCTGGGCTCATTCAGGCATCTCAAATGAACTTTGTGGCATTTATAGAAATCTTCTGCTTTATCAAAATCTTTCCTCACTTTTTGTAGGACAGTGTTTCCAGAAAAAACTGATGTAGTGGCAGGCAGCACTGAGAGATCAGAGAGATGCAGAAACGACTACCCAGAGGGCATCGAGAACTGACGGCTGGAAACACGGACGTGGGAGGTCTGCAAGCAGATTCCACGCGCCTCGCTCTTCCCCACCTCTCTCCAAATGCCCAAGTCCTTTACCTTCATTGCATAGGGATCCTGTGAAGCCAGGCAAGCAGTCACACAGGCCCGTGACATGGTGGCACGGGCCACTGCTGTGGACACACTGTGGGCACGTCTGGCTGCAGCGATGCCCATAAAAGCCAGGGGAGCAGACTGAAAACAGAAGAGAAACTCACAGTCATGCTTCTGAGCCCCATTTATCTCCTTTTCCACATTGGGGTCTAGTTAAAATGTTGGAGGAAAGAAAACTTAAAAAAGAAAATAAAAAAATGGGGCTGGAGAGATTGCTTAGTGGTTAAGAGCACTGTCTTGCTCTTGCAGAGGGCCCAGATTTGGGCCCCAGCACCCACATGGCACCTGACATCTATTTGTCTATAACTTCATTTCCAGGTGATCTGATGCCTTCTTCTGTGGGCATTGAACACACATGGTGCACTTGTGTGGTGGTACACACCTTTAATCCCAGAGCTCGAGAGGCAGATATCTATATATCTGTGAGATCTATCCCAGCCTGGTTTACATTGTGGGATCAAGGCCAGCCTGGTCTGTATAACAAGATCCAGGCCAACTGGAGCTACAGGGAGACCCTGTAGCAAACAAACCAAAACTTTAATTAATAAAACAAAGAAAATTGTTAGGCAAACATTGCATATTTAAGTGCTTCTAAGACTTCATTTGGATTTAAATATAGGATGATTGTGTAGAAGTCTTAATGAAAAATGGGAGCAATTTAAGAAAGTAGAAAAATATATGTTATAATTGGTCAGATATTCTTTTCTGACTCTGTTCACTAAAAGACAATAAAATGTTATGGACCATTTCCTAACTCAAAAACTCTACTGACCAATGTCAGCATTCACATTTTTAACTTTCAATTTTGTTTTCTCATAGAACTTTATGATTACTACTGGGATATATAATCGCCTCAAGGTTTGGCTGATGTTGACTTCTGGTAATTGAGGTAAGGCTGGTGCCAAATTGCTGAATAAAATATTTACAGGTCAGCGGATTTCTGGAACACCATTTGCAAGCTCTGAGGAAGAACCATATCCTGATGATGGTGTCAACAAGATAATGAAATCATTACTGGGAGGAGATGGTTAAAACCCCATCTGTTAAGTTAGTCCTGAAGGTTGAAAAGAAAAAAGTTCCTGAGGAAGTATTATTTGAGGACACTTCTGCAATGGCCTCCTCTGTCCTTGCCTGAAACTGCACTATAAACTGGGGGTGAAGCGGAGACAAGCATTCGGCTTACAGTGTGCAGGGACAGGAGTACTAATGAGATACTTACTTCTCTGACAAGTGGTGCCTCGGAATCCCGGTGCGCACTCACAGATGCCGTCATCGGGTGAGCATGAAGCTCCGTTCTTACAATAGCAGGGCAGCGAGCAGTTAGGACCCCAGCGTCCCTCCGCACACACGCTGTCACAGTGCATACCTGCAACAACACACACAGGCAGGGAGTATTGAGGGAGACGCAGCGTGAGGCTTTGGAGCATGATCGTAGAAAGGCAGGACGAAGAACACAGTGTAAACCAAGTGAGTGCAACAATGAGGAGAGATGTCAGCAGTGAGGTCCAGGTGTCACCTGCATACACCAACATGCACCACACCATTACCCTAGCACTAAATCACACTCAGAACTATTTTCTATGCAGTCAGGATGGAATAAACATTTCATGATATTGATTTTTCTTCCTAGGAGGGAGTAACAGGAAGCCCTAGGGTCCTGTCTGTTGAAGGCAAAATTTATCAAAAAACACTGATTTCCTCTTATGCCACCCCTCCACAATTCTTTGTTTTTACAGGGACATGAACAAAGTCAAAAACAGTATGGCAAAGCACAAAGTGAGTCCTACTGAGGAGTAAACGGATAAACACAGTTTTAAAATATATCATGGTGTAGATGTGTGGAAGTGCGTAAGAAACCCAATCCTACCTGAGGAACCATGGGCAAGTGATGGCTGCCAGGAAGGGCAGAGGTGTCGTTCAAAGATGTAAAACTTGGTAGGTTTAACTAGTGGATGGACCCACACCAAAGGGCATTTGAGGACACAAATAAAGACTCTATGAGCCTTACTTGATATATAAGTGTATTAAATTTGGCATAGGATAGTAAGAGAAGGTGCAGATCCAGGAGGGGATCTAAATATGATCAAAATATGCTATGTGAAAATCACAAACATTCAGGAAAAAATATCATGCAGGATAGACAGATGCACTGGCAGGTGTCGGCAATTTCATCCTTAAAATTTTCATCTCACGTTGGACCAAGAGGCAGAAGATTCCAGCTGACATCATTTTTATACTGCTATCTAAGCTATCTACTATTATGAAATTGTATGGAGATATTTAGCTTTTATTTTGGAATTAAATCTGCTATGACCAAATAAACAAATAGCTAAAGGAAATGTAAAGAAAAGCCAAGCTTGCAAAACTAAAACTAAAACTAGGTAGGATGTGAAGTGAAGGAATGTCTCATAAATTTGTAATTGAAGTAAAGCAGGGACCTCTTTTGCATCAGAATTCTTTAAAGCCCACAGAGGGAGGAGTTCTAGTTAGTGGTGCATTGGTGACTGCTGGCCTCTGATCAACTGAGAATATAGTCCCTGCAGCATTCCCAAACACTTCCAACTAACCACCCAGCACAGGGGTGCTGAGAAGGGCTTGTGGCACTTCAGTTTTTGCTTCTAAAGTGATTTGGGCGAAAGTTACCATGCCCTGAACCTGCTTATAGAAGCAGCTCCAAACGACCAAAGGTACGTTACCAACTGCTACAGGGTCATTTCTGCCAAATAATAAATTACCTTTTCCTGTCCCTGTGTTTGTCTTTCTGAAAGTCTTTAGCATGGAAAATGCTGGCAAACGGGCACCACATCATTATATCTAGGTCAAGTTAGCAATGGACTTTTATTTCTGCTTGGATTGCTGGCCCAGGAAGGGAAACCAGGTCTGTATATGAGACTGATCAGGATCTAAGTGTTTTCCAGAAAACCGATAAATGGACTTTGGGGCTGCTGTTCTGTTTTTCTGGTGTCCACAAATATCTTATTCTCCAAAAGTCTTTTAGAAAACCGAGATAGACTTAGACATTCTACCGTGATGGACTTGGACATTCTATCTTGATGGACTTGGACATTCTACCTTGATGGACTTGGGCATTCTACCTTGGTGGACTTGGACATTCTACCTTGATGGACTTGGATATTCTACCTTGTTGGACTTGGACATTCTACCTTGATGGACTTACACATTCTACCTTGATAGACTTGGACATTCTACCTTGATGGACTTGGACATTCTACCTTGTTGGACTTGGACATTGTACCTTGATGGACTTACACATTCTACCTTGATAGACTTGGACATTCTACCTTGATGGACTTGGACATTCTACCTTGATGGACTTGGACATTCTACCGTGATGGACTTGGACATTCTATCTTGATGGACTTGGACATTCTACCTTGATGGGCTTGGACATTCTACCTTGATGGTGGACATTCTAGCTTGATGGACTTGGACATTCTACCTTGATGGACTTGGACATTCTACCTTTCCAAAAGGGATGCACCAGCCATGGAGTCTCAGCTGATTTTTTTTAAACCAGTATCTAATACTACACAGAGCCATTGAGAAGGAAGCTGCCAACACAGGTCTTGTACTGTGAGTGGGAACAGAGGTTTCTCCCTCACTGGGACTCAGAATTTCTTCTAGCACTGAGTCAGGGGCTTCTGCTCCACAGTAGCTGAGCTAGGAAGGGGTTCCTCTGTGCTTCATGGATTCTGACATCCCTGGGCATTGTGGCCCAGAGCCATTTAGGAAAATCTCAGTAAGAAATTGCAAGAGGTAGAAGCTGAATAATTACATGGTTAACCTGAAAATCACTATGTGAACTGGGACTTGGGGGGGGGGGGCTGTGAAACGTGGCCATTTAAGGTGACTTACTTTACCAGCTACTGGCCAAATCACATTACACTTAAATTCAGCTACAGTGAAATGGAGGACACTTCAGGTCAAAAGTAAATCCTGGTTTTGAATATTATAGGTTGCCATGCTTCCTGGACAAGCACAGTTAGAGCTTGTTACGGAAAATGACTACAGGTCAGACTAGCAACCTAGATAAAGCATTCCTATGTGGTAGATCTGATCCCTCTTCCCTCAAGAGATTTATCCAGCTGGTTCATACCCATCTGCCATAACCAACTTTATTTAGATGATTTTCATGTAAGCAGCAAGCACCATGAAATAGCCAAAAGATCCATTGTGAAAAAAATCCCTTAGTTCATATGATTTACCCATCACATCATTCCAAACTCTCATGGGAAATCCCATGGGCCATCTGTCAATCTCCACCTCCAGTCCTAGAACCATATTCAGCAGAACTAAGCTTGCCTTTTAAATAACTTTAATTTTAGCATGTCAAAGGAAACTTTCCACCAAATATAAATTATAAACACTGTTACCTATTCCTTCTTTGAAAGTCATGCTCTCTTCTTTTACTCCATCATCAGTAAGAGCGAGCCATCGTGTTACAGCTATTAATGCCTAATCTATTTGAAGATAAATATGAAGCATGTCTCAGACAAGTCCAAAGAGAAGAGGGATACTAGCTTCCCTCTGGGGTGTCTTTTTTCTCTAAGACTAGAGAGGACACGATGAATCTATTATTACTGATGTCTACAGTCTCCAGAGATTATTATTTCAAGAAAGCATACATTTTGAGAGCCTGGAGAATAAACATCTAATTGTAGACTTTTAGGCAACAAGGCCCACAGATGAAGGACTGGCTAAGTGCTTTTCTAAATCCTAGGGATGTGAGCTCTGTGTAAGGGCAGCCCCACAGTGAAGCATACTCTGAGATAAAGAGATGCTTGAAGTGCTGGAAGTCTCCGCCCCTGGCTTTCCTTAATTATTTCTGCTAATCTCATCTTATTGTCAACTGTGAATCTTGTAAGACATATTTTTGTTTCCTTATTTCTCAAGACAAAAAAGCATTTAAGTCAATAAGCATCCTAGGGTCTAGTCAGTGCCGGCTTGGTGAGATGTTCAAGAACAATAACACCAGGTTTGATAGGACCTCAGATTACTCCCACAGCTCTGTCCAGCGACCTGGATCAGGGAACGTGAGAGATGGCTACAGGCTGAAGGAACAGTGGATGCGAGGCTCAGAGACCCAAGACGTATGTGTCAGTCCTTCAGGAATCAGCTGGAACTTGGAGGCTAGAAATAGGCAGAGTGGGCAGCCTTGGCCACTGGGGAGTTGCCACGAGCGCCATATTCTAGGGGGAGAAGCTCTGCCCTATGTTAACAGAGACTAAAATCGAGCAAATGGGAGGCCATAACTAAATCTATGGTTTATTAGAGGTCAGATGATAATGTGAAGAGATGAGCCTGGAAGAGGGTAAGTTGGGTGGCCGGTTGATACCCAGGTGAAAAATGAGAAAAATGACAAGGTAAGAAACTAAACCTGTGACAGGGGAAGAATAAGTACAGAGACACGTGGAGAAAATGCAAGTGGGGAAGTCCACGCTCCTTACTCTATCCTGAGTAATGAATTGTCAGCTGAGAGAGAGAGAGAGAGAGAGAGAGAGAGAGGAGCACGCTTGGTTTTCCTGTCCAGTGTCTAGTACAAGAATAGTGTGATAGTGGGTCTTAATTACCAACATGCTCAGATTAAGAGGTAAGATGTACCTGTGGGGGCGCATGCAGAGAGGACGACTACCATGCGGGACAATGACCTGGGGGAAACCCTGGCCCTGAATGTGGGAGCCTGGATGGAAGGAAGTCAGAGGAGGAAGCCAATGTGTGCGCATGTGCATGAGAACAACTTTTTCTTGCCGGATCAGGAAGGAAACTTTTGGGAGCTTGGAGCAGTTACCCTAAGGAAAAATAAAAGAATAATGAGATATCTTGAGATTTCTTGAGGATGTTTACCGAAGAACAGATAATAACTTCCAAACTAGCTACTTCAGAAATAATTCCTAAAATGTTTTGAAGAAGAGGTAAACGGGAAAGGGCTAGCTTTACATCTTCAGGCTGTGTCTGGCTGAATGGGAGCATTTTTTCCTGATAAACTTCCCAGTGCTGATAAGGAGATCTGTGAGGGACTGTTTTTGCCAGGACTGAGAGAGGACAAAGAGCGCTTTGATAGCCCTCAGCAGTTGCTAGGCAATGGCTGAATGATCGTGATAAACTTCAGCTAAGCAGCTCTAAAGAAATGTTCGTGCATTTATTGCCTGATGCATTAAGCCAGGGGCTCAATGTGAAATCAGCATTCACTGGGCATTTGTGATTTCGTGAATGCAGTAAATAAATCATCTGGGATGTCATTATTTCCCCTCTCAAAGATCTAGCCTCAAATTCCTGTCTTCTTTATATTCCTACACCACTATTGCAATATTTGGGATGGTAATGAAGAAATGAAATGGTTTTGACTCATTGGGCAGCAAGATACTAAACATGTATTAGAATTTTTTAAAAAGGTATTCGTATTAATAACTAGGAAAAGAACCATCGTGTCTAGCTGTAAATTTTCTGCTGCTTTGCTAATCTCTTCAAAGTGGTGGCGCAGTGTAGGCACGTTGCTCACCAATGTACCACCTCTGTCCCTATCTGTCTGTCAGGATAGACCTCAAGCCCCTGCAGCGTAGGAGTTTGCATCCTTTTATCTTTGTGTTCTCAGCACCCAAGCACTATGATGGCATAGAACTTGGAGACACTCTATTGATAGTCATTACATTAAACATTTCTATAAGGAGTTGAGAAAAAGTCTCAGCCATAGGAAGTAGGAAGGTTTGAATTTTCAGCTAAGACCAAAGTGCTGGAGAGTACTCCTTACCTTAGTGCAGGGCTGCTTAAAAGCAGGCAGCAGGTAGTGGGCTGCAGGGCCAGGGGGAAGGCTGGGCTCTTTCTACAGCCATTTTTAATGAGCACTTCCCTCCATTCTCACTTCAGAGATTTTACTTTTGTTTTTATGTGGCCCTCCCTCCCTCAGGGGAGGGACAGACACCTACAGTCACCATGCTCCCTACCTCCCAGGACCCCAAGGACCAAGAACTGAGTCACTTGTACTTGTGGTTGACGCGATTCTTGCATGTTAATGAACTCCTCTGACAAAGTGTTATTACTAACTTGGATTCACGTATGTGACTCTGGGAACCCCTTCCCAGTTGTGACCATTTAGGCATCACTAAGGTGCTAAGATACCAGAGAGCTTGCTTGACTTCATCAGCTTGCCCATAGGGCTGTTCTTCTGTTCCTAGATGGCATCCTGATCCATCTGCTGTCCCATCTCTCCATCATACCATGCCTTGCTAGTCTTATTCTGTTTCCCAAGGAGCTTAGAGTTAATGTGATGTCCTAATCCTTTTCTACCAGTCTGGCATTCCAGGTCTTACTCTAGTGCAAAGGCATACTTAAGCCTTCCTTTCTCTTTGCCACTGGTATGAAGTGTCTGTCAAGATTTGCTCCCAGGGTTCCAGGTTTATCAATGGCTAGGATAAGGCACAGCAGATTGCATTCAACAGATCAGTAACTGCCACTGGCTGGGCTACTGGGGCTACTTCTTAAATGACAGAGAGGCCACTAAGTCAGGTTGTGCAGCGGTGCACTAGACAAGCACCCCCGGCAGATGTGCAGCTCACTCCATGTGCAGGACAGCATCCTGAGAGATTTCTAAATCTTTTCAATATTTGTACTAAAAAATGCTTCCTGGACTGCCAGGTGCTTTGTCTCCTTCCCCAATTCTTCCTCCTTTTCCTCTTTTTCCCCCCTCTTCCTCCTCCTCTCCTATTCCACCCCTCAAATTCCCATTCAGTCGGTGTCAGATGGTGCCCAGGAATGTGCAAGTTGAAAGGCTTCTCAGGTGACAGTGATCGTTGCCAGAGTTGGGAACCAAGCCACAGACCACACGTGTTCCCAGACAGCTGGAATTAAATCTTGATTAGCTGTAATGCTCAGTAAATAAGAGTTTCTGGCTGAATGAACCCAGAGCAGAAAGGAAGAAACATCAACCTGTTTCCATCATTTTGGGGAACTATTTTTAAACCATGTCACTCTATCTACTGCTACCCTGGAAATCTGCATATGCAGATAGATACTTACATATCTATCTATGTAAAACTTTTTTCATTTCACTTGGAATTTCACAATAATTGTTTCTGAAAAGCCATTTTATTTGATAACTGTGTGTAGTATGTTCATACATATGCCATAAGTGGTCTGTGGGTACATGTATGTAGTATGTGTGTACCCATGTTTACAAAACTGTAGGACACAGGACACAGCTCATATCTTTTAGATGATGTGACAATCTGACTTGAGCCCAAAAGATGCTGGTATTTGTTTCTTTCTTATAAAAACAATCTAGTAGCTAAAAAATCAATAAATTAAGGTTTTAAAGATCCATATATAGTAAAAATGCACATCCAAATTTGGGGGAGAATAGCTAGGATATCAAATGCATATTGTGTTTAGATTACTCTTCACAGTATTACATTTTGAAAATGTTTACAGCCCTATTTTTAAAATCCTCCATCCTCTAGGAGAATATAAACTTTAAACAATGCTGTGAAGCTGTGAGTGGGACAACTGAGGGTAAGAAAGCAGACTTCCTGGGTGAGTGGAGATGATGGTTGTTCAGTCTGAGTATTCTGACTTCCTGCCCTCGGCCTCCCCCCAAATACCCTGTCCTCAATGGCCCAGCACCTTGTGCCCATTTTTTTTTTTTTTTTTTTTTTTTGGGTCTTTTTCGAGACAGGGTCTCCTTGTAGTCCCAGCTGTCCTGGAACTCACTCTGTAGACCAGGCTGGCCTTGAACTCACAAAGATCCACCTGCCTCTGCCTCCCGAGTGCTAGGATTAAAGGCGTGCACCACCACGCCCGGCTCTACCTTGTGCCATTTTGTCATTGTGGTCAGAGTGGTTAATTTGGAATAGCTTGTGTTAGATTTCACTGGCTTCTTTGAAAGAGACTCCCTATAGTGTCCGACTGAACCCTTTCCAGTGAGCAGTTCTTAACATCACCTAGCACAGCCTCAGCCAGGGAGAAGAAAGAAAATAGATTTTTATGCGTCCCTGGGCTTATGTTAGTGACTTGGCTTCAAACCTGGCTCCTTAGTGAGAAGAAAAAACTTCTTTCTGTTGTACAAGGTCCCAATAAGGACTTTATTCCAAACAAAGTTATCAGTAAAAAAAAAAAAAAGTGTATTTGAGGCTGAAAATGAAATGATACCTGTGTAAACACTTCACAGAGTTCGGTCTCTTTTTATTTTTTAAGAGAAAAATAATCTAATCCTTGGTCCAAAGGTGGGCTGTTTTCAAAACTTCTGGAACTTTCCTTTTCTCCACAAATGTTTGCTTAGGCCAAATATATTCTGAGGGCGGGGAGCAACTTATCAACAGGTTTAGAGACTGACAGCTGCTTAAACACCAACAGTCCACATAGAAGACCCAGTAAAATGAGGAACCATTAGGCTGGCCAGGGAGTGATAGAAATGTAAGTACAGACCACAAAATAAAGAGAGGAGAGAGAGAGGGAGAGAGAGAGAGAGAGAGAGAGAGAGAGAGAGAGAGAGAGAGAGAGAACCAGCCATGAAATAGGGAGCCCCTTCCCTTTAGAGAAGCAGGCCAGTCGCAGATGGGCAGAGGATTACAAGATTACATTGTGTGGCCAAGCCACTGCGTTCCCTCAGGAGCTTGGTGGGTCTCGGGCCAGATGGATAATTTGTCTTACCCCATGACCCAGACTGTGGAATGTGGCAACACATTTTCCGGTTGGCTTCAGGCCAAGTCATTTCTTGCTTTTCTCATATGTGCTAGAATGTGCCTTTTACAGCCTTGCTCTAAGTCACCAAAGCAGGTGGACACCTGAGCTGTGACTGGTGTGTCCAGGATCACCTTCCATTCTATAATCGTAAGACAAAAGAAGATTTGGTGGATCTGGCCCAATGCAAAAGGTCTGGGATCTCCAGTAGGAAAGTCCTGAATTTATCAGATTAAAACACTATTTTGTCTAACTGAGATTATTGAGAAATTAGTATTGCTCACATTTGAGAACTTAAGAACCCAGGTGAAGTCACAAATGTGATTTAATTTTTAATGTGATCCAGATTTAGCATCAGTGATTGAGAGCTGACAAGGACATGGGAATGTGGGATTTCATTCTGTAAAGTAAGAGTCACAAGTCAAGAAGGGACTGCAGGGGCGGGGTCCTTTTGTCCATGGTTGCTCCTACCAAAAGACTTGAAGTCCACTGTGCAAGTGTAGCTGGCCATCTCCCAAGGTGGCTCTCAATATAAGCACATGATAGTCTATCCCTCTTCCTTCTATCCACAACCAAAGAAATTCTCAACAAATTCTAGGGTGCTGGCAGACACCCCTGAGGGATTATTGGTGATGCAGCCTCCTTATGAGCCTGAAGACTCAATGTGGTTAAGTTAGCAATACTCTCCAATTTGATCCATAGACTACTCATTAAATTTCCATCCTACTTTTTTGTAGAGATTGACATGGTGATCTGAAAATTCATATGGGAATTCAAGGGACTTGAAACAACCCTGAAAAGGAACAAAGCTGGAACACTCACATTTCTCTTAATTTATAAAAACCTCCTACAAAGCCACAACAATCAAGACGTGTTGTACTGGTATAAGACAAACACAGAGACCAATGGGATTGATTAGGAAGTCCAGAAATAAGCAGCACATTTATGGGAAATTGACTTTTGGCAAACTCAATTAAATGAGGGAAGGATTTTCTTTTTAAAAAATCATGCTGGGACCACTAACTGTGAATAAAGTTGGGTCCCTTGGGGGCAGGAGAGATGGCTCAGTGGTTGAGAGCGCCAACTGCTCTTGCAGAGGACCTGGGTTTGATTCCCAGCACCCACATGGCAGCTAAGAACCATCTTTAATTCCAGTTCCAGGGGAATCCGACACACTCTTCTGACCTCTGTGGCAATGCATGACATGGGTGCACCAACCTACATGCCTACATGCAGACAGGACACTCATACACATAAAAAAAAAAAGTTGGGTCCCTAATTGTAATATACAAACAATTGAATCAAAATGGACCAAAGACCCAAGTAAAAATTTAAAACTATAAAAATTTGAGAAGAAAACATAGTAATCAATCTTTGCAACCTTAGGTTAAGCAATGATTTCTTAGACTTGATATCAAATCGCAAAGTAATGCAATTTAAAAATAGATAATCTGAGCCAGGAATCTTTAATCCCAGCACTCAGGAAGCAAACACAGGTAGATCTCTGTGAGATCACAGTCAGCCTGGTCTGCATAGAAGTTCCAAGTTAGCTGTAGCTATGGGGAGACTCCATCTCAAAACAAAAACAAAAAAGCTAGACTTAATCAAAATAAAAACTTTTTGTTCCAAAAACACTATTAAAAAGATGCAGAAAAGTTACGGCAGAATGCATGATCTGGGATGGGTAGGGGTGGAGTGGGGGGAAGGGAAGGGGATATATGCCTGAACTGAATTGGAAAATGATGTATGAAATGCACAAAGCATCAATAAAAATTTTTTAAAAAGGCAGGAAAAAAACTTCAGAAAATGGGAAAAATATTTGCAAATTATAGGTCTGGCAAAGAACATTTATGTAAAGTATTACAACTTAATTTAATAAAAAGAAAAATGACTCAGTTAAAAATTAGCAAAGGATCTAAGTGGATATTGCTACAAAGAAGATTTATATGTGGGCAGTGAGTCCACGGACAGACCCCGGCTTCATTAGCCATCAGGGGAACAGAAACCAAATCCCCCAAAAGCTAAAACTTCGCACCAACTGGTGTGTTGGTGGAGATACAGCAAAGCTGGAACCCTCAGTACTGCTGGTGGGAATAGAAACTGGGCCTGTAAGAAAAACAGTGTCCTTGCTTATGATTAAGGCACTAAATGTCCAAAAGACCTGTACATCATGAGCAAAATCCTCATGCCGAGCCACTACTAACACAACAAACTTCCGAGTTGAAGATATGAAAACATAGAAATTCAGAGAAATTTCTACCCTGTGGTTAAAAATTTTGTACTCAATCAGATCATTGATATTTGTTGTAAGAAAGATAAACATTATAAGAAAGATAAAGATTTTAAACTTTCATTTCCAAGAAAGGTATTTAATATGTGTATGAGCCATGTTAATAGCAGTAGTTAATGTTTTTGTCTCTACAGCGATTCTTGTTATTGTCTTAGGACTCATTTTCATTTTTTTCTTTTCCCTCAATGTTAAAAATACACCACAGAGGTCTTAGTGGCCCAGAGTCTAGCAACCGGATCTTGCATGTGAGCTCAACAGAACAGACTGCCCTGGGCTGCTGATTACTCACACAGAACACATTTCATGGTAAAAATGTGTCCACTTTCTAGAGGATTTATAGTATTTACTTTTTTTTTTCTGAAAGGTTGACCATTGTGTGTTTCCCTAAAGAGGTGAGCACAGCACTAGACACCACGCTGGTGGTCCCTCCTTTCAAATACTGCCCCTCGGCTCTCACCTGACCATCCAGGAAGGCAGCGGCAATGGCCAGTGGTGGGGTGGCAGCCATCTGCGTGGCTGCAGTCACAGTGCTCAGCACAGTTCAGTCCATATGTGCCGTCCTGCAAGGAAAAGAGCATCAAAGCCAGCCCTGACAACCTGTGGAATCCCTAGACAGCAGACGGCAGGGGCCACGCCCACCCATTTCCCCCAAACACCTCTCTGGACCTGCATTACATCATCTCTCCCAAATCTTCTCAGCTTCCAAAATCTAGGCTCGAGGAGATCACTATTTTAAAGTCATCCAGACTCTAGCTTATACAGTCACGATAGTTGGAACATGTGCTTGTGAAACCAAATATGCCAACACATTAATATGCACATATATGATAAATATAAACATGCTGACTGGCTAAAGCAACCTCTCCTTACCATTGTCTGCAACTCATAAAATATTTTCATGTCTATGATATTTCTATTTTTTATTTTATGTGGATGAGTGTATTGCCCGCATGTGTTTACATAAGTGTACTTGCGCTATGCAATGCCCGTGGAGGGCCTCAGATGTAGGAAATCCATCTTGAATTGCGGGCTGCTTTCCAACTAGCACCACGTGGCCAAAGGTCTGGCCCCACCCCAAGGGGGAGCAAGCAGCATGGCCTAGGTGCGTGATGCTGAGTGGGGCAAGGTGTGCAGTGGCACGGAATTGGGGGGCTGTGATTGGCTCTGGGAACTGATGTCATTTATTTTGTAAAAGCAGGCTGTAGGGCTGGAGAGATGGCCTAGCGGTTAAGAGCACCAACCGCCCTTGCAGAGGACCCAGGTTTTCGATCCCCAGCACCCACATGGCAGCTGAGAACTGTCTATAACTCCAATTCCAGGAGAACTCCAGTTCCAAGGGAATCCAAGACCCTCTTCTGACCTCGCGGCATTGCACGACATGGGTGCACAGACCTACAAGCAGACAGTACATTCATATACATAAAAAATAAATAAATAAAAATTTAAAAAGTATATTATATTAAAAAAGTAATAAAAGCAGGCTGTAGCAAGGAGTAAATTTGAATTTCATAGTAACATCATCACGGAATTCCCGGCCGTTATTTTTATTAATCATCGCCTGCATACAGGCTAAGGTAGACCTGCATTTCATTCAGGTGGCCAGTAGGTTGGAAAGAGATTCCTTTGCGAATCACCAATCTGGGTAGCTAGTGCTGTGAGTGGGTATTGGCTGAAGGGAGGAGATCAGCCATCAGCCTGAAATTCCTGTCCAGGCCCTGGGCAGGGGAGAAGCCATGGACAAGAGTGGAACACGTGTCTCGTGGGTCCAGGCTAAGGGCCTGAGTTGAAAGTATCATCCAGGCTGGGCTACGGGAAGTAGCCAACTGGCCTCTGCACTGAGGGGTCAGCACCCCACAGTGTCCACAAAGTGGGTACTGTATTCCCCCATTCCCCTTAGCAGGGCCACGTGGTCCCTGTTCGGCATAAAGAGAAAGCTTGAACTTGAGTTACAGACAGTTGTTAGCCGCCATGTGGTGCTGGGAACCAAACCTGTGTCTCTGCAAGAGCAGTCAGTGTTCTTAACTGTTGAACCATCTCTCCAGCCCTATGTCTCTAATGATTCTATAGCATAGTCCAGTATTCCCTATAATTCTCATCCTTAGTGGGAAGGGAAGGCTCTGGGCCACATAGTGATGATGGATGATAGCTAGCTACATAGATAAATTCTATGATTGATAGGCAGATAATTGATTAATGACAGATAGATTATATAGATTATATAGATAATAAGTGATAGATAATAGGAAGATAAGAGAGATGATAGGTATGGTGGATCGATAATTATTGACTGATTAGATTGATGATAGAGTTTACATATATATATTATGTATTTAGTTGCATTAAGTTAATTTCTATAAGCTACTTTTAAGTGGGATACATGATATAACAAAGACAACCACAAATCTATTGTCATTTTCTCTAACAAATATCTTCTTTAAAGGAAGAAATCTAAAGCATGTACAATATTCTGATTCAAGATTCCACTGCACTGACAGCTTCCTCACCAGCCTGTGTGCGTGCTAGTGTGAGCGGCAGAAGGGTATGATCATTTATGAAAGAAGAACAGAAAGATTTTCACTTGTAGGGAAAACTTTTTTTTTTAAACCCAGATCCTAGGATTTAGGTTAGGCCACTACAAACCTACCTGAATCACCTAAGCACTAAAGAAAATATAGAGCACTGTCACCAGGGGCAGGGGGCATGAAAACAGTATTAGCAGGAGATGCGTGTTAGACGTTATACTAATTTGTCTAATTAAGAAAAGCAATCAAAGTACCTTTTAGGCCCACTAATGTTTGACAGGACTACATAGGGGCTAGCTCTGTTGTGACCAAAGCCACAGAACTATCAGCCTTCCCCAATGCACTAACACATCTAATGTAAAAAAAAAAAAGAAGAAGAAGAAAAAGAAAAGAAAAGACTGCTGTGCTAGAGTTTCTGCTTTATTTACAACCAGGAAGTAAAAAATGACCTTCCAGTCCATCTGTAAGCACTAATAATTTGTTCATTGATCTGAAGAGAGACAGCAAAGCTAGCCAGACTCTATCCTGGGGGCTTGGAGAGGGCACAGAAGAGCACAGGGCAGGAATCCTTTCTACTTTGGGAAGTGGGTTGTACTTAATAAGAAGGAAGCCCAGAGAAAGAGCCCTGTGGAAATGCTTTCTCTGGAATGGCCCGGCTCAGGGAGTCACATTGTTATTAGATGGTGTGGGGGTAGAGAACACACCCCCCTGAGAGATTGTTTAATGGCTCAAGAAGAATGCAGGATGCAAACAGGGAAGAAACCAGTCAAGTGCTTGGAAGGAAAGAAACTAACAGGTTACTATAAAATTCCCTTCCCATTTGTGCCCTCAGTCAGCCTCCAGTAGCTTTTGTGGGAGATTTTCTAATGGTGCATGCCTCCAAAATAGGTCAAGGGAAGGGAATGAGCATTGAACTAGGGGAATTGTAGAAGATTCTAGTGCTTCCAGAGATATTTACATTAACCGAGGCTGTTTCCAAACCGTCTTTCATCACTTCAATGAACATTTCTATGACACCAGTCACCACCCCCTTTTCAGCCCCTTGCCACTTCCCACCCCAAAGCCTGGAGATTTCCATTATAATGGAAACAAAATATGTGGAGAGTTGACAGGCATACACTGGGTGTTTGACCAATGCCGCTGCCTGGTTACCACCAAGAGATGACTGCATAAGAAGCAGAAAATGCTGGCATGGGGCTGGGAAACTGGGGTAGAGGTAAAAGAAAGGAAGGCAGGAATTCTCTCTTTTTCCAAGCCTGTGTCCACTTTGTTCTGGTAATCGTTACTGAAGTTTGGTTCACATTCCAAACTTTCTATCAAGAAAACTGTAGAAAGCCAGCCTTCCTGTATAACCCTCCATGCGTGCCTAGCTACAGCAGACATACCTGGCAGGGAAGTTCACATTTCTCCCCTCGCCATCCGGGTGCACAGGTACACGTCCCATCCAGGGTGTTGCAGGCACCCCTGTTGAGGCACTGGCATGTTAGGTTACAGCCAAAGCCCCAAGTGCCACTGGGGCAGCTGATGGAACAGTCCACCCCATGCCAGCCTGCATGACAAGAACAAGAGTGTGTGAGGACGCAAAGGCGGCAGGGAGCTCTGCTGAGCCCTTCCAAGCCACGTCTCCTTTATCGACATCTTGGAGATGTACAACAGTGTCTCCCAGCCCCAACCTCAAGCCCAGTATGGTAGACAGTTTTGGCTCTGCCACAAAAGGCCCCCACCAGAAATGAAAAGGCACCCTGAGGACCCAAGCAACCAATTGTGCCTTGTGATCAGTCAGGGATGCCAATTCCGAGAATCAGCAACCCCGTGCTACTGTGAACACTTGTGGCTTGGGGGCACCTTCAATGTGCGGGATGCACAGGGTGAGAATCGCTGGACTGTTGTTTATTTATATGGAAGGGGGTGGAAGGCTTGTGCTTGAAAGAATAACCCTATCCTTGAAGCAATACCCCATTAACCATGAAAAATGTGTTTCCTGGATCCTAGATGCTTCTGTGTATTAGGCACGTTCTGGGCCACACAAAATCTTTGCTGGCTGCGTTTCCTGTCATGACTCCAGGGCAGGCTACTTGGGGGCACAGACATATCTGCTTGTTTACCCTTTCCCAAAGCACAGACTTAGACTTTGAAAGCTGGCAGCAACTTCAGATATCATGTCCTGGGAGCTTCGTTCCGGCCTCAGGAAGGATAACGGACCACAGCGGGTGAGGAAAATTGCAGTCGGCACTGAATCACAGTGGATTTGAAGCTAGAGCCCTGGTTAACCAGGTTTCTGTCCAATGACTTTAGGGAGTGACAGGACCAGAACCAAATAAAAGATTTATTCACCCACTCTTACCTGCCTTGCAAATACAAGACCCATCCACAGGAGAACAGACACCGTGGTTTTTGCAGCCACAACGAGAGGAACAATTTATCCCATAGGTTCCCAGAGGGCAGGGCGTTGAGCAGTCAATCCCCTAGAAGGCACAAATAGCAAAACACAGGCCATTTGCCAACTGACATCAAGCCAATACAAACAAACACAGATATACTCTGGTATCCCGAGTCAGTGCTCTCTTGTTTTAATACTTCATAAATTTTGTTTTGTTTTGTTTTGTTTTTTAGACAGGGTTTCTCTATAGCCCCAGCTGGCCTGGAACTCACTCTGTAGACCAGGCTGGCCTTGAACTCACAGAGATCTGCCTGCCTCTGCCTCCCTAGTGCTAGGATTAAAGGCTTGCACCACCATACCTGGCTTAAAGATGGTTCTTAGCCACCATGTGGGTGCTGGGAATCAAACCCAGGTCCTCTGCAAGAGCAATTGGCGCTTTTAACCACTGAGCCATCTCTCTCTCCAGCCCCAAGTCCATATTTTTTTAAGCTGTTATAATGTCATCATTATCCAAACTGCAGAGATTTGAATGCAGTACTGGCTGGCCTATGTTTACTATGAAATTTTCAATGGAACCCCACAAACATGCTGACTTCCTTAGATTTTTTTAAATCATGGCAGAATGACAAAATGAACCTTTTGCCCTTGGTCATACAAATAGATATGTAAAAATAAATTTCAGCTGTAAAATTATTATCAATAAATGTATAAAGGTAGATGACACATTAGTTCCCCAATGCTTCCTGGACCTCTAGGTATAATATGTAATATTGTTCATGGGTGAATCAAAGCAATATTCAGCCAGCAGCATGATTCAATGTATCCAACAGTAAGCATTAAACACAGAACTAGGCTACCAAAGGTGACCAGGGGATGCCTCCTTTCAAAAATACCAGGGACTCTTACAAGACAGCTAATTCTGGGGTCAGCCAAAGGATTGTGACAAGGATTAGAACATCCTGGAAGGATCCTCTGGGCTCTGACTTTATGACTCACTCCATCCACATTAAGTGCTCTGGAATGATCATCAACATTCTTTAGAGCTCAATGTTATCTTCGTTACAATGGGAGAAAATAAATCAAAACCAGCCCTTCCTCCTTTAAAACAGAGATGCTAACCAATCCCTAATAAATCCTAGAAATCACAGGCAAATTCTGCTCTCTTGGCATATAGACACCTTTGTAGGGCTCAGCTCCCAGAGTGAGCCCCCAAACTACGTGCAACTGACTACAAAGTGCAAACAGAGCGTAAAGACTAACTTGTGAGGTATCTTCAAGTTTCATGGAATTAAAACAGAAACTGTTGAGTGAGGTCGTGTGTTGGGGGCTCAGGTTCTGGACTTGCTGGCTAGGATCACCTGGAGTTTGGAGAGGAGCCCAGTGCCGCTCCAGACAGGTAAAATTTAGAACAGATTGACTTTTGGGGTGCTGGACAATTGATTCACTAGTTAGTGGCAGAGGGGTTGGTAGCTGGTGGGCTTAGGTCTGAGCCCTAAGCCCTTGCAGGGTGTGGCTGCCCAGCCAGGGGGTGGACCTTCCCCTTGCAGCCAGAAGTGGCTCTGGGTCTGGGTCTGGCTCAGGTGCCATAGTGAGGTCATGTGTTGGGGGTTCAGGTTCCAGACTTGCTGGCTAGGATCACCTGGAGCACGGAGAGGAGCCCAGCACTGCTCCAGACAGGTACCGGGGCATGGGCTAAGTCAGGCATTCACACCCCCCCCCCAACTGGAATTGAATAGAGAGTATCCAAGTGGATTTTTTTGGAGAACCCTCAGAACAGGAAAGGAAGAGTGACTTAGATTTCCAATATATAAACAAAAGTGAAAGCCTGAAACCTAGACAAGTCAACACTCCATAAACAAGGAGGGGGGGAAAAAGCATCAGAAGGAGGCAAGCAAAACAAAACAAGTCTTCAGCCTCCAACACAGTGGAAAGGCATTTGTGATTTGAATCACAAAAGGGAAACCCACATGCCAGGGACACAATGAAGGGACAACATGGGAAAGGTGCAGGATAATTCCGCACCAAGCTCTACCAACCCTATAGGAGATAACTACAGTGGGATCCCCCTGGAGGTGACCCCAGAAACAGATATTAGAAGAATAATTGCAGACCTATGCAGAGAAATTAAAGAAAATAAAGAAGAATTTAGAGAACTAAGGAGAGAGAATGAAAAACTCAAAAAGGACCTAGAGGGATACAATGACAAACTTTGGAAAGAACTAAAGGAAGGGATTGACACACTCCAGAAAGAACTAGAGGGAGAAAAAACAAACAAACTCCTGAAGGAAGTAGAAACACTGAAAAAGGAAGCCAACCAACGAAGTAAAGAACACCAAGAATAGATTGAGAAGCTCAAAAAGGAAATGGAAATATTAAAGAAAACACAGGATGAAACGAAAAAGGAATTAGAACACTCATCCAATCAAGAAGAAAGGAAAGGAAAAAGGCTCAGAAATAGAATGAAGGAAGCAGTACAAAGAATATCAGATCTGGAAGATAACACAGAGCAACTAAAAAACTCAAGTAAAGAATTTGAAAAATTTTAAAGTACTCAAAACTGGAACAACCAGGAAATATGGGACACTATGAAAAGATCAAACCTTCACATCATCGGAATAGAGGAAGGAGAAGAATCTCAAGAGAGTATTGATCTCAATACTGATTCTCAAAAAAGTATTGATCAAATCTTCAACAGAATAATAGATGAAAATTTCCCCAAACTAAAAATAGACAAACCCATACAAATACAAGAAGCACATAGGACTCCAAATTGACAGGATCAGAAAAGAAACTCCCCACACCATATCATAGTTAAAATGCTAGATGCCCAAAACAAAGACAAAATTCTGAGGGCCACAAAAGAAAAACAAGTCACATACAAAGGGAAACCCATCAGAATTACAACTGACTTCTCGCCTCAAACCATGAAAGCAAGAAGAACATGGAGCAAAGCATTCCCTGTGTTAAGGGACTATGGATGCCAACCCAGAATACTTTACCCAGCAAAAATGTCGACTATACTTGAAGGAGAGAGAAAAATCTTCCATGACATAAACAAGATGATGGAATACATGTCTGGAAAACCAACTCTTCATAAAATACTTGAAGCAATTCAAAGGGCAGAAGAGAGGAGCAACAATCCTCAAACACCTAGGAAAAGAAACTAACAAAAACATAACCATAGGAGCAAAATCAAAGGCTAGAAGTCCAAATGGATAATAAAGTGAAAGGAAGCAACATCCATCTTTCAATTGTAACCTTAAATATTAATGGGCTAAACTCCCCAATCAAAAGGCATAGACTGGGAGAATGGATTAGGAAACAAAACCCATCTATATGCTGTCTACAAGAAACCCATCTCAATTTCAAGGATAGGCACCAACTTAAGGTGAAGGGATGGAAGAAAGTATTCCAAGCAAATGGTACCAAAAAGAAAGCGGGTGTGGCTATTCTAATATCAGACAAAATAGACTTCAAAGCAAAAGAAATCAAAAGAGACAAAGAGGGCCATTACATCCTTATTAAAGGAACAATTGACGATGAAGATTTCACAATCATAAATATATATGCACCAAACATCAGTGCACCAAACTTTATAAAGACAATTCTTCAGGATCTCAAGGCACAGATTAACCCCAGCACACTAATACTAGGGGACTTCAATACCCCATTAAGTCCTCTAGACAGATCAACAGGACAAAGGATAAACAGAGAGACATCTGAACTAAATGACACAATACACCAAATGGACCTCACAGACATCTACCGAATATTTCACCCAAACACCAGAGAATACACTTTCTACTCAGCACCTCATGGAACATTCTCCAAAATAGACCATATACTGGGACACAGGGAAAAACTCAACAAATATAAAAAGATTGAAATAATCTCATGCATTCTATCAGACCACAGTGCAATAAAACTCAATATCAACACCAGAATAAACCCTACAACCTACAGGAACACATGGAGACTAAACAACACTCTCCTGAATAATGAGTGGGTCAAGGAAGAAATAAAAAAAGAAATAAAAACATTCCTGGAACTGAATGACAATGATAAAACAACACAGCAAAATCTATGGGACACTCTTAAAGCAATCCTAAGAGGGAAGTTTATAGCTCTAAGTGCCCACATTAAAAAAACAGAAAGAGCACAAGTGAATGATCTAACACTGCAGCTAAAAATACTTGAGAGACAACAACAAATGAACCCTAAACGGAGCAGACAAGAAGAAATAACAAAAATCAGAGCAGAGATCAATGAAATAGAAACAAAGAAAACCATACAAAAAATCAATGAATCCAAAAGTTGGTTCTTTGAGAGAATAAACAAGATAGACAGACCTCTAGCCCAGTTAACCAAAAGAAAGAGGGAACAACTCCAAATCAATAGAATCTGTGATGAAAGGGGAAATATCACAACAGACAATGAAAAGATCCAGACAATCATACGGGACTACTTCAAAAACTTATATTCTACTAAGTTTGAAAACCTAGAAGAAATGGATGAATATCTGAAATCCTGGGAATCACCAAAGCTCAACCAAGAAGAGATCGACAGCCTAAACAGACCAATAGTACAGGAAGAAATCGAAGATGTAATAAGTAGCCTCCCAACCAAAAAATGCCCAGGCCCGGATGGATTCACGGCAGAATTCTATAAAATATTTCGTAAAGACTTACAACCATTACTACTTAAATTGTTTAGAAGGATACAAATGGAGGGACTTCTCCCAAATTCCTTCTATGAAGCCAGCATTACGCTACTACCAAAACCAGGGAAAGATACAACCAAAAAGGAGAACTATAGACCCATCTCCCTAATGAACACAGATGCCAAAATTCTAAACAGGATTCTGGCAAATCGCATACAGACTCACATCAAGAAAATCATCCACCATGACCAAGTTGGATTCATACCAGACATGCAGGGATGGTTCAACATACGAAAATCAATAAACATCATCAAACATATCAATGGACTGAAGGACAAAAACCACGCCATCATCTCAATAGATGCGGAGAAAGCCTTTGACAAAATCCAGCACCCTTTCATGTTTAAAGTCCTGGAGGGAATTGGTCTGGAGGGATCATTCCTCAATGTAATCAAAGCCATATACAGGAAACCCACAGCCAATATCATCCTAAATGGGGAAATGACAGAAGCATTCCCCTTAAAGGTAGGAACTCGGCAAGGCTGCCCCCTGTCACCACTCCTCTTCAATATAGTGCTGGAAACCCTTGCTAGGGCAATAAGGCAAGAAAAGGAAATTAAAGGAGTTCTAATTGGAAAAGAGGAAATCAAGCTATCCCTTTTTGCTGATGATATGATTGTCTACCTAAGGGATGCTAAGAACTCCACCAGAAAACTCCTAGAAATGATTAAGAGCTTTGGTAAAGTGGCAGGATACAAAATAAATCTAGAAAAATCAGTAGCCTTTCTTTACACCAACAACAAGCAACTGAAGAAGGACTACAAGGAGACCTTCCCACTCACAATAGCCTCAAAAACAATAAAATACCTAGGAACAAACCTAACCAAAGACACCAAGGATCTCTACAACAAAAATTTTAAACCCCTGAAAAAGGAAATTGAGGAAGACATCAGAAGATGGACAAACCTCCCATGCTCATGGATTGGGAAAATAAATATAGTAAAAATGTCCATCCTACCCAAACTAGTGTACAGATTTAATGCGATCCCAATCAGAATCCCCAAGAGTTTCTTCACAGGCCTGGAAAAAAAAATCCTCAATTTCATTTGGAAAAACAAAAGACCCCGAATAGCCAAAGCAACCCTGAGTGAAAAGAGCAATACAGGGGGGATCGCTATACCAGACATCAAACTATACTATAGGGCTATAGTCATAAAGACAGCCTGGTACTGGCACAAAAACAGACCAGTTGACCAATGGAATAAAACTGAAGATCCAAACCTGAGCTCATACAATTTCAGCCACCTCATATTTGACAAGGGGGCCAAGAAGACACAATGGAAGAAAGACAGCATCTTCAGCAAGTGGTGCTGGCAAAACTGGATCACCACTTGTAGAAGAATGAAATTAAACCCCTACCTCTCACCTTGTACAAAGGTCAACTCCAGATGGACCAAAGACCTCAACGTGAAACCCCAAACTCTGGAGGTGATAGAAGAGAAGCTTGGCAGCAGACTACAAGACATAGGTGTAGGAAAAGACTTCCTAAATCAGACAGCAGCTGCACAAGAAATAAGATCGACAATTGACAAATGGGACCTCATTAAACTCAAAAGCTTCTGTACATCAAAGGAAGCAATAAAGGAAGTGAGGAGAAGACCCACAGAGTGGGAGGAAACCTTCACAGCAGATACATCTGACAAAGCATTAATTTCCAGAGTATACAAGCTACTCAAAAAACAAAGAAGAAAGAAAACAAATGAATCACTCAAAAGATGGAGCAAAGATCTGAATAGAGACTTCACAGAGGAGGAATTAGAGATGGCCGAGAAACATCTTAAGAAGTGTTCAACATCTCTGATAATTAAGGAAATGCAAATTAAAACCACTTTGAGATATCACCTTACTCCAATAAGACTGGCTAGGATCAGGAACACGAATGATACCAAGTGCTGGAGAGGTTGTGGGGAAAGGGGAACACTCATCCACTGCTGGTGGGAATGTAAACTTGTACAGCCACTATGGAAAGCAGTGTGGAGAACCCTTAGAAGACTCAAAATGAGCCTGCCATTTGACCCAGTCATACCACTCCTGGGTATATACCCACAAGACTCATCTTACTGCAGAGATACATGCACAGCTATATTTATTGCAGCTCTGTTCACAATAGCAAAAAGCTGGAACCAGCCCAGGTGCCCCTCAACTGACGAGTGGATAGAGAAAATGTGGTACATGTATACAATGGAGTTCTATGCAGCAGTAAAGAAAGTCAACATCATGAACTTTGCAGGTAAATGGATAGAGCTAGAAGATATTATATTAAGTGAAGTAACACAGTCCCAGAAAAACAAACAACGAATGGTATCTCTCATCTGTGGATGCTAACGTCAATAACCCAGTTGTAAATATTTCTTGTGGAGAGGGATGCATATTAAAAGAACAACAACAGAAAGACTGCACCAGAAAACTGACTGAAATGGTGAACTGGGAGGGGTAGGAGGGGTAGGAGAGGGACACGGGTCTATATTCTATTAATCTATATTTAATTTAAAATTACATGGCATTTTACTTAAAATCTATATAACGATAACTTTGGGATTATCATATACAAATGTTCTCTATAATTTTTGTGTTATACAGTATCATCTTGTAACATTCTCTTTTACCTGTAGTATAATTTAACTTGAGGAATTAAGTTTGCTTCCCAAATTAACAACATACAGTTACCCAAAACATGATGGATAAATTAAATGAAATTTATACCTTGATTCTTGCCTATAGGTATGTGTACTACAACTGCCTTTTTGAGACTCATGGGTCAAAAAATAAAAACCTAAAATAAAAAAGGGGGGATACAGTTATATATTAAACCTTTTTGTCAAAAACTTTGAATTTAATCTTAAAACTAACTATGGGAAAAGATTTGTATGTTCCCACAGGTCAAAATGGCACCAACTCAATGGCTGAGAAAGAAAAGATACAGCCTTCCATCCTGTAGGTTGTACCAAGAAATACCAGCAGAGAAGTTGACCCATCTTAACCCTAAAAGGAAGAAAAGCCTCAGACTGCTTCAGGCATCAAACATCTCTGAGGACCATATGTGTAATAACTGTTTATAGTGAGTCCTAATGAACCTTACCTTCTAGGTGCTGCACAGTTTTAATATGAGAGACTTCCTTACCTCTTTTTCATAGAACAAAGAAAAACATGGTGGTAATGAAGTCATTCTCTAACTGTAAATTAGAGCTGACTTTTTTAGAGGTAATCTCTTATAAAACTGGTAAAACTGCTTTCTGTGCGTTTGTGGGTTTTTTGTTTTTCTTTTTAGTTTGACCCTTTTTTTGGTATTTTTGAGACGGGGTCTCCCTTTTAGTACCACGTGTCCTGGAGCTCACTCTGTAGATCAGGCTGGCCTCAAAACCACAGAGATCCACCTACCTCTGCCTCCTGAGTGCTGGGATTAAAGGCATACACAACCACGCCTGGCAAAACTGCTTTCTTTAATTGACTAATACACATCGGAACTGTGAAAAAGATTATTCTCTATTCAGAACCAAATATAATACTAAAGTCTCTTTAAGCTGTGCATATAAGCAAAATATATTAATACAGGAGAGCTCTGATATCAGCAATGGATTATTCTGCCAAGGAGATGTTGTCCAGGGGATCCAAGCTCCCCCAACAGGTAAAGGCTTCTTGCCTGTAAACTGGGATACCCGCAAGAAGAGAGGCGGTAAGTCCCTGCTGTCAAAGACCTGATGTAAGCATGGGAAGGTTGTATTGAGACCACACTTGCAAGTGTACAGTTGGTTTCTGGAATACCAGGGAGTGTTACCAAAGGCCACTGAAACAATAAAGCAAATGTTGGTCTCTTTGAGTCAAGCAAGACTCCTCCATCAACATTAGCTACACTTCACCTGCTTGGAAATACTGTGTAGCAGTGGCAGCCATATGTCTGTATATCCCAAATATATTTGGCTATTAGCTCTCTCCTTGGAGGAATAACTCATGGATGTTGCCGCAAGCTTATATCCCCTAGTGATTGGGAGATGTTATAAGCCACAATAAGACCTTGTCATCTTTTACGGAAAAAAAACCTAATCCATGGATTAGCACACCATCCAAACATCTGTGTCTATACCAAAGTAACCTACCATAATAATTAGCAATGTTTAAATAACTATATATCTAATCGCTTGTGCTTCATTAGTAGGATTGAAAGGTTATTTCTGAACAAACTGTCAGCCCATGAAAGGAAACAGCCAGAACTGATCAGAGTCCAAAACGATATCTCCAGACAAAGTAGACTGTTCTGCTTCTCGTACACCTGTGCCCCTTTTCTAAGCTTAGGGAACAATCTGCGGAAGAGGGGTAGTGGTAGAATGTAAGGGCTGCAATTGGGGTGAATGGTAAAACTACAGCAATATAGTCTGGATACTTATTTTATCAACTTGATTGTACATTCAAGCCCCTCCATCTGGATGGTGGAAGCCTTGGGTTGTGTGGGTTTGGGCACAACTGCTTGCAAATTGGTTTTACATAAAGGATGCTTGTACTCATAAAAAAAAAAAAAAAAGGAGCTAGATACTGAAAAGTCTTTAAAGCAGGTTTTCATGCCAGGCCTGAAGAAGGCCAAGAGCTTGGACGAAGAGAGTCATTAAAATCCACTCTGTAAGACTTGCAGTTTAAAAGGGTATACTTAAAAATAACATATATTTGGGCTGTAGAGATGGCCCAGCGGTTACTAGCACCAACTGCTCTTGCAGAGGACCCAGGTTCGATCCCCAGCACCCACATGGCAGCTGAGAACCATGTGAAACTCCAATTCCAGGAGAACTCCAGTTCCAGGGGAATCTGACACCCTCTTCTGACCTCCGCAGCATTGCACAACAAGGGTGCACAGACCTGCATGCAGAGAGTACATTCATATACATAGAGAAAAATAAAAAAAAAAAACATATATTTACATAGAGAGGTATTTCAGTAGAGATTTAGACAGAAATACAAAATAAACCATATAAGTTAATAGATTTGATTTCTCTGAAGTCATATTCTAGTCATATAGCTTTAAAGAGCAAAGCGTATATTGAGTAAAATTTATTTGGCAGATACTCAACTCTGCCCAAGCTGTGTCCACATATTATAGGATATTTTAAGGCTTACTGAAATGTTTAGATTAGTTAAATTTGGTTGTAGGTTTTGATGAAAATGGTAATACATTTGAACTAATTGGGAATATAAAATTTTAATTGTTTTATTTATAATTTGTATTGAACTTCCAACAATAACATTGGGGTTAAGGTACACAAATGGTCTGTATATCTTTCTGAATTATACAATATCACATTGTAACACTTTCTTTTACTTGGACAATTTAAAGGAATCAAGTTTAAATTTACTTCCCAAATAAGTAGCATACAGTAAATGAGAAACAGTTTGGGTAAATTTAATGAAAACTTATGCCTTGGCTCCTGTTTATGGGTATGTGTAATACAACTTGGGCATCTATAGGTAAAAATATAAAAATTTAAAAAACAAAAGAGGGAGGTCAGAGGTGGGGTAGTATTCCTTCTGGGATACAAATGGAAAACTCTGTGTTCCAAACCTTTTGATAAATTTTTAATTTTGAGTTCTTGAAACTAATAATAGGAGGAGATTTGTATGTTCCCACAGGTAAAAACACCAATCTAAATGCCTGAAAATGTACAACTTTTGGCTGTGCAGGATGGACTGGGAAACACCAGCAGAGAGGTTGACCCATCTGAACATTAAAGGAAGAGGAACCTCAGACTGCCTAAGTCACTGACACTGAGCATCTCTCTGAATTCTATTGGGGTTAACTGTTTATAATGGGCCCTAATGAAGTTTACCTTCCAGATGCTGAGAAACCTTCCTACCTCTTCCCTTTATAGGAAAAAGAAAAACATGATGGTACTGAAGTCATTCCCTAACTGTAAATTAAAGCCAACTGTTATAGTGGTAATTTCATATAAAACAGATATAACTACCCCTTTTTAATTGACTGATAGGCATAGGAACTGTGAAAGGATAATTCTCTATTTAGAGCCAAATTCAATAGTAAAGTCTTTATAAGCTGTGTAATTAAGCAAAATATATTAGTACAGGAAAGCTCTGATATCAGCAATGAATTATTCTGCCTAGGAGATGTTGGCTAGGGGAGTTTCAAGCCCCCCCCCAAATTATAAAGGCCTTTTGCCTATAAGTGGGAATATGCAAGAAGAAAGGCAGTCGTTGAAGTTCTCCCTCCTTTGGTGGAAGACCTGGTGTGAGACATGAAAAAAGGATGTTTTGAGACATCACTTGCTAAATGTAAACTGGCCTCTGAATGCCAGAGAGCATTACCAAAGGCCAATAAAGCAATACAGCAAAATATTGGTCTCCTTGAGACAAGCAAGACTCTCCGTCAGTGTCCGCATCACACCTCAACTGCCTGGAGATACTTGTGCAACAGTGGCAGCCATGTGTCTATATATATCCCAAAATCATTGGCTATTAGCTCTCTCCCTTGGAGGAATAACTCCACAGCGAATGTACAAGCTTATGTCCTCTAGTGGTAGGAGATGTTATAAGTCACAATAAAACTTGTCACCCTTTATAGAAAACCACAGTTTGTGTAATTAGCATACCATCCAAGCATCTGTGTCTATGCTCACAGCTTAGCTTGCCGTAATAAATAGTACTGACTTAATGCCTGTACATCTGCTTAAATACCTATATATCTAATTTGTTGTGCTTCATTAGTAGGATCGAAAGGTATATTTCCTGAACAAACTGTCAGGCCCCATGAAAGGAAACAGCCAGAAATTGACCAGAGTCCAAGAAACAGCTCCAGAAAAGTAGACTGTTTTGCTTCTCATCCACCTGTGCCCCTTTTCTAAAGCCAGGGAAAATCTGCGGAAGAGGGCATGGTAGAATGTAAGGGCTGCGATTGGGGTGAATGCAATATAGCCTGGGCACTCATTTGATCAAACTTGATTGAACATACAAGCCCCCTGCTGGATGGTGGACCAAGGGGCTGTGTGGGTTTTGGGCACAACATGCTGCAAATGGTTTTTAAGAAGGATGCTTGTACTCATAAATTATCACTTATTGCTAAAAAAAAATGAAAAAAAAAAAAACAAAAAAACACAAAAACCGGAGAAAGATGCAGGACAGTTATGCAGAATGCATGATCTGGGATGGGGTGGGGGTGGGGTGAGGGAAGGAAAGGGAAATATTGCCTGAACTGAATTGGAAAATGAATGTATGAAATACACAAAGCATCATAAAAAAAAAAAGCTTGTACATCCAATTGCTGTGCTTTGTTAGTAGGATTAAAAAGGTATCACTGAGCCGGGCGTGGTGGCGCATGCCTTTAATCCTAGCACTTGGGAGGCAGAGGCAGGCGGATCTTTGTGAGTTCAAGGCCAGCCTGGTCTACAGAGTGAGTTCCAGGACAGCTGGGGCTACAGGGAGACCCTGTCTCAAAAAGGCCAAAAATAAATAAATAAATAAATAAATAAATAAATAAATAAATAAAAATAAAAAAAATAAAAATAAAAAGGTATCACTGGATAAGCTGTCAACCCATGAAGGGGAACAACCTGAACAGACTAGAGTCCAAAATGACATCTCCAAAGAAAATAGAAGGTTTTGCTTCTCACCCACTTGTGCCCCTTTCCCAAAGCCTAGGGAACAACTTGCAGAAGAGGAAGCGTGGTAGAATGTAAGGGCTGCAGAGAGATTGGAGTGAATCATGAGACTACAGCAATATAGACTGGACTCCTATTTGATCCACATGCTTGTGCATACAAGCTTCTCCAACTGGACTATGGGAACCTTGGGTTGTTCAAAATTTGGACATAGATACCTGCAAATTGGTTTTACATGAATGTTACATTCATTGCTTATGCTTAATAATTTGGCTCACTTCCAAAAAAATGCACCAATTACCTAATTGTATGGCAAACTGAGTAACGTCAATGTTATCTGAAAACAACTGTGCTATTATATTGTAGAATCCCTTAAAATAAACAAATAAAAGAGGAAAAAATTAGCAATGCAATTTGTAGCAAGATTTAAAAAAAATAAAATAAAATAAAACAGAAACTGTTGACAAGGATAACCAATAATGATCACGTGGAAAAGTATTGCATTGGTGCCTGTCAGTCAAATAATACATAATTACATAAGAATAATTATAGCAGATCATATTAAAAATTAATGACACATTGATCATCTTATTAGCATTCTCAGTCATCAGCTGAAGTTCAAGGTTGTTTATATCTTTATTAGTATTTTTCTCTCTATTGTCCTCATGAATGGTGTGCAGTTGAGAACACTCACTGTCACAGAATCCATTGTATTGATTCACTCAACATTGCACCCCTCTCCTACCTCCAGAGCCCAAGGCACTCACTGTGAATCCTGGAGCACAGGTGCACCTCCCAGTCACACTGTCACAGTCAGCCCCATTCTGGCAGCTGCAGATCTGTCGGCAAGCTTCCCCGTAGAATCCAGGAGAGCATGTCTCATTACAATACAGTCCTGACCAGCCTGGCTTACAGCCACACTCTCCAGACATGGGATGACAGCTGAGAGACATGGATGAAAGGAACAAGTCACTCTGGGCTAAATATGACACTCAAGACCTGTGCAAATGTTGCTTTCCCCATGATCACTAAATGGGTGTGAAACTCCATGCACAATAATGTAAACTTTATTCCCATGACAGTATGACTTCATTAACTGGCTAACAATTAACTGCAGAAACAGAATGAAATCAATATCATGCTTGAGCCAGGTGACTGCAACAGCCATGTCCTTTTGTGTAAAATTCTTTGGACTTTTCTTAACTTGAAAGCATGAATTCAATAAGAAGTCAGCTCTATGAGAAGTGCTAAAGAATTCCATCCAAGTCAGTTCACCATGTGATGTCCAAGGAATTCCCAAACCAGTGACCTCTACGACTTGCCTGTCCTCCTGGCCCGTCTGCTGGTATCAGAGTCACTGCTGCCACCTAGAACAGCAGCCACACTGACAGGCAGGCAAGCAGGCAGCTGTTGCTCCACAGCAAATGGACATATCAGCTGTGCTAAGATGCTACTGCGAGTGAGCTGACACAATGCAGAGCTCTGTGGCATGCCGACTCAAAACACATGTGCTTCTCAGCATGGGGGAGCTTTGACAATCACACCAGCTCTGCTGACAATGGGAAGACTGTGTAAAGATGGGCTTCCTCCCCTCAGGAAATCCCTCCCCCCCAAAAAAAACTAGGACCAACGACAAAGTCTGCTGTTCCATCCAGACTTCTGGTAAGTGGTCTTTCATTAGAGGACTACTCATAGAATTTGTACACTTAGAAAGAACAATGACCTCAAAGGGTGAAGACAGGTGTCATTTCAGATCTCCCTCTAGCTGAGTGACCTTAGGGAAGGACGCAACCTCCTGGGCTGACAGCCTCATCTACTGAGTGAAGGTCTCAGGCCACCCCATAATCTCAAGACCCATCTCCCCATTTCTCCTTTTCTTCCTTCCCACTCTTCTTCAGAAAAAGCCTGAAGACGCCATTGCCACAGCCCTTGATTGCCTCCCAGAACTCGAAGGTAACACCCTATTGCTGAAGACAGGACACACTAGACACAGGTCTTCAAGCAATGGAGCTGGAACTGACCTGGAAGTGTCCTCCCTGAAACTAGCTCTCATAGTTCTAGAGGATGCCATGCAAGCTGCTCGGGGAGAACATCAATTAATGCTTCAACCTCAACTTCCAAGCCTAATAACCCCCACAGTGACCAGAACAGCAAATCATAGCGGTGCAGTAGTGACACTTTATCTTGGGGGTAATCAACGGCTAACTTGGACTTTAAGCCTTCTCAATGGGAGGGAACTCATAGGTAGCATGGCTAGAAAGGTCACAGATCCTAGAGAAAACCTATCTCTGTCATCTCTAGACAAATGAAATTTCTTGCTGTATGTTAAATATGGATCCTTATATTTACAGACAAGTATGCCATATAGCAAAAAGAAGCTTCTTTTTGCAACAGATGGAGGCTATTATAAAGTCCCACAACTGGTCACACGCAGAATATGTGTCTGAGAGATGAGTAGCCCTAAGTGACACATCTACAATGGAAACTCCACCCCTAAGGCTCTTGCGGAACATAGCAGAGTGAGGAGCAGAGAGAATACTAACGTACCCCTCAATCCACACCGGTGCAGCTTCCTCATACAACAGAGTGTGATGCACACAGAAGGCCATGACAGGCCAAGGGGTAGGAGATAAGAGACTGCAGAGTGTGTGTTCCTGTTAGGACTCCTATAGTAAACCTCACCCACCCACGGCTCAGGGACCATTGCAGAAGACAGAGGGGAAAGATTGTAAGAGAATGGTTGGTATATAAGCATAAGGAAACAGAGGCTTACAGGCCTCTGGGGACTTGCTCATATGAACTTGCAGCAATGGTGACAGCATGCACAAGAACCATGCCAACTCAATCAGACAAAAACCAACAGAGAACTGGGGGAATGCGTAGCAGGCCCCAGCCTTAGCTGAGGAACTATTGGTAACTGATTACTGCTGGGTAATGGGGGGAAGAGTTGATCTTCTTGAAGGGAGTGACTCTAGAAAGGCTGACTAGACTCCAGTGGATGAACTTGCACAGAGGGACATCTGGGTACACAAAGTTAACCAGATAGGGCTTAACATATATGACAGAATGCATGAAATCTGGTAGGGGGGATATGGAGGTACAGTTAGGGGAGGGGGTCTAAATATGATTAAGATTTGTTGTACAAGGAGCTGGAGAGATAGCTCAGAAGTTAAGAGCTCTGGCTGGTCTTGCAGAGGACCCAGATTTGGTTCCCAGCACCCACATGGTGGCTAACAACCATCCATACCTCCAGTTCCAGGAAATTCAATGCCCTCTTCTGACCTTCATGGACACTGCATGCCAAGGATGTACTTACCTACATGCAGACAATACACTCACATAAAACAAAAATAATAAAATAAAATATTAAAAAATGATTTATTGTATGAAATTCATAAAATCTCAAAAATGTGTATTAAAATAGTAATTAAAAAAATCCTGGAGACTAGACAGTTTGATTCTCGCTTCCACAAATTATTTAAATATATTTTCAGACTCCTACTATACACAGGCAAATCCCAGCGTTCCATCACAATCATGCTCAGGAAGCATGGCGTAAAGAGAAAGCCAATCACAGCTACGTGGTGGAGGCGGCTGCCCGAGTAGAGAAGGTCCAGATTCAGGGCTGGAGAGATGGCCTAGCGGTTAAGAGCACAGACCGCTCTTACAGAGGACCCAGGTTTGATCCCCAGCACCCACATGGCGGCCAAGAACCGTCTGAAATTCCAGTTCCAGGAGAACTCCAGTTCCAGGGGAATCCGACACCCTCTTCTGACCTCCGCGGCATTGCACGACACGGGTGCACAAACCTGCATGCAGACAGTACATTCATACACATACAGAAATAAATAAAATTAAAAATAAATGTAAGGAGCTGTAAGCCTGCCCATAAAGGGTTAACTCTGAGAACTGTTCCCAGGGAAGTGCAGACATGCAGAGGGGCTTCCTGCCTTGCTTGCCTGCAATAAAACTGGCCTTCAATAAAGTTGGCTATGTGAGCTGACACCCTGAGCTTTTCCCATGGACGTGCTAAAAGATCACAGGATGCTCCAGCCAGATGTCCCTGCTCATCTATCTTGCAAGGCAGCCTCCCTGGCGCC
>VZQC01011619.1:2433888-2458013 GCA_009823505.1 Rhizomys pruinosus
TGCTCAGCCACATGGGGTTCTTTTTATTTTATTTTATTTTATTTTATTTTATTTTATTTTATTTTATTTTATTTTATTTATTTCTGTATGTGTATGAATGTACTGTCTGCATGCAGGTTTGTGCACCTGTGTCGTTCAGTGCCGCGGAGGTCAGAAGAGGGTGTCAGATTCCCCTGGAACTGGAGTTCTCCTGGAATTAGAGTTTCAGACAGTTCTCAGCTGCCATGTGGGTGCTGGGGATCGAACCCGGGTCCTCTGTAAGAGCGGTCTGTGCTCTTAACCGCTAGGCCATCTCTCCAGCCCTTACATGGGGTTCTTTTAGCTTGCAAAAGCACTCAGTGTTTTTCACTTGGAGCTTCTACAGGGGCTGCTCCATTTTCCTAGAAGGCATTTCCCCAACACGTTGCTTCTCACTCTCTCTCCGTCTAGTCCTTCCAGTCTAAGTTTAAACATCTCTCCTTCCTGGAGGCCTCCTTCCTCTGGTCACCCAACTTTTAATGAATTCTCTCCGGTTCTGTTTCACTGCATCCTAATCTGCCTCTTCTCATTTCTCACAGTCTGCAATCCTGTGTTTACTTTCACAGTCCTAGACCATGAGCTCAGTGAGAAGAGTTAAGCCTGTTTTTCCACCCATTCCCAGCACACAGTAGGCCCACATCAAAGACAGCAGAGTGACTATGTGAAAATGACACAGCTGATGTACAGAGGCTCCAACTGCAGATCTGGCTTTTGTATAACAACCTGCTTCTCTCTGCGTCTCTGAGGCATTGCACAAGGCTGAATCAGAAGTTTCCAAATACAGCATCTATGCTTGAAGGCAGGGATTCCCCTAAACTTTGTTTCAAACATGCTAGCTTTGATTAAAGGGAATTGTCACTAATTAGAGAGAAACTGTAATATTTGTGAAGCTAGGTTAAGCGAATGCACAGGCTAGCTGCTGGTTTTTACAGAGCACAGAGCAGGTGCCAGCACCCTCCTGAATGATCCGCATGCATTATTCTCATGACCATCCTGAAGTGGTGGGCATGGTATGCATCATTCATAAATAACTGAAGCCTAGAAAGAGCAAGAGTTATTCAGAGCCTCAAATGGGTAATGGCAGAATCAGCCATCAACTCAGGTTTGTCTGGTTTGATACCAAAGAAAAAAAGAAAGTTTGCTAGCAGCCTTCAAGAAAGACTAGATATAAAAAAAGAATTGCTAGCTGGGCAGCTTGATGATGTACACCTTTACTCCTAGTACCCAGGCAGGTGGATCTCTGTGAGTTGGAGGCCTGCTTGGTCTACATAGCAAATTCCAGGTCAGCTAGAGCAACAGGGAGGGCCTGTCTTAAAAACAAAGAAGCCAACAAAGAACTGCTAAATTTTAGTGATAAGAGGTTCAATAGACAAATTTATATGAGTAAACCATACATTTGAGTAAAAGAAAAAAAATCATTTCAAGCAATGAATGAAGGTAGTCTACCTTAACTCCATTGACTATATGGAAACCACAGTTTGGATAGAAACATTGTTTTACACTAAAACCCAGAAATGGTATTCATGGTATAAACATTAATAATAAATGAAATAGATATCTGGAAATGCAAATTTGAACTAAGAGGAAAGCAGATAGAGACCCTGGTATTCACTGTCCCCTAGTAAGAGGCAGCTAGATGCCCCGGTATTCACTGTCTCCTAGTAAGAGGCAGCTAGAGGCCCCCGTATTCACTGTCCCCTAGGGACTTGGCATCAAAGCGCAGGGGTTCTCACATTGATTGACACTAAGATTAGTATTCTGCAATTTGCAATCAAATGTAGGAAGCCAGAGCACTTTGGAGGCATCAGATGGGCTCTCACACAAGCAGCTTAATTGATAATGAGAGCTACGTGTTGAAGCAGACAGAGGTGTAAGAGTAACATATTCATACCTGCCTTCTGTCTAAAGAATAGATTACTTTACACACGGAAATAGGACTGCGCACACAGGGAAGTAGTTACCATTTTATGCACACATATAACTACACATAGTTTTTTTAGTAGTTCTTCAATTTACTAGTTAACTTATAACAAGAGTCCAATCTCACATAATAATGGCTAAAATAAAGTTGGGCCTTGGTGGTATGGGGCTGTAATCCCAGCTACTCAGGAGGCTGAGATAGGAAGATTGAAAGTTCAAGGCCTGCCTGGGCTACACAGTAAACTCAAGGTCAGCATAGACAATTACTAAGAACCTGTCTCAAAATTTAAGAAACAAATCTTTGTGAGTTCAAGGCCAGCCTGGTCTACAGAGTGAGTTCCAGGACAGCTGGGGCTACAGGGAGACCCTGTCTCAAAAAGACCAAAATAAAATAAAATAAAATAAAATAAAATAAACAAACAAACAAACAAGCAAACAAACAAACAAACAAACAAACAAACAAACACAAAAAGAGCTGGGGATTTGTCTTAGTAATAGAGCACTTGCCTAACATGTGAGGTCCTGGGTTCAACTCCCAGTACTGAAAACAATATTGACTAAGTTAGATGATCATCGAGCATCCTTTTATTCATTTCCTTAAATGCTATCTATGCTCAAATGCAATGGCAATTAGGTGACATTGCAAAAAGGGCACATCCTGATTGCGAAGGCTACTGAAGGCCTTATTACTAAGATTTGGGATACGTATGCCATGTGGAATCTGATTCAACTTAAGCTTTATTTTCCTGCTCATAATAATTTCCATTAGTTTCCTGTTGAAGAGTCTGGGTGGATAAAATGTCAAGTTTAATATTAGTGCTAAAATTTTAAGTACTAATATTACTTGTAAATATATTTAAATGAATTTCAACTCTATATAGATTACCAAAAAAACATGTTTTTTTTTTTTGTCCCCCCACCTCCTCTCATCAAGAAGTGGAGACAGCTGAGCATGGTGGTTTACACTTCTAATCCCAGCATTCAGGAGGCAGAGGCAGGCAGCTTCCTTGGAAACGCTACGTTACTCAAACATCAGTTGGAGACGCTGCTTTACCCAAACTCTGCGAGAGAGCATGCTTGACTGCGTGCAAGTGCTGCATAGGTATGTGTGCTAAGACAGACAAAGGAACACTGTGCCCTCAAAATATACAAGGAAATAATGCTCTGGGCACTGCCACAGTACCCCGTTATGTTAGCTAGTCTTCACTGTAGTGAACAGATTCTTTGCTTCAAAATAACATGCCTAGAAGTCTTGAGGAAGCTTTCTCGTGGCTGACTGTACTGGGTAAAAGATACATTGTTTGCTTTACTTAGATAAGTTAAGGCAATAAATACACAGTGGAACAGGAGCTCAGGGTCTCTGTCCCCTCAACAGGGAAACTCCTAGTCCCCCACTCTTGAGATTCTTATTGAATGTTGTATAATTCTTTCACACTGAGCAGTCCATCTTTGAGGATTTTCTGAAGCTCTGCCACACTGCACACATCATGGATCTGTGGCCTGCCTGGTCTATATAGCAAGTTCCAAGTCAGCCAGGGCTACATAATGAGACCTTGTCTTAAAAAAGAAGGAGGATATGGAATATTGAATCTGGATCTAGCTGTGTCTCTTGCTTCATCTTATAAACAAATATTAGGAAACATGACATCACCAAAGCCTTTATAAGTGTCTGAGTGTTAGGCCTGGCTCTGCTTGCTACTGCCTTTAGAAGCCAGGCAGATACAAAGAGCCCAGGCTAGTCCGCTGGACATATCATGTCCTTAGTCATTCTTGTCATCCAGCTAAATGCCAGACATGGAATGAGGATCTCCCGAATGCATCAGCCTCCAGTGATCAGCCAGCAGAACACATGGACACCAAGCTGAGCCTGGGCCAAGTCGTAAGAGTCATCAGGTAAAAAGTAAGTGATGTTTTAGGCTGATATGTTTGTCATCATTTCTTTTTGGGGATGTAGTTAATGCTAATTAAACTTACTATCTTCTCAAATATGTGGCTGTCACATGCCAGTATGTCTATTTATTGACTCAAAATTTACCTAATGATAAGGTAAACAATTAATTTACATTGCATTTTATGTGAATTATACTGAAAGGTTTTTGGACAAATTTATATCATGAATTATATTATAGAATAATCTTTAAGCAAGTTAGGCTTCCAATTAAACCAATGATTCTAATAAAGGGCCTTATGTTTCTAGGAATTTTATATGAATGGATGATCAAGATGCAATAATTATCAGATGCCTCCAGCCATATATTCAATACAATGGACATGTGTAGTCCATATTCAGCTTTAATAGAAATTTGTAAAAGCTAATCTTGAGAAATAGCTTTTGGGCCTGGAGAGATGGCCCAGTGGTTAAGAGAGGTAACTGGTCTTGCCAAGGTCCTGGGTTCAGTTCCCAGTATCCATATGGTAGCTAATAACCATCTTTAACTCCAGTTCCAGGGGATCTGATGCCCTCTTATGGCCTCCACAGGCATTGCATGTACAGGTGTACTTAGATGCATGCAGACAAAATAGTCATATGTATATATGTGTTGTATATTATATAGTATACATATATTATACATAATAGCTTTCATGATTTAGAGAAGTATTTAAACTATTTTTAAATCTTCTGAATATTTGATTTAAAGATTTTAAGCGTCATTTCGATCTATGTAATCGCCAAAGAATCACATGAACTTCTTTGTTAGGATGTATACACGAACTTCATGGGGCCTATGTCATAAGTCTGGCAGTACTAGCACAATCGTATAGCTCTCCAGGCACATCTGGCTACTGCTGGCCCGGTGTCCAGCCCCACCTCTGCCTCTGTGCCTGTCCCATTCTTCTCACAACAGAGCTCATCTTTGTTCAGGTCTGTCGCTGCTGGATTTCAGCTGTGTCCACACAAAGAAGTGACCCACCGCTGACAGGGCCCTGAACTGTGGCAACCTGAGGCTTACCTTATTGGAAGAAAGGAAACCAAACCCATGGTTTGTCTCTAAATAATGCCAGCTCCTTACATATTAGAATGTTCAAAAACAAAATTTTGCAGAGATTTTACTCCCTAAATGTTTATCTAAATTTGTCATGTAAGGAATAGCAATATTTTCCAGTGAAGGAAATCAAGAGTTGACTAAAGTTGCTTACAAAGTTGCTTTAATAACTTTGAAAATATATTTCTTTAACACACACACACACACACACACACACACACACACCACACCACAGAATACGAGCTTCATTTTTCCCCTGTTCTTAACAATGGCTTAAAGAATAGACAAGCATGGACTGATGAGATGGCTCAGTGGTTAAAAGCACTGACTGCTCTTCCAGAGGACCTTGGTTTGATTCCCAGCACTCACATGGTGGCTGACAACTGTCCATAACTCCAGTTCCAGCAGATCTACCACCCTCCTTTGACCCCCTCAGATATTGCATTACACGGGTGCACTTACATGCATGCAGGCAATATACTCATACACATAAAATAAAATAATAAAGAAAATATTTTTTAAAAAGAATAGACCAAACACATACTTCTGTTTACTTCTAACTTTTGTGCCTTTGGGATTTGATGTGGCTGTGAGTTATCTTTCAGAAGTATAAAGGAAATACCATCTGTGCTGAATGCAAATAAAAGTAATTCTGGTAACATCTGAGCTGCTCTAAACTGCATCTTTTTTTGTCAAATGCATCTTTTCCAGAAGTCTGAAAGCAGGCTGGGAATTCTAAGTTACATGTATCTGGTCATTAGAGCAGAGAAATGAAAAGAACGAGTGGGAAGGTATCTCCAGGAACAGGCAAGGTACAGCACAGTGGGTAAAACTGTGCTTTCTTGTTTTTGAATTCTTGGAGAGATTTTTGAGCGAAAAGACCCCTGCGAGTTTTGTCAGCATAATCAATTCTGAAAGACATTCCACATGTGACAGCCACATGGGAGGCACCTTCACAGCTTCCACCAGTCCTCTTCCTCCTGGAGTCACGCTCTTCTTTCACAGATGTGTTGTCAAGCAAATGATGTTGCAGTGAGCATGATATTTTCACATCATGAACTTGGCTTAACCCCTTGTCTGGCCATCGTATCTTTGCTTCTAAAAGGATATCACACAACCCTTTCTCTTAGGGGAAAGAGTCATTCATCTCAGCAAACTCATTTTTACCAGTATCCATCCACAGATAAAGAATTTAATATCCAGGCTGGAGAGATGGCTCAGTGGTTAAGAGTGCTGATTTTTCTTGCAGAGGACCTGGGTTTGATTCCCAGTGCACACCTTTAATCCTAGCACTCGGGAGACAGAGGCAGGTGGATCTCTGTGAGTTCGGGGCTAGTCTAGTCTACAGAGTGAGTTCCAGGCCAGCTGGGGCTATAGGGAGACCCTATCTCAAAAATAAAAAAAAGAATTTAATATGCAACATCAACCAATAATTTTAGCCTTTCTGACATGGGCTGTCAATCACTGAGTGAAAAAGTAGTCTTTCAACCTGGTGATTTCTGTGTAGTAGAGACTAGCCTTGCCGACCCCCAGATGCTGATGCTAAAACTAATAGAAAATGATCTTCTAGAGGCAGCTGATACTCACCTGTGAGTGTTGTCCAGGTGGCAAGGGCACCGCTTGTCACATTTTATCCCGTACAGCCCCTCAGGACACAGACGTGCCTCGCAGAGTTCACCTGCAAAGCCTGCCTCACAGAGGCATGCCCCACTCACGTGGTAACACTTCCCTCCATTGACGCACCGGCAAGCCTCAGCACAGTGAACTCCGTAGGTCCCAACAGGACATTCGTCCTGACACCTGTTCAACAAGAAGACAACAGTAGGTTCAGAAGGCCCTCCTAACTACACCCAATTGAAATGCTTTTTGACGCCCATGTCATTTCATGGTTGTTCTATCATGGGTAGAAAGGTATGGAGGGAAGCATTCTGGGTATGGAACACTAACAGTAAGCTTGCAGAAGGAAGAAATAACAGAAACAAAGATTTGAGGAATCTGGAGCTACTAAAATCAGAAGTCCTCCATTCCAGTTTGTAAGTCTTTCGAAGGTTTAGAGTTTTCTAATAAAATTGTTGGCAAGTGAGATATTGTCCTCTGTTGTGAAGAACTACCATATGGCAAGAAAAAAATCAGACCACAATTTCACAGGTTTTATCCTAAAAGAAGAAAGGAGGAAGGGAGGGAGGGAGGGAAGGAAGGAGGGAGGGAATGCCATTAGATCTCTGCCCTGTAGGAAACAGGTTTGGTAAGGTGAGCAAGGTGAGAAGCTGATCACTGAAGGAATAAAAAGGGGAATTATCCCTGCTCTGAGGAAAGTATGAGTGGTTATGGGGCTCACCAAGTCTCTTTTGTTTAGAGCTAACAGGCTCTCCCCAGCACAAGGGGAGCTTTCTGGCAAGAAGAGGGAGACAGGGCTTCGTCTAGCAGAGTGTACATCACAGTAGGGGACGCTGCCTCAGCAGCCGCTTCCCATGTGCTTTCCAGTCATGCCAGACTCTGATAAAAAATGTAGGTCAACGTTGCCGTTTCCAGATCTGTACCATGTAAGCAAGGCTTAAAAGCAAAGGCAGAGAAATGTACCCAGAAGAAATAGCCTTTCTATGAGGTGTGGCATACTTTTTAATGATAGGGTGTAGTGAGTTCCAATACAGGAATTGTAAGCAGAGAGGAGAAATCCTGGCAATCTTCTGACACTTGGCTGGTTAACTCTTGCTCTAGCATCTATTAATTGTGATGGAGGAAGGGGAAAGGTCCTCCTGCAAGTGGGATTCACCGGTTCTAGACATCTTCAAGGGCATTTGTCAGCAAGCAGTCTTCAACTATTTGACCAGTAAAGAAATTCTGCAGTGCCTGAGAAAAGATTTAGCATCTTAGCTTTAGAGCTACATGTGAGTAGACTTATTTTTAGACCAGAGTATTTTTTATAAGGATTCTTAATATTTTCAATGTGCAAGAAGCTTTAATAAATCACATCATCAAATTTGTTCTTCAAAGATGTAAACTTTAAAGAATGAAATCTGGAGGTGCAGTGATTTGACCTAATTGAAGCTTGGACTGAAGGCTGGCAAGGCAGCTTGCAACATGTTCGTTTGGACGCCCTTGCCATTCCATGCCAACAGAAGAAAGAGAAGTAACCCAGCTTCCTCTTTCTTATATGACTTTGTAAACAAAACAAAAATGCTAAACTTCGAGTCGGTGAGTAAAGGTGTTCATGACCTGGGTTCAATGCCCAGAGCCCACATGGTGGAAAGAGAGAACCAGCTTCCACAAGTTGCCCTCTGACGTCCATATATGGCACTTACTGCCCCCACTGCTCAGCCCCAACAGACACAAGTAAATAAATGTAATCAGAAAAAAGCTAAACATTGAGTTATCGGCGTGATTTTAAATTTTTTTTTAATTAATTTTATTTATTTCCGTATGTGTATGAATGTACTGTCTGCATGCAAGTTTGTGCACCCGTGTCGTGCAATGCCGCGGAGGTCAGAAGAGGGTGTCGGATTCCCCTGGAACTGGAGTTCTCCTGGAATTGGAGTTTCAGACGGTTCTCGGCCGCCATGTGGGTGCTGGGGATCGAACCCGGGTCCTCTGTAAGAGCGGTTGGCGCTCTTAACCGCTAGGCCATCTCTCCAGCCCATCGGTGTGATTTTAATGTGATTAAAAGCTCAGCTCCGAAGCGGTTGCAACGGTGCAGGTTGGAGTCCGAGAAGGTCTCTGCCCTCACGTCGCAGTGAGCTGGTGTGTGCAATTCATTGTCTCTTGGCGGAAATTTTCTCTTCTCTTGGAAAGCAAAATGTATAATAGCTGGCCCTGGCCTGTATTTCCTTTCTAGCCTCTAATTAAACACACTCATAGTTTCTGGTATAAAAACACAATAAATTCATTTGAAATTCCTTTCTAAAGGAGTCACTGTGGCAGCTGGCTCTCTCAGTCAGTGCTGCCGGTGAGGAGACTCCTGTCAGTAACTGCTGTGTATTTCCACCTTCCAAACAAAAATGGCGAATGTCTTTCTAGAGGTAAAGACATGATCCTTGTTTTTCTGATCACCATTTTAACCATAAAAGTTATAATTTAATATAAGTATATGAGACATTTTCTGTCTGAAAAATAAATATTATAGAATGGCTATTCCTTTATGAAGTCTTCTTTTTTCTAATGGAGTACCATTTCCCAACTTCTTTTCTCCCCTTAATGTTGCTTTTGTGGCCCCACATGAAACAAGGGAAGCTATCTCAGGAACAAATAACACATCTTCTTAAAAAAGATGGTAAGAAGTATCAAAGGCAGCAGTAAATATCAGATAGAGTAGAAATGTAAAAATTGTAGATTGCTATTTTTAAAAAATCTTTATCATAATGATCTAGAATTAGGTTGAAGATTAAGTGTTGATACACTGACAAAACATTAAGGAAATGACTTAGAGGAGGTGGCAGTTCCCTCCCATCCTTTACAGCATATCCCTCCATACAGTGTCCAGAATGGCTGGGCTAAACCGTGATTAATTGTGATAGATCACATTCTTCATTAGACTGAACTCCATGGGTAACGTCTGGAACTGTTGTCCTGGGTAAATGTTGAAAGCACTGGGAAGGAGCCAGCTTTTCCACAGTCAGAGGGGAATCACTCCTATGCTGCAGAGCAGGCTGATGTCCCCAGTGCTGGTCTGCGGTCCTGACTCTCCCCTTTCCCCTTTTCTTTACACTTTTCTTGCTTTCAGGGTCCTGTGGAACACAGGCTTGGCAGGGCTGTCTTGGAGATCAACTTAACGGACCCTACTACAGATGCTCTTTGGGCACAGAGGCATGCAATACCATCTGAGGGTCATGGAGCAGATTTGTGACACACCTTTAGCACCTTTTAAAACATCCTCAGAAGAATTTTGTGAAGTGCATCGTCTCACCCACTGTCCTCTGGATCTTCCCGAAAACCCTACCTCCTCTTATTTGTCATCCCTCAGTTGGGCCTGTCAGCTGCAGGGAGCACCGCAGTTGCCTGCTGCATCCCCACATCCTGGAAATGTTTTCTGTCAGCTGCCTGTGGTGGCACCCACCCTGGAGCAGCCCTCCTTCCTAACCACAGTGATCCGGGCATGCTGATGTCTCGAAACCAGGAAAGGGACACCTATCATCCGGCCTTTGGATCTTCCCCACCTCCTGCCACAAACTGCCCCACAGCCACTCACTGTTTTTCTTTCTTTTCATAATGAATAACATTCTTGCTGTCATCACACGGGTTGTGTGTGTTAACCCTAAAACAGAGATGGGGCTGACAAAGAAAAACAGCAGCCAGGCCATCATGGTCCCCATTGTACCACAAAAACCAGGAGCGCAACTGGGAGACACACCTGCCCCCCCTTCTCTCTTGCAGATGCTTTGCCGTCTTTTTTTCTAGAATTTACCTGAAAATTAACTGTTGGTTTTCTTCCCTGTATTCCAAGTCAGCTGAGCATGCACTCACTGGCTCTATAGGTTTGATGTCTTCCTGTTGTCTTTAAACTGAAACAAATCCCTAAAAGCAATTTATACTGAATTCTAGAGCCCTAAAATAATACCTGAATACCATGTAGGGTTCTGCTTGGTCTTGTGCCTCTCTTATCCTGAGCCATTTTCCCTGTAATAAAAAGGTACCTGGTTGCAGGAAACATCTAACAACTTAATCTTTCCAAAACACAACTTAAAATTAGGCTGTTGAGGCCGGGCATGGTGGCACACACCTTTAATCCCAGCACTTGGGAGGCAGAGGCAGGTGGATCTCTGTGAGTTCAAGGCCAGCCTGGTCTACAGAGTGAGTTCCAGGACAGCCAGAGCTACAGGGAGATGCTGTCTCAAAAAAAAGACCAAAATAAAACTAGGCTGTTGATCAGAAAAACATACTGAGTGGCCTAATTACATGTTATAAAACATGAATAATAAAGGTGTCAATTCATCCATTAAAACCTAAAGAAAAATATAATTATATTAGCAAAAGACAACAAGAATTTAATTAAATTAAGTGGCTACTTCTAAGCAAAAGTCCTTAACAAACGTAAAGGTCAGGAAAGAGACACGGGGAAAGCATAGAGTAATGTACTAACTAACCGTTAACAGCAAACATGGAATAATGACATTATCATTTCTAGTAATATTAGGAACAAGATAAGAATCCCACATGAACCCCTACTTGTCACAGCTGATGCAGAGATTCAAATGAATACACCAAGAAAATGAGCTACTCACTGTAAATATTTTTAAACTAACTCATCTTTGGTGGCAGGTTATATCATTGCAAACCTAAATAATTCTAATATTTGCTGAAAACATTTAAATTCATTAAAATGTTGGTAAGGTAAGGGTTAAGTAAAATGCAGATATTTGAAGGAAAGTTTTTCTTTATGTAGAAAAAAATCAATTAGAAACTGAAAGAAAATTCTTTTTAGATTACACAATATTTAGAAAATATATTTGATAAGAAAATACAGGCCCTAAAACTGAAGGGGGAACCTTATAATATCTAACTGAAAGTCATAAAATTAGACTAGAATTTTGAAAAGAGAAAACTAGAGACAAGGAAAGGAGTATTTTTAGTTTACATGTGTCACTAAAATGTAACAATAGCTAATTTCACACAGTTCTTGGCTATTAAATGCATAATCTCCAGGCTTTATGCATCATTAGACATCACTTGGTCATAATAACAGCTATGTATATGCTCCGGGAGTGTCCTGAAGCCTTTAGTGTACTAAGTTATTTAATTCTTATCTCAGGGCTGGAGAGATGGCCTAGCGGTTAATAGCACCGACTGCTCTTACAGAGGACCTGGGTTCGATCCCCAGCACCCACATGGCAGCCGAGAATTGTCTGAAACTCCAATTCCAGGAGAACTCCAGTTCCAGGGGAATCCGAGACCCTCTTCTGACCTCCGCGGCATTGCACGACACGGGTGCACAGACTTGCATGCAGACAGTACATTCATACACATACAGAAATAAATAAAAATTAATAAAAAAATTTTAATTCTTATCTCAACCCTAGAGGAAAAGTGTAAGACTTAAACATTACAGAAGAGAAGCTAGATGTCAAACGCTTGCTTTTAATCATTGTACCCTTCTGCCTCCTGAGCCACTGTTCTCCAGCTCTACACACATGTGCAGCACTGGTCATCTAGGCTTCTGGGATGGTAAACTAAGCACAAATGAGAAGAGAGAGGGAAAGGGGAGTTTCAAAGGCAACAGTTTGCCTCCAATACAGAAAGTGACAACCTGCAAGGGTAAGAATCCAAAGACAGCCGCCTGCTTCTGTTTCACTTGGGTTGGAGAACTCTTGAGTTCCCCACAGATCTGACTCTGTCATCACCACACCATACAATGAGAACTCCTAATATTCTTCAGGGTATTCTGGATAATGGGAAGGATAATTTTTATAAGTCCCCAAGTACACATTTGAGAATAAATGCACCAGTGGCCACTTTCCTTTTCCTCATCGTTCTATCTTGTCTGAAATCTATCTGAAAATACTTAAAACATAGGTGGTTGTCCTAAGCTTTTCAGATGGCACATTCATGGTGGGATCTGAATAGATGATGTCACCTTCCCTTCCTCTCTCCCTCCCTCCCCTTTCCTTCCTTCCTTCCTTCCTTCCTTCCTTCCTTCCTTCCTTTCTTTCTTTCTTTCTTTCTTTCTTTCTCTTTCAGCAGGATCTCCCTGTAGCCCCAGCTGGCCTAGAACTCACTATGTAGCTAGCCCATCTCAGAGAGGCCCCTGTTCCTGCCTCCCAAGCACTGGGATTAAAAGCGTGAGCTAACACATTTGGCTTTATTGTCTTTTTAAAATCCTTTCTCCAATTATCTTTAATTCACCATGGCTGTTTTGTGATTCTATTTCTAGACATCAGATTCTTTAAGAATCTTTCACTGAGACTTTATAGATGCTTCTGTAGTAGTTATAGATGAATGTTCCCTGGACTTTCCAAGCATTCCTTCTAATTCATTATAAATAGTCAGCAAAACAAGTGTGTCTCTTACCGTTCCCCTGTGTATCCAGGGCTGCAGCGACATTGGCCTGTGGCAGGGTCACACGTCCCTCCATTATGGCACTGGCATTCCTGGGAGCAGTTCTTTCCAAAGCGACCCTCGGGGCAAGGCTGACCGCACACTGTGCCCTGCATTCAAAGAGACTCAGAAAATTAGATGGGCCACAAGCCAGCACTGCATGGAAGGCAGAAGAAGAAAACAAGGGAAAGAGAAAAGGAAGGAGAAGTATGGGAACAAGGCTGCAAGAAAATTAGATTAAGAGAATTTTAGAATACAAACTGTTCATGGTCTCTTAAGATGTGAGAAATTTTGAACTGAGTTATTGACTTGCTAAGACCAAATCTCAAGACGTGTTCAAAGACAGGAGAACAGCAATACTGAAACATTCTTATATTAAAAAATGAAGCCTAAGACAAAGTTACATCAAATTATTACGGCAACCGAAGGCATTTATAAATCCTCCTAAGTGCTCTTCCGTGTGCTTTACGTGCACAATAAGTCAACAGTACTTATTGAGCATCCGCTGCGTAAATAGCAACATCTGCTTCGAAGAAAACATCCAAATGCCTTTCCATATGTTCCACATTATCACTGGCTTCTTTCTTAAGATGTAACACAGCATAATATTGGAGTTTTGTGTACCTGAATTAACAATAACATTGCCTACGAAATACTTCCATAGAAATCAGCATTTACTTCAGAAGAAAAAGATATTTTCAAAAGCAAGTTCAAGGACCATTTTTGAGGCAGATCAATAGGAAAACTTTTCCTGAGTCAAAGAACTGAACGAGACACCTAGAGATTTCCCCTTACTGTAAGGGGTCTCCTTGTCAAGCACAGCCTTGTTCATTCCAGTCCTGCATGGGTTAGAGTAAGACATAGAATCAGTATATCAATGCAATACTCTACCCACTGCCTTCTGCTTCACCAAGCGACACCATTTGGGCTTGGAGCCTCTGAGTCGCTGGAGTTATAATTATTAAAGTACTTATTGGAGTCATAATTAGAGCAAACGGCATACCCTGCGCAACAGGGATTTCTCTAATGTTTTTCAATGTCAGGAAATGTCGCTTTGTCCTCTCTCTCTCTCAGTAAAAAAAAGAACACAATGACAGACTGAGAACACTCTGAAATTGGAGGCTGGTGAACACCAGATGGTTTTGTAAATGTTTGGTCTGGATACCACAAGAAAATACATTTTTCTCTAACTACTGGCTACCCACAAAGGCAGTTGGTGAGCTAATTAAGTCTCCTCTGGTGGCTTCTAGCTATCCACAGAGAAAGTTCTTTCACAGGCTTTTGGAATGATAAAAACCTTTGAGAGATGATTCAAATTAATGCTTAACCAAGAATCATGTGTGTGCCAGACATAGTGCCAAGCACTGAATGAGAATCAAAGGTAAGTTACCAATATCTAGTTGATTCATAGGTGGTGAAGAGCACAGATGCATAAAAATAAGCAGATATATGAATATGCCTCTAGTCACTCCATGCTAGCACATCCCACTTACTTGGTGTAATGTAAAACATCACTGAAGGAACAATGGACTGAGGTCCAGCAAATAGTGCTGGATGTAGTAGTGTCAGTGCAAATTCTCATTCTCTCAGAGCCTGGCTCTAACTATCCATAATAGTCCCTCCTAAGATCCGGGGATGCTGCTGAAATGTTGTTTATGAATAAAGCTTAGTGTGAGCAAGCAGCTTGAAGGATGACATTATTCCTAGTAGCTGAAATGTGTATGTGTATGTGTATGTGATAGGAATGTGAGTATGCCTGTGGAAAAGGACTAAATGGTTACATGTATAAAAATGTACAGAAGAATAGCTGAGCATAGTGGTGCAAGCCTTTAATCCTAGCACTTGGGAAGCAGAGGCAGGCTGATCTTTGTGAGTTCAAGGGCAGCCTGGTCTACAGAGTGAGTTCCAGGACAGCTGGGGCTATAGGGAGACCCTGTCTCGAAAAGACAAAAAAAAAATGTACAGAAGAAGTAGAAGTTGGAAGCTCAGCCACTCAAAGAGTGACCAGAAGCTTTCACTAAGAAACATCTGTTAAGGCCCAGAACCTAGAGGAAGTGGTTCAGGGCAGGCTCCAGCCGGCCCACCGAGTGGGGGAGGGGGGAATCCATCTATCTCCCTCCTGGACTCATCGTCCCAGGCTGTGGCTCCCACCATCCCACATCATGACCTCCAGCTGACAAGAAACAAATTCAACCTCAAGATGAGGCCACTAGAGGCTAACAGCTACAGGAAGTCCCAATTCTCCACCTGGAGAACTTGGAGCCCCCTGGACACTGCCACTACAGCAAAATCATTGCCTTGCAAGGGCCCAGGTTAGCAAAAGGTTGAATACAGGAGTCAAAGAAGAAAATGCTTTGAGTTTAATTTAACATTTCTACCTCAAACCACAAAGAAACATCAGGCTGCACTCAGATAAACGCAGCAGGGGAGCAGTGCCCCAAGGGCGTGTAGGCACATGACAGGTTTGCTTTTACGAAGAAGAATATGGACTTTTCTGGGCCTGCTGGAATTAACTCAGTGCTCCTTCAATAACTTCCTTTCATGCCCAGGCCTCCATAAAAGACCGCATCCATTAACTAAATTTCCTTATTGAGTTTCCCCCACACTTTGGTTCAAGAATCAGACTATCTGGCCAGTTCACCATTTTTGACCTTCACATTGGACTGGATATCATGGTTCGCTTGCCCCGGGGTGTTGACCAAGCTCTCTCTCTTACTTCCTAAGAGAAGGGACTCCAGCGGCTCCAATTCTCATATGCTCCTGGTCCACAATTAGGAGTAATTCCACATGGCTATAGACACTGTGGCTTAGGTGAAGCCCAGGCCGTGACATTGTGTCTACAGGTACTCAAGACTGGAGTGTCTAATAGGAGAGTTACAAATCACCTCTAAGCTCAGGGCTAGAAAGATCGAGATTTGAGGAACTCAGCAGAGAATTGGTAAAGCCGTGAATCTCAATGAGGTTTCTAGAGGGTTTATAGTGAAAAAGGAGAAGACTGAACCTGGGGGCTGCTGGAAAGGGCTGGGATGTAGAAGAAAGGGGTTAGGAAGAGACTTTAGTAGGAGAAGTGGGAGAGAAGGCTTTCAGAGAAGTGGAGGACAGAAAGGTTAAGGTGGAGACCTGGGCCATCGATGGACTCAAAGTTTGAAGGAAGCAAAAAAAGTGGTGTGTGGGTCTGACAGTTAAGAAGTCCTAGAACCCTGCAAGAAGAGCTTCTGTCACTGGTGGACAGAGAAGGCAAGGATGGTGTAAACTGGTCTTGTAAAATGCTGCTTCCTTCAAGCAGACATATGCAAAACCAACTTAAAAAAATAAGAATCAATATTGTCTTCTGGTTTCACGTGTAAGTAGTAATGCACTGGCATGATGTATTCCACATAGCACCAAGCCTACAAAACCACCACGCAAAGAAAAGCTATCCCAGTCAAAGTTCAGGAAGTGTGGTGAGCCTTCGCCTCCATCTGCATCCTCAGAAATTCTATGGTACTTGTGCCATTCAGTTTACTTCCGTGTTTCAGCTTTATAAGACTGCATACTTTTTCATGTTAACACTTAGTCTGTTGAGAACAATGTTGCATAGAACAGCAGCAATCTTCAGATATAATTGCAAAGACTGTTATTAATTAATTTCCGAATTTATCAGACGTAGCCGTCATGTGTGAGATCAGATATTTATATTTGATTCTTTTTTGTCTTTAGGGGAATGCAGAGCAGATGGTCATTATCACCTAATGAAGATCCTTAGTACACTTCAAATATGAATGCAAGATGGCACCCTCTGGCTTCTTTGGGATGAGGGATTTCCGTTTTTAAATGGCTGCATATTTCCAGTGTGGGAGTCATGACTACCATTGCTATTTCATTTTGTTCTAAAGTCCTCCCTGTGTTTTTCACTGGAGTGTCCCAGAATGTGTGACCCTGAGGGTGGAGATTGGGTGGAAGAGACACTTACCATCCAGCCAGAAGGACAAGAGCACTCTCCAGTGACGTGATGGCACACACCTCCATTCTGGCAGGGGCATCTCTGTTCACACTGTGGACCGTGTTTGCCAGGGGGGCAAAGATCCTCACAGCTGAGGGATTTAATGTGACAAAAGACACTGCTATTTACCCAAGTCCATGATTCTCAGATTCACAGACACAACATCATTCAGAACCCGAAAATATATCACATGTCCTCATTCAGTAATTATTCACTTAATTAACATTCAGAGCATTAATCATATTGGCTGAAAAGTATCTTTGCTGGGCCACTGGTGTGTGTCTGTGTCATGTGTCGTGTCGTGTGTCTGTGTGTATGCACCTATCTACATCCATGTGCCCATGTGCATTTATGTGGCAGCCACAAGAGTATGTAGGGTCCTCCTCTCTTGCCGCTACCTTGTTCCCTTGAGACGTGCTGTCTCACTGACTGGCTGAGCTGGTGGCCAGCAAGGCCCAGGAATCCTTCTGTTCTCAGTCCCCCTCCATTCCCAGCACTAGGATTACAGGCACCCATGGCCACACCTGGATTTTATGTGGGTGCTGTGGGAGTAAAGTTGGGTTATCCTGAATACACGTCAAGAACAACTTTACCCACTGAGCACGGGTGTTTTCTAATGAGTCATTTCAGTGGGAGGAAAATGTGTCCTATTGGAGAGCCTCGGGAAGAAGGTGGTCACATACTGGTGACAGGAACTCTCAATGTAACTTGTACAGTTTTGCCTCTTGCTTTTGTGCACATTTTCCTCATGATCAGAGCTTGGCGTTCTGTCCTCCTGGCTGACAGGCTCTTCCAACCCTCCCGTCACAGGGACCCCTCCCGTCACAGGGAACCCTCCCGTCACAGGGACCTTCTCCACTAAGATTTCATTGCTTTTGCTCTCCAGTGAAATCACCCCATTTCCCCACACCGCTATTTAATTTGGATCTTGATGAAAATCCATAAAAGTGATATTAACAATTAAACCATTTGAAATAATCTATTCTCCAGAAAATCAGGGCTTTCTAGACAAATGCAGCTCTGTCTATAGACATTAACACTATGGACAACCACATAACCACATATTAGTTCTGTGATTTACAAGGGCAATTTTCTCAGAGGGAACACAATTTTTCTAACTCTTACGTGTTTTGGTCATTTCTTTTAATAACAATTTTTTTTTTATTTTTTTTTTTTTTTTTTTTTTTTTTTTTGCCAGAATCTCCTCTTACTCTGTTTGCTAATAGAAGCAAACTAAAGAACGCCTTTCCCAGAAAATAGTCAGGGAGATTAACGAGTTGCTTAAGCACTCTCCAGAAAAGAGTGGAAATTATTTTTGTGCACACATCCTAAATGTGATATATGTAATGCTCATGAAGAAATACCCGTGCAAACATGTTGATCTGAACCTACTTGGATTTATCCAGTTAACCTCCATAAGAGCAGACTCACTTGGCCCATTATCAACCTGCAAGCAGTACACAGTGAACTGAACTGTGGGAGATTTGCAATAGAAACTCCAGCCGGCCTTAGTAACCCCCAAATATCCCCATTCTCACCCTAAGCAGTCACCCTGGAAGCTGGTCCTTACACCTCGGCTGGGCTCTGATATTCATCAAGAGGCCCTAGTGGCCATTACTACCTGGGCCTCCGTCTGTGCCTAGACACAGCAGTAGCTATTCAGACACCTGTAGACATAAGCACACAGTATCTGCCGTGCTGCTCGGCAGCGCATCGCTTACAAAGCTCCAGTGTATCCAGGTGGGCAACGGCACTCCCCGGTGATGTGGTCGCAAGTTGCTCCATTCTGGCACAGGCATCTCTGGCGGCAATCGTTACCATAGGTGCCCTGTTCACACCGCTCCTCGCAGCGCCATCCCCGGAAGCCCGCAGCGCAGTGGCAAGCCCCAGTGATAGGGTTGCACAGAGCTCCGTTTTTGCATTGGCACCGGCTGCTGCAGTGAGGCCCCCAGTGATCACCATCACAGGCTACAGTTGAGGAAGAAAACAGCGGGTATCAGCATGGGTGTAGGTCTGAGCAGTTCAGAGGCAGCTTCCAGGTTCCTAGGAGAGAACAGTGAGCCTTCATCCTAACACGGGAATTTTTTAAAGACAAGGTTTGTGCACCCCGTGCTGGTCTCAAACTAGCTATGGAGCAGAGAATGCTCTTGAATGCTTTGATCTTCGTGCCTCCTGAGTGCTGAGATTACAGGTGTGAGCCGCCACTCCAAGTTTATGCAGTGTTGGGTATTAAATTACACTCAGGGCTTTGCGTATGCTAGGCTGAACTACATTCAGGCTCCAGATCCAGCTAGTGATGATCCTGCACATGGTCCAGGGTACTCAACACCAATGGGCGGAGTGCATCCCAGCATTTTCCACCTCCATACCGTTGCTTATCCTGTTCTCCAAACCCAGAGTGTGGAGTTTGATGGGGCCAGAGTAATGACTGACCTAGAGAAGGTTGCAAAGGAAACTGCAAAGAAGGGGGTAGGGCAAGCAGCTGAGAGTAACCTGCACGTGTCGGAAACTTTATGCTTGCTATAGTCTAAGCAGCATCTTTTAACGAGGGACTGGCATTGAGGGATTGTAGGCTAGGAGAGATGCAGCGGATTGGCCTCCTAAGTATGAGGAAAAGACAGAAAGAGGCTGGCAAGGGAAAGCAAATGGGGGGGGGCAACAATACCTCGAAGCAGTGGGAGGCAGGGATCTGAACCCAGGCCCAGTGACAATAAAGAAGAGAGGATGGAAGTGGGGCTACAAGGAGCTGAGTGGCCCTGCTGTGAGATCAAGATACTAGTGTCAAAATATGTGTGACTGGGTAACCCTATCCACCTCCCAAAGAAAAGGAGGGCAAAAATACATTGGAGGTTAATAGATTAGATAATGACAGATAGTAATCATTAAATACTGGCCTATATAAAAAGTAGGACCAACTGGTGCCCTTCACCTTTAATCCCAGCACTCAGGAAGCAGAGGCAGGGGGATCTCTATGAGACTGAGGTCAGCCTGGTCTATGTAGCGAGTTTCAGGCCCGATGGAGCTATAGAGAGACCTGTCTCAAAAACAAAACAAAACAAAGAAAGCAGGACCATCCTGAAACTGGAAATGGACAACAAACAGAAAGGTGCTAGGTACACAGAACCAGGCACAACAAAGAAAGAAAACAGTATTTGAAAGATGTGTTCAGAGTGCAGCTTTGAATAAAAAGGATGGTTGCTAGACAGAAGTCAGCAAGGAGGGACAGAAATTCCCCACCCTCAACCATCCCCAAAGCCATAGTGGCAATATCAAACACACCCTGCTCAGTACTCGGTGCCCAGCCAGCCATGTGTCCAGTATTTATTAGATAAATAAAAACCATTAGGGGATATGTACCCCACTAATAACTCTTAGGATAAATTGTTTTTATGAATAAAAATGCTATAAATTCAACAGATCTAGAATATGGAAAAATAAAACACTCTAAGTGCCCTACAAACAACCCGCTAGAAGTGCAGGCTCCATCTTCCAATATTAGACTCTACCTTGGGTTTTGTAATATCAAAAGGTTTAAATGAATAATTCTGTTTTTAATCAGCATGGCTTTGGTCTCATTAGTATTTTAATAAACATGCCTTAACAGAATTAAAAACAAAGAGAGAGTTATTGAACTTAAAGAAGATGAAGAAAGCAATTATCTAAGAGCCCACAATCTTCTTCTTAAAATAAGATTAGGTGGTAATTCTAAAATGAGATTTAAACCTAATTATTATTCATATCAGTTGTTTCTTTCATTGCCTGTAGATATGGACACCAATTTTTTAAACTGTAACTTTTAGTCTTAAAAGAAAAAAATTTAAAACTGTATATGGCATGGAACGTAAGATCACTTAGAATTGCCCTATTTTTAAAGTCTGCTAAAGTAAATTATATGGTCCTTTGTAACTTGGTCCCTGGATCATCAGTTATCCACAGTAAGGAAAATCCTCACTGCACTGAAGACAAATCCACTAACCCACCCCTTAAGGCTGTTCCTCTGCCTCCATCCCGGGACAGTAAAACTAGTTGATTCCTATCCTGCTACAAATTAGTTTATTCCTGAAGACAACATTGACCGAGCTCTGTGTGTGCATGTGTTGGGAGAGAGGGGTGACTCACCTATGTACATGTGCACACTGAGGCCGGCACTGAGCTGTGTGTGCATGTGCACACCAGAGGCCGGCACTGGGCCGTGTGTGCACACCAGAGGCTGGCACTGGGCTGTGTGCACACCAGAGGCTGGCACTGGGCCGTGTGCACACCAGAGGCCGGTACTAGGCCGTGTGTGCACACCAGAGGCCGGCACTGGGCCGTGTGTGTGCACACCAGAGGCCGGCACTGGGCCGTGTGTGCACACCAGAGGCTGGCACTGGGCCATGTCCACACCAGAGGCCGGCACTGGGCCGTGTGCACATCAGAGGCTGGCACTGGGCCATGTGCATACCAGAGACTGGCACTGGGCCATGTGCACACCAGAGGCCGACACTGGGCCGTGTGCATACCAGAGGCTGGCACTGAGCCGTGTGTGTACACCAGAGGCTGGCACTGGGCTGTGTGCACACCAGAGGCCTGCACTGGGCTGTGTGTGTACACCAGAGGCCGGCACTGGGTGTCATCCTCAGTTGTTCTCTCCCTAAACCTGGCACTCACTAAACTAACTGACTAGTGAACCCTGGCCAGGATCCTCCTGTTTCAGCCTCCACAGCACTAGGCCCCAGGCATGCACTGCCACATCTGGGTACTTGCATGGGTGCTGGGGTGCTCATGTTTGTATGGCAAGCATCTTAATGACTGAGTCATCTCCCTACCTTTGACCCAGTTCTTTAATAAACTTGCATAACCACAACTCAAATACTTTTCCTTAATCTGCAAAAGTTTGCTGTGTCCATTCATTTCCTTTGCTAAAGTCTCCCCAAAGTTCCCACATTCTCCTCGGTTCTGGGAGCCTCAGATACTGAGTTAAATATTTGTCTGCTTTCATGCTCAAAGGAAAATTAGTTAACAGACACAAAAGACAAATTTAGCTTACAAAATTACTTTCAAAAAAATACCAAGACTAGGGCTGGAGAGATGGCTCAGGGGTTAAGAGCACTGGCCCCTCTTGCAGAGGAACAGGATTCGGTTCCCAGCACCCACATGGCAGCTAACAACTGTATCTACTTCCACTTTCAGGGGGTCAAATGCCCCCTTCCGACCTCCTTGGGCATTTATATGACATGGGTGCACTTACACACATGCAGGCAATATACTCAAACATAAAATAAAATAAAAATAGTAAATTTTTAAAGATACTAAGACTGTATCAAAAACCTTTTACAAAAGCTAAGATGGTATAGGTTTTTTGCCCACTGTGATGCGGTGATAGAGTGGAGCTAAGCATATATATATATATATATATGTATATATGTATTATAGAATATGTTTTATAAAATCAGGATGGCTGTAAAAAGAAGTAGAGGTGCTGAGGGAATGCCACCCATCTCTCCTCTCCATGACTTTTCTCTACATCCTAGTCAACATTTTTCCAGAAAAGAAGACAGGCAGAAACCAGCTCTATTTTCTTGGGAAATGACCAAAAACAGAAAGAAAAAAAAAAAGAAAAACCTTAAGTCAACTCTTTATTAGAGAAATGAGTTTATAATAGAAATTGATAATTGTCAGCCTAGAAAAAATATTTAGGCTTTCAAAGAAATATTATTGTGTTGACATGGTTAATTTCCTGACTATGTCTAAGTGCTGCGGTGTGCTTTGAAGTGACAGCCTCCTGCTTTGGGCTGTATTTTCCTACAAAGCCACTGACACACAGACCCCACAGTGTGAACACTGCATCAGCATGGGCCTCTGGGGCAGGGGGGAGATGGAGCCTCCATATAGATAGAAGTCTGCAGACAACACTCTAGAAGAATAAACACAGCACAGAGCCCGGGTGGAATTCGAGCACCACATGACTTCTTTTCTTCATCTGTCATCATCTTTGTCAGCACATCCACTCATCAATCTGTCCCAGTAAGTTACACAGTTTACAGCACAAAGCCAGCTTTCTACTCTGATTCCTACAAGTTCTAGGGTGCGTTGACATTGTCTAGACAAGAGGCAACACTTTTCCCTTAATGTTGGTGCAGAATTTGGCCATGTATCTTCAGTTAAAGCACTGTGTTTGATCAGACAGTTTGGGAGAATCTAAAGAATAATGATAGGATCTTTTTTACTAAACACTTTAATATCAAGAAGCCAAGGGTTCTTTGTGACAGGTAAGTAAGTTAATCCCATTGAAAACCTACAAAAAAAAACCTTAGTCACTAAGGAAATAGCTTGAATATCCTAATTGAAAAAAGAAGTAAAGGAAAAATTTTTTTTCCAGATTAAGTTGAAAAGGTCCCAAACACTAGAAAGGCACTAATGGCTCATTGCTGGCTTCTAGTTACCAGGGTAACAGCTAGAAATGGGATCTCTGATGCCTTAAGTCCAGATTCCTGCACATGTTTCAAGAGCTACATTAATAAAAATCTCAGATAGGCATGATTTGCTCTAATAATCTTTCTTAATAATAGAAATTAAAAGGAATTGTAAACTACTGTGCAATATTTTATATATATATATATATATATATATATATAGAGAGAGAGAGAGAGAGAGAGAGAGAGAGAGAGAGAAGACAGAGAAAGCTGTGAAGGTTGATGTGGTCACTGGAAGGAAGAGCTTAGTATATGGGGCCAGGGGATAGAGTCCTTAGAGTGAGTATAATAAAGGCCCTCTTCTCCAAAGAGCCCTGGGGAGCGACCACCAAAGCCCTCATTAGAACTGGTGCTCTTCTGAGTTGCTCACTTGGAAACGTTGTCTTCTCTTAACTGTTCCTTGCTGTATACGAATCCTCAGAGGCCTGGGTAAAAAGGTGGAAAGAGAAGGAGACTTCAGGTTCTACTGGAGGCCAGACTTCATCCAGGATAGTGTTGAGGGACTGGGCCTTTGAGAAAGAGAAAACTTCCTTCAGGAGATTTGAGGCCTGACAGAATAGCAGAACTGAAAATGCCCATAGTCCGATCACTGTTGCTGTCAAGACTTGAGAAACTGCAGCCTAAGCTGTTGAGGAGAATCTATAAAGAGAAGAAACAACTGGCTTGGGGCCCAAGATACCAGGCTGGTGATTGCCCTATTCTCGGGGCTTGAAGGTTCCAACTGCAATTCAATGGCTCTCT
>VZQC01011619.1:2458159-2526296 GCA_009823505.1 Rhizomys pruinosus
CTCTCTCTCTCTCTCTCTCTCTCTCTCTCTCTCTCTCCCTCTCTCCCTCCCTCCCTCCCTTCCTCCTTTCCTCCCTCCTTTCTCATCTCTCATCAGTCCTCCTCTGTCCTTCAGTACATTATTGAGACCCGATCTAAGATATTCTCTGCAAACAACACTATTTTCCTTGTTACTCACTTTTCCCTTAGATCACAATTTTTAGATATACTCGACTTTCATATCTTCCAAATGAAACTGAGTGTCATAGATATTAAGACACAGATACTCTGCTTTCACCTTAGTAGGCTTTATAGAAACATAAGTACAGATCATGACAAATGCATGCAGATGGATTCTGGCTTTGGAGGCATTAACCTGTGAAAAGCTGTGTGCCATGATCAAATGATGAAACCAACAGATTGATAATTGTGTAGAATCCAGCACTCATACACAATACTATAGGAAAGTAAATTACCATATCTTTTTAAAAAGTTACTCTGCAAAGGCTATCAAAAGCCCTTGAATAGGAAAATCAAAAGAATGAGCTTACAGGAATGTTAAAATAACTAATAAAGTAAAGTACTTAAATCAGTAATTCTTAGGTGTGTCCATAGTCTCTGTAGACTTGAGATGGATTAGCTCAGAGACCCTGGGAGTAAGTACAACTGTCATCCCTGCCTCATAGATGAGGAAATTGTGATCCAGGTGGCCTGCTCAAAGTTATACAGGTAGTAAGGCATTAAGCACAGAGCTCCCATCTCCAGAGTCTGCCATAAGTCATTATATTTTACTCCTCCAAAGTCACAAGGATGTTTATCTCAGCAGTCTTTATAATAAAAAAATGGAAATAGTCTAATTTTCTAGTAATAGTAGACTGGCAAAAAAATGACTATAATTATACTTCACAATACTGCACACAATTAAAAATGATATTATATAGAATATTTAATGAACTAGAATCTCTGCAATATCATAATTATAAAAAGTAGATTAAAAGCAGTATGCATCATGTGTTCCAATTTTAGCAGTGTATTAGAATGAGCCAGATGAAACTGCCATTACTTTAACTTAAAAATGCAAGATCAGCAACTGCATTTGACTGGACCTCATACCTGGGAGCTGAGGACAGAGGGGACACAAGGTACTGGAAGGTTCCACAATAAAATGTCACATCAGGTGTCTCTAGGTCTTGAGATTATGCTTGGGTTTTCTTTTATTCCTTTGTCTTAACTACATTGTCTAAATTTTCCACAACAAATGTTTGTGTGTGTTGGGGGGGGTGTTTTCTTGGTAGTAAAAAAAAGCAAGGAATTATAAGTCATTATAAAATTGTCTTATGCACTGTACAGTTTTCTCATCACAAGTTTCATGTTCTGTGGCATATGTATCCATTCTAGCTCCTAATAACCACTACAATACGATTGCTGTCCTTCTGTTATATCAACCTAGGGTTTGAACACTCAGGTAAAAGTCTAAAAACATCCAAATAGTGTGAGGCAGCATCAGTGTTGAAACCCTGGCTAGACTGCACCTTTCACGAGTCCATTCTACAAGTAAAAGACAGAAATGATACTTTTTAAGTGGGCAGAATATCCCAAGATTATGTTTTATTTGATATGATCCATCATGGTCAGGCAGAAAACTAGTAACTTCATCCTAAGGAATTCTTTGGAGTTAACCAATAACTCAGTGTTTAGTAACATTGACAATGAGAAATTGCCTGAGCAACGAGAACAGAGAAGGATTCACAAAGGAAAAGTGAAATACAGGAGGTGCTCAAATTCGAAGAGTTTCTTGATAATAATTTTATGCAAACAAAAAGCTAGAAAATTCATTGTGAAAAGGGTGTTGATGTATGAAACATGAAGATAGAAGAGGCTCTGTTTGTGGGGAGGAGGAAGATCAACTAGAGAAAGGGAGGAGAGATGGAGGAAGATGTTAGGGTACAATTCCATATGTATGGAAATGTCATAACAAAACCCATTATTTTGTTCAGCAATTTAATTAACACTAATTACTTTTAAAATAAACCACAGAAGAAACTAGTATTGAAGTTATTAGCTTGAGGAGCAAACAGACCTCAAAACTAGGCCCCCATAGTACCTCACACATGGCTAGCACTCAAAAAAGACTTGAGAAATGATTGAAAGTGATTGTGAATGTAAAGAGCTCCTTACAGAGAAATCCATTAAATGATTAGAAAATTTCTAGATGCATTCTTCTCTCTCCTAACATAGCTCGAGCTGTCAACTCCATTTTTATACACAAGAGATAGGGTGGTCTGGGGATAAGAGGTGGATTTCTAAAACCCGTTGAGTTCTTGACAGGTACCAGGCATTATTAGGAACATTATGAAGATGTTGTATTTAAATCTTATTAACTCAGTGAGATAGGTGTAATCACTCTAGTGTTTTTGTATGTAACACGGTCTCAGATAGTCACTTGCCCAAAGTCACTCAGCACCAGGCTGCAAGCAAGAGCTCAACTCAAGAGTTCAATTCAAAATTACCCATGATGCTTCTAAAGTTGCAGTCTTCCCTCAGGCCATCCTAAACAAGTAGCATTCATCTACTGTGAAACCAGCATCAGGCTAGAGTAGCACCTTCTGGTACTTTTCAAAATGGAAAATTCTAGAATGAAAGTCTTATCATTGCTTGTCTGAGAAATAACACTAGTTTTTCCTAAAACTGCAGCTCTGAGGCGTTCAGGGTTCATCAGAATAGCTTTGCTAGGAGCTATCCCGCCATGTGCACGGAGTCTGTTGTGAACTGACAAAAAGCAGGCATTAGGAAAGCCTTCGAATGAATGGAGACAGCATTGTAAATCTCTTGTCTTCATGTGGACAAAAGACAAGGACGGGGCACAATCAGAAGCAGACAGAAGTGAGAAACTAGAAGTGCTCTGAAGAGGATTAAGGGCGCCTTAATGCACTGCCTCATGCAAGGACTCCTTCAGCTGGGGGGGGGGGAGAAATCATTTTGTCCTTAGGTGATGTTTACCATCAAGTTCAAAATTCTTCAATCAGTAGCTGGCACAGAGAGGTCATAAATATTTTGCATTAGACAAGCCTGGGGCCCTGGCCGGATTGTATCAACTTCACTGGTATAGGACCTTGGGCGCGTCTTCAAATTTTGTTCTGTCTCATTTTCTTTTCCCAAAATGAGGATAGCAGAGCATAGCAATGACACAAAAGGTGCTTCCTGTTATGAGTGATGTGGCCTCAGTTTAGTAGCACCAGTGGGTATACCCCATGGTGTGCACACTGAACCCCAGGAATACGAATGCGCTGTGACAGCGTCCTCTAGTTGTCTGTGGAGCTAGAATATGATGCCCCGCACCAGTTGTGATTGTTTTGCATGAATCATTCACGTCAAAAAGGTCAACTTGATCCTCAGAATCTGAATTTCACAAATTGGAGGCACCCAGTAACTCTTAAAAGTAAGCCTGGAATATATTCAAGCATACGAGGAAAGCCAGTGTTACCTTTTATCTTATTTATAATTGCTAATTAAAAACTGGGTTTAATGCTTCATAGAAGGAACTCATACCTGCTACTGTAAACCTGGTTGGGAGCCCTGTCCCTGTCCGTGAGGTCACAAGCCCTAGGGGAGAAGCTGCTACTACTGTGTTGCTGAATAGTCGTGTTGTCAAACTGTGTCCTAAAAACTAGTGTTTAGATCCATAGACTAGTGCTGTCCTCAGCTTCATCAGAGAAGCGTTTTATTACAGTTGGTAGTGGTTAATGCAGAGACACAGAACTGGTCAAAGTGCCAAGAAAACCTGCCTGGCCTCAAATGGGAGAGCATGTACATCATGCTGCAAGGCTCAGGGGGCATCCCAGGAGAGGGTAGAAAGCCTGTGAGAGACAAAAGAAGGGAGATGGCAGCAAAAGATGTTCTCCTGGACATGACGTGGCTTTTGCAGTCACGAACTCACTGTAGCTATATCCTACAAAAGACCTGCACAGGCCTGTACCTGCCAACATCTCACTACCAATGGAGGAGGGCCCATGAGGTCTCCCCCCTCCCATGAAGCAGTTCATGGTTGGGGGGGGTTGTGAATTGTCTTCAGTGGTATAGTCACTGATATGTCCACACTCCAGTAAATAAATCCCCCACTCCTGCAAGCCATTCTAATTAATCTCAATGGTCACACACAAAGGGAAGGTAGGAAAGTGGGAGGGGAGCTCATTTCAGCATCAAAAGGGGGGAAGACGAGACAGGTCATGGGAGGCAAAAACGACTGAACTTCATTTATAAAACTGACAAATGAAAAAATGAAAAACAAATATCCTAGGTTCAGAAATTTCCCTCCTGTGCACTGCCTTTGAGACCCCCCCCCCCCCGCATGCCTCCTTGTGGTGCCGGAGATTAAGCTACAGTGCTATAGCATGTTGCTCGTGCATAACTGGGGCCGCCTGCCCATCATGGACAGCCCTTTTAACCACCAGCTACAGGTAGAGAAAAAAACAAAAAGAAATTTCCCTCCTGGTAATTATGTCCTCCAGTAGAGACTAACTAACACATGGGCTCCACAAATGTGAAAAGAAAAATGTATTTCATAGTTAGCCCCATCCCAACATAACGAAATAGATCACCATAAGTAAAATCTGGAGATCCTTGTCAAATCAATAGACACCAAAACAATCCCCCTGGCTTGAATTAGTCTATTTTACTACACCCATGCTTCACCAACTCAGACTGCAGGAGCAACCTTGAAACATTATGAACGCTAAGGTCTTCTCAGGAAGCTGGCTCTGAGTCACACAGTAGCAGAGTTCAGTTCTGTGTGCTTGTGCTACAGTGAGCAACCCAAGTGAATGGACCAGGTCACTGTGTGTGTGTGTGTTTGTGTGTGTGTGCCTGCATGTGGGTGCCCATGTACATGTGTGTGAAAGCCAGAGGACATTCTTGGCTGTCATTCCTCAGACACTTTTTAAATTACTTTTATTAGACAAGGTCTCTTACTGGCCTAGAACTTACTAGGTAGACCAGGCTAGCTGGCCGGTGAACCCCAGGATCTACCTGTTGGCACCTTCCCAACACCAGGATTACAAGCACATACCACCATGTTTGTCTGTCTATCTGTTTGTTTTAATGTATTCTGGGGATCAAACTCTTTCCCTCATGTTCACAAAGCAAATGATTTTCCAGCTGACCTATCTCCTCAGCCCCAGATCAGGATTTAAAAGAAAAAAAAGTCTTAGTTTAATATTTCTGGGATCTAAGCCTAACAGTGAGATTGTATAGGAGTCTATGGCTTCAGAGACACCTTTTTACCACACACTTATAAGGATAACATTGAATCTTAGCGCTCAAGCTCACTGTGGTGAAAAGTGTGAGCTGATGACACATAACTAACCGCATCAGGCTTGCAGTTGGAAGCAAAGGTGGTGAGGGCTCTTAACATAAATGTCAAGTATCTATTAGAGCACAAGATCAGCACAGACACCTGAAAAACATTTTTACATGAGGCTTGGCTGAAGATGCTCTATTGCATTTAAATTAAGAAAACTTAAGACCAGAAAAGAAATTAATAGGGACAAGAATTTACTCCCTTACATTCTAACATATTAGGCAAAACTGAAAAAGGTCACTTTCAAGAAAATATCACTATACAGAGAGAGCATTTTAGAAGAGGCCAAGATAATTTTCTGCTGCCTCAAAGGATGGAAAAACAAAGCTCTTCCTGAAACACACACCCTTTCTTCTGAAGCTCCCCCCAACCCCAGGCTTTTATCTCCCTGTGATTTCATTCCTCCTGCTTCAGGCTAACAAGGCTGTGGTGTGTCATTCCCTTTGTTAATGGAGAAGAAAAGATCCTCATTCAAAACATCAAGAGGCTTTAAAAATAAAACAACTTTGTAAAGTGTCTCTGTCCATGAAGAAGAACAATAAAATGTATTTTCCAGATCCCTTGAAAGCACTAAAACCCCATGTCCTTCACATGTCAGAGAACTCTCTGAAAGCTGACACAGTGCCAGCCCTCAGCATGGACAGCCTCCCAGAACTGTTTAGATTAATTTTATTCACTGGCTGAGAGAGAAGCCTTACTCCTCTTCAAAATGTTTGTTAAATATCCTATTGTGATTTCATAACTTTGGGGTAGGCTTATCTCAAATTATGGACTAGAAAGAAAGGGCATGATAATATTTATATGTTAATGTATCTAAATACAAATGTTGGTGTCTCCATGTGAGAGCATATTGATGACTGTATTCACCATACAGGAAAACCTCAAGGATAGAAAGTACAGGGATTAAGTAAGGATCCAGGGGATTACATGTATTCCCGAAGTCAAGAGAATAACAACAATCACATGAGCCATTGCAAAATGGCTTGCCTTATGAAGTCTTATCACAGAGTCTTTTGCTCATGCACTGTTTTATTAGATCTTGCTAAGTATTTTCTGTGGCTACCAAGTTCTATTTATTGAGCACTTCCTACTTGCTTCTAAGACAAAACCATAGCCAGGATGTGCTCTGTATCAGAAGAGGCTGGACCACAATGAGATTTATCATGTAAGAATGTGTGTGCTCAATGATCAGGAGCAGAGGATGCTGAAAGGGAGAGGGGACCTGCTTCCATCACAGCCTTTCCACTGCCTCCTTGGGCAGAGGAGAGAAAGACCAGGGAGAGAGGCCTGCCCAGAGGACGCAAGACTTGAGATGAGATTTAAGGGGACATATCTAAACCCACCATTGCGCAAACACTGTCTTCATTTGGACATTACAGGCTAAAGAGTAGAGACCTTAAATGATTTGTCTAAAATCCCACAGCAAGATAATTAGGCCCAGATCCCTCCATATGAACTGGATGATCTGAAATCTTTAATATACTTGCCTCAAAAAATGGTTTTTGACTACTAGAGAAGTTATAATTCCATTAAAATATAAACTTTCAGGGCTGGAGAGATGGCTCAGCAGTTAGGAGCACTGGCTATTCTTGCAGAGGACCCAGGTTCAATTCCCAGCACACACACACGGTGGTTAACAAACACCTATTACTCCTGTTCCAAGAGATCCACGTTCTTTTCTGTAATTCCTTGGGCACTGCATGGTACGAGTGCACTTATACACATGCAGGCATAGGCTCATATACATAAAAATAAAAATTAATTAATTAATAATTAAAAAGCAAACTTTCATTAGGTTTATGCAACAGTAATGAATGGTAAAACCATCCTGTTTTTACAGGATTTTAAGACAAAACAGTTCACTTACTGGCCAAGAACTATGTTCTTCTAACCATTATTACTTAACCTACTAGAACATTTTTAAATATTTTATTATTTTTGCTTTATGTGTATGAATGTATTTCTTACATGTATGCAAGTGTGCACCCATGCATGCAGTGCCCTCAGAGGTCAGAAGAGAGACCATTGTTAGGCACCATGTTGGTGCCAGGAATCAAACCCAGGTCCTCTGCAAGAGCAGCCAGTGATCTGAACTGCTGAGCCATCTCTCCAGCCCCATAAGTAAGAAAATTGTATTTTGTTGCTTTCTACATTTACTAGTGTTACATATCGTAAGTTTTACTAATTTCTTCCAGGCCACAGTTACAATGTCCAAACTCTGAAATCAACTTGGTTTTCTATTAATTAAAAGATTTTCTGATCAGAGAAGGGAAACAAGTATTATAAGTTTTCGCTCAGAAAACTTTCAAGTATTTAAAAGAATTTTTGAGATATTTACAAACAAGATATTGCAGTCATGAAAGTTTCTGGGTTGTAGAATACTCTAGAACACTTCATTTCAGTCAAATGACAACACAGTCCTCCAAGACAAAATATATGTGGATCTACCAGAATAAGCATAAAAAGGAGGTAATGAGAGTCCACAGGATCATGAACACCCATCACCACTTCACGCAAAACAATGCTGGCAGGCATTACTGCAGTCAGAAAACGGTTCTCTGCTTAAACGAAATTATAAAGGTTTATAATCTAATATTCTATCTGAACATTAAAAAACTGGACTATATGGGGCTGAAGAGATGGCCTAGTGGTTAAGAGTGCTGACTTCTTTTGCAGAGGACCTAGGTTTGATCCCCAGCACCCACATGGCGGCTGAAAACCGTCTTCAACTCCAGTTCCAGGGGAATCCGACACCCTCTTCTGACCTCCACAGCATTGCACGACACAGGTGCACAAACCTGCATGCAGACAGTACATTCATACACATGAAAAAATAAATAAAATTTAAAAAATTTTTCAAAAACTGGACTATTATTCCCTGCTATTTATTTGATAAAAGGATCATGTAGAAAGGTTAATGAAATTCTACTCATTGCTATGTGTGCTGTGGAATAATTTGTAGTGTGAATTTCTTTGCCTAATTTCTTGTTATTTATACTCCATACACGTTAACAGCTAACTTCTATACTATCCTAAAGAATCCTCACTATGAGAAAGAATATGCAAAAGTTTAGGTCCCACCAATTACGGGGCAATCACATAAAGGCCATCTTTCAAACAGTTTTCTTGGTCACAGGACCATCATTTCAGAAGACACATCTCCACACCACTACCATCCTTGATGCCAACTCTACATGAAGATGTCATCTCTCTCCTGAGAGGACGCTCCCAGAGCCGCATTGTCTTCAGGCTATGGAAACCACACCTGCTGTGCATTGCCTGGATTCTACAGCTTTGTTGCAGAGGCCAGTTTACAGGCAAAGAATCTTTTGATAAGTCTCCAAGGATGATACTGTCTACAGTGAACACAACCACAGTGTATCCTGAAGCCACAGAGCCTGAACCAGCTCAGTCTGCAAAATGGAAGACTCTGACTCACGCCTAATTTGTGGTGAGCCTTTGGCCCCATCTCTCATCACTCCTGCAGATACCTTGCCTGCCTGTTTACAGCCTTCAGCTCCTTTACCAAGTGGAGAGCACCTTGAAGGGTGCACAGGGTTACTCAGGTTTCCTATTTTATATTTCTAACTTTTACTGCCCTTGGCACATTTATACCTTCATTCCCTCCATCTACAAATATTTGCTGAACATTACAGCATGCCCTGAATGATGCTACACATTAAATGACAGCTAAACAATAGTGAGGAAAACAGAGAAAACTCCATGGTTTTTTCTCTCTAAACCTGTGTTTCTATGGAGCTTACATCCTAGAAGTGCTAAGCTACCAAACAAGAGCAAACAAGTAAACAAGACAAACGTTTTCACAGAGTGCCATGTTTCAAACGTTGGAAAGGAAAAGAAAGGGGGCACTCTTTGAATATGGTGGTCAGTGCTGAAAGGGTCCAGGCAGAAGTAATCCAGACAGAGGAAATACCAAGTACAAAGGCAGAACAAACCAGTGTGTTCTAGAACCAACCAGAAGGCAGACACTACTGAGCAGTGCGATGCCCCGCCAGGAGTTTATGAATGAGAAGTTGGGAAACTGGGGCAGCTCATGCAGGCTTGATAGATGGCGTCTGCTCACACTGTACAGAGAAGCAGGAGTGCATCCCTAACAGTTTACTCTTCAGAGGCCTGAGGAGGAACACAGGGAAACCAACAAAGACACTACTGTATCACCCAAGCAAGGACCGTGGCTTAGACGGCAGCAGATACAGTGCACCAAGGTCTTTGTTCGATGTTGGAGTTGACCCAATAGATTTACTGGTAAATGGAAATTACACCGAATTTTTAAACAATCAATAAACTATATAGAGCACAGTTAAACAGCACAGTAGTGTGCTCTCTTTCCAGCCACTCTATGCTATGTTAGTACGAGTAATGTAACATCTAAAATATGTATGCTTATTGTGCCTCCAACAGTATGAGGAAGATGTGCACTGACCTGATACTGAGTACCACGATTAGACGTTAGAGATGATGCAAAACAACACAAAATCAAAATCAAACCAACAACAGAAACACTTCCCCCCAGGGCTTCTGTATAGGGAACCTGCTGGCAAGCCACTGTGCACTTCTGCTCTAGTTAAAGGAAAGCAGGGTCTGCAGAATAAGATGAGCTATAACAAAGGGCTGTCTGTGTGTGAGCTGTCAAAGCTGAGCCATGATCACGAAAGCTTCGCAGTCAATGCTAAGGGCTGTGCAGGGCTTGCGTCATTTAGTCCTCACGAGAGTGTGCGGCAAACACCTTTATACTTAGTTTAAACATCAAATAACAGAATGAAACACTGCGGAACAGAGTAGAGTGATCCTCTGCAGGCGAGAGTTCTTGGTCCAGGTAGCAGCTGCTTTAGAAAGGCAACATCAGCACTTCCTGTGTGCAGCTTGATCAGTCCATCAGTGAGCTTCCTTGCTTGGCTCTGACCGGGCATTCTTCTCTTTCTACCTATCATCAGAGCCTGCCTCCCGTGTCAGTGAACCCCATGATGTCTTCCTACTCTCTCTGCTCCATCAAACTTATTGCTAAAGTAATTCTGACAGTGTTGATGGGATGTTAACCACTGGCGATAGGGCCTGGGCTCCCGGGGCCTCCTCTCTTCAGACAGCATCGATCTCACTGTTGTGTCTGGGAAATAGATCTATACAGCAGACTGCTAGGGAATGTGACAGTTTTATGTGCCTTACAGTTTCCGGCTTGTGATATCTTTCAGATGGAATCAGATGGACTGCAATACTCTGCAGGGAGCACCCTACTTCTACACAGCAGGCCTGCCTAAGCCGAAGGTTAACAGTGTTCTTTACTTTGGACCTGAAAACGTTGGAGCCAGCCTTGCCTCCAGCCATATGTTCACTACTTGTAAGTACCAGAAAAACTGGTACTTTGGTTACTTCTGCTAATCTCATCTCCATCTTGGGAAGATAGTATGCCATTGTGATTAAAGGTACTGGCTCCCCGTTATCTACTAGAACACACTAGAATGCCTGACACCACAAAGCACCACAAAACCTATCTGTCCCTGCTCCAGTGAGGCTCTCCTTCCCTGCTTGGTGGGAACAAGAAGCATGTCTTCTAATGCCTAATGCCTCCATCAATGGGGGATCCCACCCCATGCCCTGACTGCCTCCATTGATGGGGGAATCCCACCCCATGTCCTGACTGCCTCCATTGATGGGGGATCCCACCCCATGTCCTGACTGCCTCCATCGATGGGGGATCCCACCCCATGCCCTGACTGCCTCCATCGAAGGGGGATCCCACCCCATGCCCTGACTGCCTCCATCGATGGGGGATCCCACCCCATGCCCTGACTGCCTCCATCGATGGGGGATCCCACCCCAGGTCCTGACTTTCTCCATCGATGGGGGATCCCACCCCAGGTCCTGACTTTCTCCATCGATGGGGGATCCCACCCCAGGTCCTGACTTCCTCCATCGATGGGGGATCCCACCCCATCTCCTGACTTCCTCCATCGATGGGGGATCCCACCCCATCTCCTGACTTCCTCCATCGATGGGGGAACCCACCCCATCTCCTGACTTCCTCCATCGATGGGGGATCCCACCCCAGGTCCTGACTGCCTCCATCGATGGGGGATCCCACCCCATGTACTGACTGCCTCCATCGATGGGGGATCCCACCCCATGTACTGACTGCCTCCATCGATGGGGGATCCCACCCCATGTCCTGACTGCCTCCATCGATGGGGGATCCCACCCCATGTCCTGACTTCCTCCAGTGATGGGAGATCCCACCCCATGTCCTGACTTCCTCCATTGGTGGGGGATCCCACCCCATCTCCTGACTACCATGCAGAGTCGTTAAATTATTTACTCTCTCTCAACTGTGTCCCAGAGTCTGAGAAAGCAAGAAAAATGTTTTCTTGAACTTATGTTTACTTTCTTATTTCTTTACTCTCTCTCCAGGCTTCTCAGAGAAATTTCTCAAAAAGTAGTATACGCAGGGCTGAAGAGAGGCTCTGACGTTAAGAGCACTGGCTGCTCTTACAGAGGACCCAGGTTCCCAGCACCCACATGGCAACTAACAACCATCCATAACTCCAGTTCTTGGGGATCCAACACCCTCTTCTGCCCTCTGTGAGCACTGCATGACAGGGCTGCACTTACACACTTGCAGGCAATGCACTCATACACATAAAATAATAAATAAAATATCTTTTTAAAAAGTAGTCTATACCTAATCTTCCCCTTTTCACATTCTCCTGCCCTACGGCAATCTCCTCTGTCCACTGCATGACATTTAGCCCTCTTGCCCTTGTCCACTCAGAAACCTCACTACCTGATGCGACTCCTTTCATCTTTCCTCGGTTGTTGTCTGGCTGGGGCCACTTCCCCTTCACACTTTCTGTCCACCTTTCTCCCAAGCTATGATGTCTTGAGATCAGTCTCCATCCATCACTATTTCTCTTATCCCTGGCATTTAAATACAGTGCTCGGCACACTGTGATTATTCAATAAAAGTCGACAAAATGAACACATGAATGACCTTCTCAGAATCACACAATTTATCCAGTCTAATTAAGTGGAACAGTTTCTGGACTTTATTCACATGCCGGGCACAATGGAGATGAAACAAATTAATAACACATGGACCCTGCCCTCCGGGAGTTGTTTATCACCAGGGAGAGGGACAGAGGGACAGAGGTTTGCTGTTTGGACAGATAGATTGATGGTGGAAGGGAAAGGAGAGGCAGATAAAATAGATGAGTTGTTCATGCATGTAGGTGGGGGGTATACATTAGGATGCCAATAAAAGTGAAATACGTGTGAGACTTTTCAAAAAATCATTTTAATCAAATTTAAAGGGAAGCAATATGTCTGAGTATAGCCAAATAAATCATGATTTCATTCTGAGGAAACAAACTTTGTACAGTTCTCTGATGCCTGTTGTTTTTTTTTTAATAGAAAGAATGCATTTGGTAAAGGGGTGCTCTGACCACATGTAGAACGAAAGCCTGCCCTCCGCGACAAGGCAAACATTCCTATCAATGGGCTCCACAGATGGCTCATTAGTTAAGATAAATGGCTGCTCTCGCAGAGAACCTGGTTCAGCTCTCAACGCTCACATGAAGGCTAACGATCATCCGTGACTGCAGTTGCAGGGGCTCTGACATCCTCTTTTGGCCCCTGCAGGCAATAGCATGATATAGATACACTTACATACATGCAAGCAGAGCACTCATACACGCAAAATAAGAATAAATAAATCAAAATAAAATTTTAAGCTGAAGTGAAGCTTTGAAAACCATACATTTGAAAATGTTCCTTAATCTCTTAGTCTCCTATGCCTTTTAGGAGAAAAAAAATAGCTGTGTATAATGGCACTTAAACTTTTGTCATCTCATCCTGATAGCCAAAGGGAAACTGGGTTGCTGCTAGGCATAGGGGACCCAGTGAGACAGTTTCCCTGTCCAGAACACCAGCGTCCCATGGTGCCCCACCCTTCAATACGTCCGTGCCCAAATGGCAAAAGTTAATAGAAGTGGCAGCAGCCGAACTCTCAGGACAAACGGGAAGTCAAATCTTTCAAGAATGGAGGTTTGCGCTGTTCTACCAAGAACACGGCTCAGGGTCTGGGTGACAACAGTGGAAATACGGAATGGATAGAGAAAGAAGGAGCCGCAGACATCATAATTACGGCCTCTGGCCGGTTGCAGCGGATTTTAACCCTTTTGTACATTGTTTTGTATCCTTACTCATGTGTGCTTACTTTTAAGTTACTTTTAAATTTTTCCATTTTTATTTTATATGAAATTGCCCAAAGCTAACTTTAGTATTTAGGAACCACTCAGTGGAACTGTAACAGAATCTAAAAAAGGGTAGTATAGCTAGCAATAGATACGACATCCAAAATCAGCATCTCCTGGGACTAGAGAGATGGCTCTGTGGTTAAGACCACTGGTTGCTCTTGCAGAGGACCCAGGTTCAGTTCCCAGCACCCACATGATGGCTAACAGCCACCCATAACTCCAGTTCCAGGGGATGGTTCTGATGCCCTTTTCCAGCCTCCATGGGCATTTTATACATGTGGTGTACATGCATACCTGCAAGCAGCACACACATATGCATTAAATAAATAATAGGTAAATAAATAAATAATTTAAAAAAAATTTGACACCTCCTTATTTGGGGAAGAAAGTAAGAATACTTCCGTTTGTAAAACAGGTGGCTGTGTCAAATTAGGAGGAAATACAGAATTGTTTTGTTGATGTAGAGCAATTCAAGTTTGTGAAAAAGAGTGACTACCAGAGCTGAATAACCAAAGGGGCTACCAAAACAGATGAATGCAATACCTCTCTAGGCTTAAATTTATTCTTTACTGACCTCCACAAAAATTTCACGGGCCCTTTAAATATTTTTCCTTTGCCCTCTGGCTGAACATTAAGTATATTCAGTAGAGGGCGCCAGCGAGACACTGAAGAAGGAAGGAGTCTTGGTAGATGGCCCCCTGGCACTAGCTAGCTCCGCTGACTCCGGGCTCTGCTGAGGCTTCACCACCACCTGCAGCTCTGGTAGAGACCCAGGGCTTCAGCAGCACCAAGGTCTCTAGCACAGTTTCCCAGAATCCAAAGCCTGTGGGACGCTGCCTGGCAACAGCTATTAGCCAACAGCTTTCCCTGGTTTTTGTAACAGAATGTTTCTGGTGAGATACTGTTCCATAAAGAGGTTTCTAGAGTGTCCTGCAGCCCAGATTTCTAGCAGATTCTCCTAGAACAGTACCTACCACCACTGCCACATTCCTCCTGCGAGTCTACAAGTTGTATCTGGGCCTCTCTAACGAGGTCTAGACCACATCTCTCTGAAACTTCTTTGGACAGTCTAGCTCGATCCTAGGGGCAGTAGCTCGATCCTAGGGGTAGTAGCTGTTCCTTATCCGATATGTCTATATTCTTTCTTTATTTTAATTTTATGTCTATGAGTGTTTTGCCTGCATGTAAGAGCAACACGTGTGTACAATGCCCACAGAGGCCAGAAGAGGTTGTCAGATCCCCTGGTCCTGGAGTTACAGCTGCTTCCACCACATGGGTGCTGGCAATCAAACCCGGGTGCTCTTAACCACTAAGCCATGTCTCTATCCCCTATTTTTATATTCTCCATAGCTTAGCCTGCCTATCACTAGCCAAGCCCTCATCATTCTAATTTCCTATTGTAGTTAATAATTCTTTTGATCTTTTTATTAAACTTTTTCCTTTCAACTTATTGTGTGTCTCATGAGCAATAAGCATACCTATCACTCCAATCTTGGTTTCTAAATGTCATTCTCTACTGAAAAGAACCATGGGGTCTGAGAAATGGCCCATTCAAGGACAAAGGCAGGAAAAATGCAAGATGTGCTTGGAGGATTTTACAGTATCAGAAAATAAGTGAGTGCTTAAAAATGTAAAAAGATTGACCTTGTCACCAAGAAACCATGGTCAAATGTGTTACAGCATTAGTACCAAAAAAATAATATACTGTCGTAACCTTAAGTACACAAGTCTAAATTAATATAAATTTCTGAATAACTAGGGATCAAGAAAGAAATCTTTTTACAAAATGATTTCGAATCACATGGATCGTTACTCCACACTCTGAGATCTCCCTCACGGATCTTAATGCCTGCCCTTGAGCACTGAGGGGAAGCTGGGCTTATAGACAGCTCCACGTGGCAATGTAAGCAACCAGAGAACAACCATGTGCAGAAACCTGGCAAGCCTACTTCACACGAGTCATGAAAGTCCATTATGAGTGATGTCATGGGAATTCCTAACAAGACAAGATAAGAAGGGCACACCAACTCTGTAGTCTAGTTATGAAAAAATTCCAGGGGCACAGATTTTCCAGACATTCTATGGGAGTCTGGGTAGCCCTCTTCTACAAAACCAAGGAAAGACTGAGAAACTTGTAAAGGCAGAGGAGACTGGGGAGGCAGGACAACAAAGGGCAGTGTGGTGTCCTGGGAATCTGGACCAGAAAGAAAACAATAAGTCAACTACCTTTACACACAGCTATGTTTGCTATGTATTGTATTCTTGTGAAAGTACTAGGAGACCAAGAAACTGGCAAACAACATCTGGAATTTACTTAATACCAATGTACTAATATGAATTTCCCAGTTTTGCCAAATTTACTGTCATTGAAGAGGTTAACAATAAAGGAACTTGTGCGGGGGTATAATGAGAAGTCTCGGAGTAACTACAACTTTTCTGTACATCTAAAATTTTCCCAAACTACAGATTTGTTAAAATAATTATGATGTTATCTCCTAATTGGACCTTATCTGACATAAAAATTCAGTTTAAAAGCCAGGTGTGGTAGCGCACTCTGGAGGCAGAGGCAGGCGGATCTTTGTGAGTTCAAGGCCAGCCTGGTCTAAAGAGTGAGTTCCAGGACAGCTGGGGCTACAGGGAGACCCTGTCTCGAAAAGACCAAAAAAAAAAAAAATTCCATTTAATTGTCTGAGTAACTATTGTTATAAATCTAAATTACAACATCAAATTTAAGCATAACAATACTAAGAATGAAGGATAAACAGAAATGGAATCCCTGCCAATTAGAGTGTTTTAACTCTATTACATAACAGAAGACTAGAGCATGTATTGTTTCAAGAATTATCTGGCCAAGACTAAACAAACACATTTTTTAAAACAAAACGTAGGTAGTAGAGTTGCCCTCCTGTGTGGCTTAGATTGGAACAGCATTTTACCACGTGTTTTTATTTTTCAAAAGATGTATTTTAATTACATGTATTTATGTGTGTCTCTGTGTGAATATGTGTACTGTGTATGGGTGCCTCCCTGTGAAGGACAGAAGAAACCGTCAGGTCTCCCTGGAGCTGGGGTTAGAGCAGGTTGTAAACTCCCTGAATCCATGAATGCTTGGAACTGAACTGGGGTCCTTTTCAGGAACAGCACATACTCTTCATCACTGAGCCATCTCTCCAGTCCCCTTATGCCGTATTTTTAAAAGTGTCAAGAATGTTCTTCTCAGAACATTTTTAAAGTGCTGGTCATGCTTATTTTTATTCTTTACAAGACCCAAATGTGAATTGTAGTAAATAACTCAAAAGTTAACCAGTAACCATATTCTGGTATTAACAGAATGATGTTTTCAGAATTTTTGAGTCTTCGTTAAACTCCGTAAATCCTAACAGAGAGCAGGCTTACTTTCCCTAAGGCCCACATCAGCTCTGGAGCATCTGAAGTTCTTGTATGCTCTCGTGTTCTGCACACATCCTCTTCCGTCTCAGCACTTGGCCTGAGAAGCAGCTCTTAGAGACAAACATGAATCCAACTAAATCATTCCTCAGCCTTCGCCTGAAATTAGTAACAAACCTCATTTTGAAATGAAGAGCACATCCACTTTTCCCTTTCCCATTACTTTACAATAATGTTCTTTTCCTTCAAAATATATAGGCACAACTGGTTTTTAAGCTGGAAAAGTTAATGAAGGCAGTATTGTATTTGAGGTCAGTCAGCCAGAAAAATGGACACAAGCCAAATCCCACATCCCAAACATTCTGCCTCAATGGCATGTGAACAGAATGCCCCCCTCCCCCACTCTGCAGCAGAATCCACACAAAACCCTGCAATACAGTTACCCACTGGTATTGAGATGCCCGGCAAGAACAGACACACGTGCACGCTTACCCTGGCCCCCCCCACATACATACACTCTCACACACTCATGCACACACACCCCCACCACATTCACACATATACATACACACACACACATATACACACCTACATCCACAGATACACACACCCTCACACACAAGCACACATACACCCATACAAACACACACACACACACATACACTCTCAAATACACTCACACACATGCAACCTCACACACATATGCTCACACCCACACCCACACTTGTATACACATATACATTCTCACACGCACATATACCCTCACATACTGTCATACACATATAGCCTTACACCCCACACACACACACATGCTCACACCCACACCCACACATGTATACACATACACACACTCACATGCACATATACCCTCACATACTCTCATACACATATAGCCTTACACACACACACACACACACACACACACACACACCCTCCCTGGTGAAGGAGCAATACAGGCTCTTTCACACCAAGTATTCTCTGCATAGACTTTATCCTGAAGGTGCGGCTTCAGGGACAGCAAAGGGATCACAAGACCAAAAAGTTCTCCCCCCACCCAAAAAAATTAGGAATAATCTCCTAGTTCCAAACTAAACAAATAAAAAAAATGTTTTTAAAAAAGCTTGCCTGGGCAACTTAAAATTCCTTCAGACTCCTCCCAGTCTGGCACAGGAACCAACTAATTTTGGAAAATGATAATCTCTCTTGTGTGAATTTAATATTTTGCTCATGGTACTACTGCACTTCCGTTTCCTCTCATGTTTTAAGGCCATAAAGAAAGGCACCAGAAGTGGACACAATTGTGCAGGCTGCAACAGGTTACCAGAACACTGAAATCTGAGCTGCGAAATCGATGAAAGTGCCCATATCCCATGGCGTTTCAGCATTTAAACTTCGTGATAGCAAAGATGTGCTCTGAGGGGCAACCTGCTGACAGTCCAAAATATCATCATTTTAGAATTAGAATTCTGGCGTAATGAACACAGATTATATACTATCCCATGATTCCATTAAGCAAGTGCGAAAAATCCCCATGAATTTTTATTTATTGGAAATATTTCTCCCCAGTGTTATCTGAACAAATATTCATCATTCCCATCAGAATTTAGAGGCAATGAATGTTAGTGCCATACAATGTTGTTTCTGAATTAAAACCAACAGGTGTCAAGGAGAACGTGAAGTGTAGGAGATGGGGGACATGGGGGAGTTAGGGGAGGACCGGAAGTGAATACAATCAAGATACGTGGTATGAACTTCTCAAAGAATTAATAAAGTCAAAATGCATTGCATGAATTCCAAAATAATACATTTCTTTTTTTTTTTTTTTTTTTTTTGGTCTTTTTGAGACAGGGTCTTCCTGTAGCTCTGGCTGTCCTGAAACTCACTCTGTAGACCAGGCTGGCCTCAAACTCACAGAGATCCGTGTGCCTCTGCCTCCCAAAATAATATATTTCTAAAAATCAACAGGTACCATTTTTTAACCAGCCAAAAAGTATCTTAGATAAACCAAGTTAAAAAGAAGTTAGACTACAATAGCTATTTGAGCACAATCATCTTCCTTTGGTAAGAAATCTAAATTCTGGCTCCTGGGCCGATCCTCCATAGAAGCATGGGTATCAGGTTACCTAACACTCCTTTCCAGGGGATTTTTTTTTATACTCAGTTAACAAGAGTGCTACCTGTAATACATGTACAGATTTGAGAGAAATAGTATGAGTTGAATTTGGAATCCACACAGCCCTCTGCTTGGGATAAAGAGGAAAACTGTGGCTCAGAGTAATCCACAGACAAGGGGCTTATCCATCAACAACATGGAAGACGGACAACAGCAGGTGGGAACTTACCACTGGAGCAGTTGGTCCCGCCCCAGCCAGGCTCACACTGACAGGTGTTTGGAGCAATGCAGCGACCATGGACACATTTATCAGCACAGTGAGCTGTCAGAGAGAGAGAAAAATCAATCAAACAAGGAAAGTTGGCACAAGAAAAAAAAAAAAAGCCAGTAACACAGCTGCTGCACATCCGAGGCTCGAGTATCACTTAAAAACAACATGCATGCTTCAGAATTCCCTTCAATCCATTCCTCAGCCCTTAGAGTCTCCTACAGAACCAAACAATTCCCCCTTCTTATTTCAGTACCTCCAAGTAAATTCCTCCATTTCTGACATTGAATTCTACTTCATGCTAAATTAGGGGGGCAGTTTCAAGGAAAATTGTCTAATCCACTCTTTATAAAAACATATCAGTGTCCCAAATATATTCTCTTTGTGTTAGGAGAAGAATATGTGGAGAAGCAAATCACAAAGGAAGATATCAGGACTCCACAGTGACAGGGCAGACCAAGAGGCCAGGCTCTGTATAGATGCACTCACCAGAAACAATGGTCACCTTTCATGGGGAATGCATTCATGACTATGACACAGCAGAGTGACATACCCTTTTTATGTTGAAGACTGTCACCTGGGTCTTTGGAAGTGTTGAAGTTGAATGGTTTTTCATTAGTGACTCTTGGATGTGACCTGCCCCTCAGAGATAAGGATGACTTATCGCAAATGTGAGTGGACAGTCCAAGGACTGAACAACAAAAGGGTCAAAAATACACTGTGCTGGACCTCAGTGCTTTACACGCAGGTTACAAGCTCTTTAAAAATACCTAGATATAGAAGGAATTGTAAGAGCTGGTCGAAAGAGCTTGGAATTCTAAAATTTTACTTAAGGACAGGGTGAAATACCCTGAGCTTTAGAGGTGTTTTGTTAATGCATGCTTATTATAAAAGTAAAAGAGATTTACCGCCCAACCACATAAAATGTCAGTAAGTAAAATGGATCTCATCTCCAGGCAGCTGCACACACTAAGAACACTCTTGCGGATGTTTTCAAGACTTTTTTTTTCTCCTATGTATTTTTTGCATAAAATTTTTTTTCCACTCAATATAATGGGACAAATATTTTCATGTCATTTTCTTTTGTATATTTATTCATAATTATAAGTATAGTATATATAGTATACATTTAAACACAATGTGAATATACAATAGATGCACACTGATGATTAGTTATCAAATTTTGCCCTCAGACATGAAGAAACACAAGAGAAAGGCACTTGAGATGCAGAGAAAGCAAAAGCCAGTGGTAGAAACAGGGCTCAGTGGAAAAGAGTAGCTGTTTTGTATAACATTGGCCACAATAGGGATGACAGAGGGAGACCTTGAAAGCCAACTGAACTGTCAGCATTTTACCCAGAGAATTAGTGAGGAATGGCCCAATGAAGGTAAGAAACTGCTAGGGAGAGGACCACAGAATGAGATGAGGACAAATTTTAGGACTTGTTCTTACCAGAATAAATTTTAGCTCATTAGTGGCTGAGTCATTGGCATGTCAGGCATGGTAAGCCTGAATTCCTGACCTGTAGTTTTCTGACATTAGAATTCCTATGAAGCACTTGGTAACCTCAGATTCAGATCATTGTATATTTTTTCAAAACTTTATTATTTTTATTTTCTGTGTATGAGTGTATTGCCTGCATGTATGTGAGTGCACCCATGTTATGCAGTGCCCTGGAGGCCAGATGATAGCATTGGATCCCCTGGAACTGCAGTTACAGGCGGTTGTTAGTTACCATATGGGTGCTGGGAACAAAATCCAGGTCCTCTGCAAGAGCAGCCATTAACTGCTGAGCCATGTCTCCAGCTCCAAGTGTACTAAGTCATAATTAAAAGCAAGGCCTGACTATAACATATAAGCATACCAGCCCTACAACATGTTGACATATGCCGTGGAGCAAAATCAAAACGTGATTTTGATCAAATCAGATCAAAATCTGATCAATTTTTGATCAGATTTTTGATCAATTTTTCATCACTTTTTGATCAATCAAAAAGTTGACCTCAGTGCTCAGTGTTGTCTCCCATCTCTACACACGTTGGAACTTATAGATGTCATTCATTTGTCAAGCTGTGACTTTCCCTTGCCGTCTGCTTAAATTTAGGCATAGACACACCTAAACCCAACAACTGTCTGTACTTGAATCACAAGGTCCAATTAAATGCTTCAGGAGGCTGGGGTCTGACAGTGCAGGGCGAGCTCTAGATGGCACACACTGGGCTATAAGGGTAGCACTTCCACAGGGGACTCTCGCACCTTCAGAGGGTGCCGGTGCCCATCATAAGCGTGCCATCCTGAAAGGGCTTTGTCTCGCTTATCTCATGGACTTAGAGCATCGAGATTTGAAGTGTGTTGTTAGTGATCTATTTAGCAAATTACCCTCAAGATATTAAGGCTAAAATTTTGTGGGTTTTTTTTTTTGTCTTTTTGAGACAGGGTCTCCCTGTAGCCCCAGCTGGCCTGGAACTCACAATGGAGACCAGGCTAGCCTTGAACTCACAAAGATCTGCCTGCCTCTACCTCCCAAGTGCTAGGATTAAAGGTGTGTGCCACCATGCCTGGCCTTAAATTTTGTTTTTAAACTTGAGAAGTTTTAGAAATTAGATGGTATTTACTTTTACTGTAAAATAAGACTTCTTAAATACTGTGTATTTAAACAAAAACATGGAAATTGAATGTGCTAGCTGATGAAAAGAAACACTGTATCAATGTTTATTCAATCAATAGTATATTTGTCTCCAATTAATTTCATGATACAGAAATGTTATAAAGTTAATTTATAAGGTACATTTATACTCATAAAATTTTCCTTTACTAGTTTTTGTATCTTGGGAATCTGCAAGATCTTATATAACAAAAGAATTAGTTCTGTCATTTGAAAATTTAAAAATCTGAGTTCCCAAGGTGCTGGAGTCAATGGGAGCTGTCAGGAAACAGGCTGGCTGTGGCAGGAAAAGTCTGCAGGCATGGCAGGATTTTGTCTCCCTTTCTTCTCCGGATTTTCATTCTTTTATTTTCCATTCCCTTTTCTACTTTTCATCTTCTTTCTTTCCCTACAAACTGGTTCTGTGATATGTACTGTTACCATAAAGGCTGAAGATTAAAATTTGATCTTAATTACAGCTATGTTGGCTCTTAAACCCAGAGCACAATTTCCTTGCACCACCTGAAGCAATAGATAAAATGATTAGTCTGAGTCCTAGTTAGCTTTCCACTGCTGTGCTAAACACTGACCAGCACCAACTTGGGGTGGACCAGGTTTACTACCTCTTACAACTCCCAGGTCACAATGCAACATCAAGGGAAGTCAGGGCAGGATCCTAGAGGCGGGAACTGAAGCACAGACCCTGGAGGAATGCTTCTTACTGGCTCACTCCTAGGCCCTGCCTTCAGCCAGCTTTCTTATACCACCCAGGCCCAGCTTCCCAGGGGTGGCACCACCCATTGTGGGCTGGGCTCTCTCACATCACTCAACAATCAAGAAAAGGCCTCACAGACATGTCCATAGACCAATCCAGTAAAGGAAATTCCCCAGCCAGGTTCCCTCTTGCCCGGTATATGTCAAATTCACAATGAAAGTATCCAGCACAAGGTGAGCATTCAGGCCTGGCATCTCTGCTCCTATATCAAGATAGAATGTATTAAAATGGGTAAATAAATGCCTGTGCTAAGCATACGCACACAGGGTTAGGATCAGAATTACACACTCATGGATCTCAATCCATTGTTTTTACTGCTTTTATTTTGTTAATTCTGAAAAAAAAAGATAACAAAGTTCTATGTTCTAAGAGATCTGCTTTGTGAAGTTTTCAAATTATTTGATCCTCAATAGTACAAAGTGTATGCTTTTATAAAAAGAATGCTAATAAGTGCAATCAATTATTACAAATGAAAAAATAAGAATCTTGTAAGGAAATGCTTAAGTCTGGATTTTTTATAAAGCTTCTTGAGCTAATATTTCATCAATATCTAAAACAAAGTGTGGATGGGTAATTTGAGAAAATGAAAATTCATCTGAAAACCGAGGGTGTGGTGGCGCACGCCTTTAATCCTAGCACTTGAGAGGCAGAGGCAGACGGATATCTATGAGTTCAAGGCCAGCCTGGTCTACAGAGTGAGTTCTAGGACAGCCAGAGCTACAGAGAGACCCTGTCTCAAAAAGACAAAAAAAAAAAAACAAAAAACCTCTAGCTAATGGAATCACCTTTGAGCAGTGGCTCCTGAAATAATGATGTAAATGGCTGGGAAGAGTTGTGTAGACTCCAAAAGGAAGACCATGAACCTCTACTTGCATGTTGGAGAAGCTTCACACAGCACTTGACTCTACTATCCTAGTGCCTTGTCTTCTGCTTTGTGCCTTGTTCCACCATCTCTGGACTCTCCACACCCAGCTTTAATCCCTTAAGGAGTAACCACACAACAGTCAGGAGCAAAGGGGAAGCAACGGGCAGCTATACAACTCCGTGGACCATGGCGTCCCTGCTCACCAGGACTCAGAAGCACGAAGCACAGCATATGCAGTGTCTGTCTTAGGAGACCGGCTAAGTTAGGTCTGCCCTGCCCCCTTTCTCCCCAATCAACCTTAGATGCCAACTACTCTAGGTGCTGAGGCTGAAAGACCAACAAACCTCACATAAGAAACCATGATGACTAAAGGTATAAATTAGTTGTGAATATCAAGCCAAAGGGACCAGCAGAAAAGAAGGGGAGTGGACCTCACCTTAGCAAGTGTTCAACAACTTCCATCTCAAGCACAAGCTCAAAGAATCAGTCTAAACACTCAGCATTAGAACAGGAATCCATTCTATTTTTTATCCATGTCTTTTCTTATTTCTAAAGAAGCAATTACAACTAAGATAATCCAGGGGTGGTGGGATATCCCAGTCAGTAAAGCACTTGTCACATAAACATGAGGACCTGGGCTCAATCCCCAGGTCACTGACTGTAAACCCAGGGGAGGCCAAGGCAGGCCAATCCCCAGGGCTTGCTGGCTAACCAATAGAGATGAACCAGCAAGCTCCAGGCCAATACGCCACCCTGGCTACTGAAGAATGACACTGAGGCCGTCCTCTGACCTCTGCATGTGTGTATATGTGCACATTCATCCATATACACACGTACCCACATGAACATGTATGCATACACACAAACACAATTGCACATACACACAGACATACACACATAAATGCACACACACCAAAGATAGGCTTAACAAAAACTTTGCCAAAATGATTATGTGTGGGGCTGGAGAGATGGCTCAGTGGTTAAAAGCACTGCCTGCTCTTGCAGATGACCCTAGTTTGGTTCCCAGCACCCATATGGCAGCTAACGACCACCTATAACTGAAGATCCAGGAGATCCAATGCCCTCTTCTGACTTCTGTGGGCATTGCATTGCACAAGATGGGTGCACTTACATAGATACAGGCAATTCACTCATATACATAAAATAAAACTAAAATAATAAAAATAAAATATCTTTTAAATGATGTTTTTCTCTTTTTTAAAAAGGAATTCATTTACTACTTATTCTAAGGTCTTAGTAACCTTTCTTTTGGACCAGATATAGACTGAACCTTAACTAAAATCTGTACTTAGCTGTGGTTACACTAAGCTGCAAGGTACCACCAAGACATCTCTCTCAAGAATGGCTGGGCAAGAGACACCACTGAGATGAACACCCTATGGAGTCTTTGAAACGAAAGCTGAGGACAGCCTGTCTGCTGGTGGACAGGTGAAGACTGACACGATGACCCTGGATCTTCTCTAATTAGGCTCCTGTTTCAGCCTTACTTCCTAAATCCATTTAAATCCCATCACTAATTCCAGAGGCCTCAAGCCTTTCATTTGTAAATGCTGAGTGCCCTTAGCTCTCCTCAAGTGTTTTCTCTTCTGCCACATTTATTTCCCTTTGGATTTGCACCTAGGGATGGAACAAAGGTGAAGGAAGAATGGACAGACTAAACACACCAGGATAACGCATCCATTGTGATGACACAGTGATATAATCGATTCATTAAAATTAATTTGGAAACTAAGGTCAAAGGAGCTCTTGAAAATAACTGCCCAATAGAAACAAGCCTTGAAGTTAATCCATCTTTCCTCAGAAGTTCCTTTTATTCTTGGGTTATTCATAAGTAGCATAAGTCACAAATCTTGTTTCTATCATGTTTTCTGTTAGTTATTACCAAGGAACAAATGTTTTTTAGAATTCGTAGGGTCTTTATTGAATATCATTCTTGCATTCTTCAGATTAGGAAAGTAGAATAATTACCCCCCAAATTCATAGTTGTTATTAAAAACAGAAGTTGTTCTTAAACCTAGGTTTCTGTCTCCCCATAGACTAAATTATGATGAGTTTTAATTAGAATGAGAAGGGAGCTGGAGTTAAAAAGAGAATTCTAAAGAAGTTACTAAGGTAGATAAACTCCAATGCTAGGTTCAGGAGTCAGAGGATTCAAAAGAAAACTGAGAAATCAAACTAGGTTTGGGTGACTTCTACGGTAAACTTTACCCTGGCCCCCACCTTTGTCTAAGACCTCCTATAACCCAAAATCTTTCCAAAATCTGTTGCTACTACAAGGTTCAATGCAAACCAGAACTATTTTATTTCCATATTTCCAAGCATTACATTGTATCCTGCTATTCTACCTTTGTTTATAAGAGGGAATTCTCTTTTCCTTTAGTCTTTTGGTTTAGTATCTGCTGATCTACCAAGCACACTGCTAAGCTGTGAATACAAAGATACAGAACTAAGAACTCTTAGTTTCCAAAGGAATTCAAAGGTAGGACCAATAACTCAATAAACAGAGCAGAATACAGAAAGATAACAAAAAGTACAAGCAAATGACCATACCTAGATAAAATGTCCAAATAGGAAATTCTACATAAAATATACATGAATGAATTTGGTAAATGTGTGGTGATGCAGGGTTTTCGAGATGAAGAAAATATTTTAACTTTGGGCCTGTGGTACTTATATGACTCTGAATATACTAAAACTCCATTGAATGTCATAATTTAAGCTGTTGAACTGTATGGTGTATAAATCATATCTCCAAAGGCTATCATAGAAATACTGTAGGAGTTGAGGAAAGATATTAATTCCAACTGGGATAAAATCAAGGAAGATCTCATGACAGAAAAGTGTCCCAGAGGAATTTTTCTCTTGGGGTGGGAGGTGCCCACTGCCTCATAGCTGTTTCTTGGCTTTCAAGATAATGAAAGCAAAGCAAATAGAGAACTCTCCAATCTCAGACTAGACCAGAATTTATTAAGATTGGCTACAAAGTAATGCCTGGGAAGCCAACACTCGACCCCCAGTGATGGCTGGTTCCCCAGGTCAACATGGACGTTGGGTGTTCCAGCATCAAAACCTGTGCTCTCTGCCTGAGCTGGTATGTGGTGAGAAAGAGTCCAGCCTCATATGGTGGGCCTTTTATACATCTCTGCCTCTCCCAAAGTCCCAGAATTCCAAAGTCTCTTTCACCTTCTGTGGGAATGCCAACATTGTGCAAATGTCAGCACTGCAGGGAAAAACTCACTCTGCTGCTGGGCTGCAAAGTTAACTTCTCCCTTTAAGCACTCAGCTGATGAGTACTCATCCATTTCCATGATGATCCCATTTCAAGGAAGAAATAATTTACCCCACAAAAAGACATATGAGCTGAGGAAGTGGACATTTTTAGAGTAAGAGTTCAGACATGCTTTTCCTGGAGTAGCTGCCTCCCACTTCACCTGTCCCCACAGCTATATAAATTATTTCTTGATCCCGCAGCCACCAGAGGTCCTTATACATAGTGAGCCTGGTGGATGATCAGTCATGGAGGTCCTCATACATAGTGAGCCTGGTGGATGATCAGTCATGGAGGTCCTCATACATAGTGAGCCTGGTGGATGATCAGTCATGGAGGTCCTCATACATAGTGAGCCTGGTGGATGATCAGTCATGGAGGTCCTCATACATAGTGAGCCTGGTGGATGATCAGTCATGGAGGTCCTCATACATAGTGAGCCTGGTGGATGATCAGTCATGGAGGTCCTCATACATAGTGAGCCTGGTGGATGATCAGTCATGGAGGTCCTCATACATAGTGAGCCTGGTGGATGATCAGTCATGGAGGTCCTCATACATAGTGAGCCTGGTGGATGATCAGTCATGGAGGTCCTCATACATAGTGAGCCTGGTGGATGATCAGTCATGGAGGTCCTCATACATAGTGAGCCTGGTGGATGATCAGTCATGGAGGTCCTCATACATAGTGAGCCTGGTGGATGATCAGTCATGGAGGTCCTCATACATAGTGAGCCTGGTGGATGATCAGTCATGGAGGTCCTCATACATAGTGAGCCTGGTGGATGATCAGTCATGGAGGTCCTCATACATAGTGAGCCTGGTGGATGATCAGTCATGGAGGTCCTCATACATAGTGAGCCTGGTGGATGATCAGTCATGGAGGTCCTCATACATAGTGAGCCTGGTGGATGATCAGTCATGGAGGTCCTCATACATAGTGAGCCTGGTGGATGATCAGTCATGGAGGTCCTCATACATAGTGAGCCTGGTGGATGATCAGTCATGGAGGTCCTCATACATAGTGAGCCTGGTGGATGATCAGTCATGGAGGTCCTCATACATAGTGAGCCTGGTGGATGATCAGTCATGGAGGTCCTCATACATAGTGAGCCTGGTGGATGATCAGTCATGGAGGTCCTCATACATAGTGAGCCTGGTGGATGATCAGTCATGGAGGTCCTCATACATAGTGAGCCTGGTGGATGATCAGTCATGGAGGTCCTCATACATAGTGAGCCTGGTGGATGATCAGTCATGGACGTCCTCATACATAGTGAGCCTGGTGGATGATCAGTCATGGACGTCCTCATACATAGTGAGCCTGATATATGATCAGTCATGGACGTCCTCATACATAGTGAGCCTGGTGGATGATCAGTCATGGACGTCCTCATACATAGTGAGCCTGATATATGATCAGTCATGGAGGTCCTCATACATAGTGAGCCTGGTGGATGATGAATCATGAACGTCCTCATAATAGTGAGCCTGGTGGATGATCAGTCATGGACGTCCTCATACATAGTGAGCCTGATATATGATCAGTCATGAAGGTCCTCATACATAGTGAGCCTGGTGGATGATCAGTCATGGAAAAAGACAACTCCAAGAGCATAGGAGTTTGGATGCACTAAATGTAATAGGGAAAAAATCCATATCTAAAATTCCTTCCTCTCCATTCTGACACGGTTTTCATGTCTCAAAGGAAAAATACAAGCAGTTATTACTAACCACTTGAGAATTAGTCTTCCCTCCACTCTTATTAATAGAACCCCAGTTTTGCTGGGGATACTAACGTGACCAGCCATTGGCTAGCTACATTTCTTGGTTTTCTTCCTAGACTGATGCAAACAGACTCTGTGGGTGAGTCTAGTTCCACTTCCTTCCTGTCACCTGTTGTGGCAAATAGCTGAATTCTCAAATTGCATCAGAGCACACTAAGGGAAAGAACAAGAGAAGCAGGGAACTCTTTATTCTGAATTCTTTCTATGAATGAAGGGATGCCATGAACCCTTAACCCTCTAATATGTTTCGTTTATCTGTGTTCTCTCAATATGATTTCTAACTAATACACTGCCCCTTTGGGACATCTCACAGGTGAGTGTGTTACTAAATAAAGCATCTACAGTAACGGAATGAACTGGAGGCCTTACTTCGAAAGATGCTTGCAAAGCATTTGGCCAAATCCAACATCCATGTAGCATAAAATGTAGAGAAAAGAAAGTCACTGCAAACTAGAAACAGAAAGGAGATTCCTCTATCTGACAAATAATTAATAATGAAAACTAGGAAAATTATTTTACTCCATGGGAAAAGAACAATTGGTTCCCCTTTAGATTAGGAACTCTGGTGGTTTGAATGAGAATGTCCTCCACAGGCTCCAATATGTGGACATTTTGTTTCTGTTTGGTGGCGCTGTTTGGGGAGGTCTTAGAAGATGTGGTCATGCTGTAGGAAGCACATCACTGGGGCAGACTTAGAGAGTTTTTGAGCCTTGCTGGACTTCCAGTCACGCTCTTCTTCCTAGGCCTGGTTGAAGGTGTGAGCCTCTGCTCTCTGCTCCTGTGCTGGTGTCTCCTGCCTCCAGGTCTCCCTGGCATGATGGATTCTCACCCCTATGTAGATATATGTATTTATGCAGAAAATCTAATGGAAGTTTAAAAAAACTACTAAAATTATGAAAGTTTTACATATTTGAAGATAAAAATCAATATAGAAAACTCTAATCATATTTCTTAATACTAGCAATAAACAAAAAAATTAACTCTTAAATGCAATTTATAATAGCATCAGAAATATCAACCACTTAGTGCTAAATCTAATCACAAAGATGTGAAAGACCCAAACACAAAAAATTGGACAATGCTGAGAAAAATTAAAGAACTGAACAAATGTGAATATGATCAAAATGCATTGTATGAAATTAGCAAAGAATTAATATATTTATTTAAAAATAATTGAACAAAGCTATCAGTCATTCAATTCTTACCAAATTTTATAGTTAAATATGTGCATTTTATCTCCATTAAGCTGTTAAAAAATATAGTGCACCAGGACTAGAGAGACGGCTCATTGATTAAGAGCACTGGCTGCTCTTGAAGAGGACTCAGGTTCAAATCCCAGCACCCATATGGCAGCTAACAACTGTGATAACTCTGGTTCCAGGGGATCTGATGCCCTCTCTGTCCTCTGTGGGCATTGCATTGACATGGGTGCACTTACATACATGTAGGCATAATACTCATATACAGAAAATAAAAAACAAATAAAAAAATATAGTGTGAAGAGAACATTCAAAGAGGAAGAAAGAAATTTCCATATATACAAAACAGGAGGCAAAGAAAAACGTGAGCTAACACTAAAACCACTGCAGTTAGCAACATTTTTCTGTTCTTTTTCTGGGGTGCTGAGGATGAAATCCGGGACCTCCCACATGCGAGGCAATCACTAACACAACGCTGCAGCCTCAGTCCTGCAACTTCAGTAAGAGTCTGTGGCCGTGTGTGAGGCTTTTCGAATCTTCATCAAAGCTTTGACTTTGGACCCCTCAAGAAATATATTTGGAGGGGCTGGAGAGATGGCCTAGCGGTTAAGAGCGCCGACCACTCTTACAGAGGACTCGGGTTCAATCCCCAGCACCCACATGGTGGCCGAGAACCGTCTGAAACTCCAATTCCAGGAGAACTCCAGTTCCAGGGGAATCCGAGACCCTCTTCTGACCTCCGCGGCATTGCACGACACAGGTGCACAGACCTGCATGCAGACAGTACATTGATACACATATAGAAATAAATAAAAAATTTAAAAAAAAATTAAAAAATAAAAAAAGAAATAAAAAAAGAAATATATTTGGAGAAATATCAATACTAAAAAAAAAAAAAAAATGCAATGTTCTCCAAAGACTTCCCTCTATAAAGTAAATAATGTAAACTGAAAAAAAAAGTGTTGAAATAGCCTTGCAATGGAGCCCATATAAGGAATGGAAATGCCGTCTATAGAACGCACAATCCTATTCATTACTTGAAAATGGAGTTTTAGTTTAAGTCTGCACTTATGTAGGCATTATGTGTCTCCCGCACTCTCTTTGGGTTCAGTCAGACTTAAGAAACTCCAGTAACATGATCCTAATGAGCCAGTTTCACAATGGTATCAGGCACTGGGATAAACTCTAGTTTCCTAAATCAACATTCCTAACTGCTCAGCCCACAGCAAGTCTGATGACACAATACCAGGTTGATTCCATCTGAGAAGGATCTAACATTTGTCCACATACAGTTTAGAGAAGGTACTTTTGTTTGGGTAAATTATTCCCTGCTGGCCCCGGCTCGCCTGTCTCTGTGAGCAAAGTCCAGGGGTTCTACAGGAAGCACCCTCCAGGCTCCTCTGTTTATAGAAAGACATTCCTCTTGGTCGACTGCTCTGTGTGGAACCACAGAGTTCTCTCGGAACTGCCCTTCCCACACTGTGGTTTCTACCACACGGCATTGCCCCTGGTCTGCCCTGTTTCTTCTGGCTGACACTTTTTTCCATACCCTTGCTTTCAATTATCCACTGCACCTGAATCACATAGTCATAATAAAAGCCAGTCTTGGAGAAAGTCAAAAAGGCAGGAAGGCCACAGTTGGGGTACCAGTTCCCCCACTCAGTTACATTGCTTTCTCTTTAGTGGCTACCTGTGGACAATCTTTTTTGCACTCTGAGACCCCTCTCCTTCCACATACCCCTTTCACCCTCCCTTTATTTATACAGCAGCTTCAGAAGAAGTCAGTCCTCTGCCCAAGGTTCAGGGACTAATGACAGCAGCCTCTGCTCTTCTGTGTGGATTCTTTAAGCAAAATATACACACTAAGCCATAGAATTTCTTCAAGAGGAGAGAAAGTAAGCTGCCAGAACTTTGCTGCTAGAATGTTCCACAGAAACTGCGAGAAAAGACCAACTCAAATGTCTTCATGGACCAGGCAGGTGAGGGCAGATGAACAAATTAGAGGGCTACTGAATCAGGCAGGACCTGGGACACTTAGGGACAATGAGAGCATCTGCAGCCACAGTGGGCTGCAGCTGCTATCTGTAGTGCATAGTGCTGGTAACCACCTGCCTTTCCCACAGAAGATGATAGTGCCAAGTTTGTGGTAAAATTTGTTAGCATCAAAGACAGTGTGTTCCTAACCAGGATGATTATGTGACATCAGCCAAGCACAGCAGTATGCCCTTGTAGTCCCAGATAACTGAGACACTGAGGCAGGAGTTGGTCTTGCAGACCAAGAATTTAAGGCCAGACTAGGGAATACACCAAAGCCCTACCTCAAAAAATAAAGTAGAGTCAGGGAGATATCCCAGGGCATAAAAGCACTTGTCATGCAAGCCTAAGTTTGATCCCCAGAACGCCATAGTAGGAGAGAAACAACTCCTGAAAGTTGTCTTGTGCCCTCCACACATGCGCCATGACACACACACACACACACACACACACGCGCGCGCGCGCGCACACACACACACACAGTGTTGTACACATCCCACACTCATACACATGCAAATAACAATAAGAAAAATAAATAAATATAATTTTTAAGTATACACCAGACCATCTGGCTGCCAGCTTGCTGGCTCCATCTTTGATTCAGACTTGGCCAACTATATAGAAAAACCAGGAAAAGTCCTAAAAGAAAACCTCTTAAAGGGCTTTTAAGCTCTTTGAAAGTCACATTTTCAACTTAGCTGCCTTTATTCTTAATTTTAAAGTTAATCCTACAAAATGTGTCATTTATATTCAAATTTCCTCATTCCGGTGAACCATGGTTAGCTGTGAAATGCGTCTGTTGATAACTGTTCAAATTTAGAGGCCCAGCTAACACTCCCGTCAGTGACCACAGTACAGCAGATCCCTCCTCCCTACTGGAGGAAACACAGGGCTTCATCCATTCCATGACACAAAAAAAACTTCCTCTTTCTTGAGTTGTTAAAACAGTTCTTCAAAGGCATTCATGGTACAAAGAGTCTCCAATAAAGTTTAAATACTTTTAGACACCCAATCTAAGTCTATAGAAAAGAAACAGTATTTTCCAAATAATTATACTCTGGTGAATAGTTGTTTGAGTGGGGAAGGAAGTCCATAGTGAGTAAGTTTGTGATGAGCCTTTTACTGCAGATAGTCCTCAAGCTTATTAGACCAAGTTAACAGAATCTTCAGACAAGGGTACCCACCAACCAACCAGACAAGATGTGCCCACAGGTACAACAGTGGCATGACAGGTATGGGAATTACCAACTACTCCGATTGGATTTGACTCCCATTCCAGAAGAGGAAACTCATACCTGGCAATATAAACCTGGTTACAAAACAAACAAACAAACAAACAAACAACAAAAAATCACATACATGCATAGCATGGGCCCAAAGAGCCTTCTAAATACTTACGCTTCTAAATGTTTACACTTTTACCCATAGACATGCTACTCTCAACCTTAATCAGAGGAGCCTCTCTGCTCTGAATGACAGTGAATGCAGAGACTCCTGTCTGCTCAAGGTCCCGTAAAAAGTGAAAGTCATGTGCACAGCCTTAAACAGAATATTTGTACCACCCATTCTACAGCTCAGGAAATGTCACAGGAACTGAGGGCAAGAAGAATGTTAGAGCCCCAAGAGCTGGAATACAGGGAGACAAACTATATAACAGTACTGTGTGGATATGGCACGGCTACTGTAATCATCTCACAGCAGCTGTGACTGCCAGTAAGGTGCTCGTATGAGAGTGAGTCTGTCAACAGTCAATTGTGGATCAGGGAGGGGCTCCTGAGGCTCTACCCCTTCCTACACAACTACGGGCTACTGACGGATTCTGGGGAGGTAGGGAGCAGCCATTGTCCACAGTTGTGTACCCATTGATAAACCCACCAGATTCCAATGGATAGCCCCAAACCTATGACCACATAGATAGCTTGGGTTAAACAGAATGGGTCCAAAACAAAACAAAACAAAACAACAAACAAACTAAAAGAAATGAATGTCTGTAGGGAAAGAGAAGGAGTTATGAGAGGACAGAGGCAGACAGATAAGAGAGGGTGGGGATGGTAGTAATCAAAATGTATTGTATACGCATGTAAAATTGTCCAAGAACAAAATAAAAGTTACACGAGGTGGGGGGGGGAAGAAAGGACATTTAGCAAATGGCACTTTCCAAATTAACTGTATAATGCAACAGTGACAAGCATTCTACAGTTCACAAGAGGGGCATGCAACTGCAGAAAACACACAGCACCCAATTTCCTGGAAAGCACTCCCCTCCTGGGGTAAGGGTCATGTACCATCTGGGTGGGGCACTTGCTTCTATTGTCTGCAGACACCTGCTAAGACAACAGATGGAGTTGGTTGCTGTTTCTAAGCCTATACGTGCTATGGCAGTAGACTGGCCCACAGGGCCTTTGTTACTCCTGTGGCCCATGAAGACCTCCTCAGGATAAAGTGCCCTCTGCAACCTAATAGATAAGTTTGCTTTTCTGTATGAAAAGTCTATTGGAGCCAGGCATGATGGCACAGGCCTTTAATCCCAACACCAGGGAGGCAGAGGCAGATAGATCTCTTGTGAGTTCAAGGTCAACCAAGGCTGTATCACGAGACTCTGTCTAAAAAAAAAGCCTTAAAAAAATGTCTGGAACTCAGGAAATTATTAATACTACAGCTGAAGGACATAGTGTCTGTGTAGCACTGACTCTATGGCACATCCACTGTCTCGACATTGGCCTCTCTGTGTGTGGCCCAGATGGATGCTGTAGGTTTACCCCTGGATTATCTGTAAAAGCTGCTGGCAGTCACTATGCCAGAGAAAGAAATGCAAATCTGTCACCTGGCCACATCAGGGCCGTGTGGCTGCTCACTTAAATCAAAGTGTGTTTTTCCCATTATTTTTAAATTACTTTGTCCTAAAAAGACTTGAACTGTAGTACAGTAAAAATTGCTTCTCACTGTGGCCTTTTCTATGAGCTATTATCTGTCCCTGTGAGAACAGTGCGTAAATTATTAGTCCTGTTAAAATTCTACCCATCCTGAAAAGACTGCAATTTCAAAAACTTTCCAGAGATAAGGCAAGGAGTTTTCATTGTTTCCATTAGCCTAGTCTTCCTGGGACGCTAAAGTCGGGCTTTCTTTAGCAGAAACCGCAGTAGACAAGATTTCCATCTGAATTATATTGAGTCTATCTTGAATTCATAGCGCAATTCTTTAAGATTAAATTCATAGTTTCTATTTATAACATGCTAAGTAGTAAAGAAGCACTGACAACCAATAAAACAGCAAAGGCCTCCTGCATTATTTATTAGACTCTGTCCTCACTACTAGCAGAGCTGAATACCCCAAACTAGAAAAAGAAGTGTGGGTACCAGTGGATGTGTGGGAAAACCGGAATTTCTGTTAGTGTCGTGTGTGGACAAAGGGCCTCTCCCTTCATTTTCTAGTAGGTGCCTCTGAAACAAAGTGGGACTCCATAGCAACAGGGTACAAGGTCCCTATGGAAACATGAAAAGAAAAATACACTGCCTGTGGCAGGAAGGGTATGATGGGTAAGTACACTTAGGGACATACCATGTCACTATTGTCTCAGACCAGGTTAATAGAATGTCTCTATTTATTTGTTTGTTTGTTTTATCTGTATGAATGCTTTACCTGAATGTACGTGAGTGTACTCATGACATACAATGCCTGTGAAGGCCAGAGGTAGGCATCAGATCCCCTGGAACTGGAGTTATTTATTGATGGTTGTTAGATGCCATGTGGGTGCCGGGAACCAAATTCAGGTCATCTGCAACAATAGCCAGTGCTCTTAACCAGTAAGCCATCTCTTCAGCCCCTGGATTTTCTTACTTTTATCTCTACTCAAAAGGCTGTGCTCAAGAGATTACAAAACAATGGATTTTGGGAAATACTTGACAAGACTACAACTATATTTTTTCAACTTTTGTTTGTTTCCTTGTTTGTTTTGAGACAGGATCTCTCTGTAGCCCCAGATACCCTGAAACTGGCTATGTATACTAGGCTGGTCTTGATCTCATAGAGATCTGCCTGCCTCTGCCTCTTGCATGCTGGGATTAAGGCTACTCCTTAGTTTTTAAATTATACATTAATATGCATGCATTATATGTATATGATTCAATTGTCCACTAATCTATATGTTTGGTTATTCAAAATATAAATCTATAATAACTGTATCAAATTGATATCGCATATAAATCTGAGGCATCTTTGTTACTGTTCTGTCATTGTCTTTATTAAAGAAGGGTGCCGATACCTAAATGAGCTTCTGGTTCTAATGGCTTTTCTTATTTTTTTTTTTTTGTCTTTTCAAGACAGGGTCTCCCTGAAGCCCCAGCTGTCCTGGAACTGACTCTGTAGACCAGACTGGCCTTGAACTCACAAAGATCCGCCTGCCTCTGCCTCCCGAGTGCTAGGATTAAAGGCGTGCGCCACCATGCCCAGCATCTAATGGCTTTTCTTATTCTACCCAATGCTGTGTATTCATTGTACATAACACTGCATTATAAGAGGACATTTTCACACAAGAGCCTCTTGTCCTATGAGCAGAGTTCTCTTCCATAACTCCCTGCTAGTGCCACAACTTTATTATTAAACAAACCTATGAGACTGGAACTCAGAAGGCTCTGGCCACCTTGAACTTCAAAGAGGGGTGCTCCTGCTCTTTTGCCTTGCTTTGCAAACCATCCAGAGAAGTTCTATGTTCCCTTAAACAGCCCAAAACAAGATGCCTTGCCTGGCACTCCAGCGACTCTCAGACTGAAAAATATGGGCTCAAATTTTCAGTAAGAAAAGACTCTACTTTCACAAAGCCTGGATCAAAGGTGAAATGTGCCATTCATCATCAGGAGCAGGGACGGGGTGGTACTTCAGCTAGCTCTTCCCCAGAGCCCTCTGCAGTTGGTCCACATGCACAATCTTCCCCCTTCCTCTCCCTGTCTCACCCTCCTTTGGTTGACACTGAGGCTGAATATGGATGTTAGGAACACCTTTTCAGCCACTCAACAAAATTATGAACAATATTTCTCCTGAGTTAGTCTGGCAAATATCCCAGGTAGCCCAGAAAAGGCTAGTTTGTCCTGGAGACAAGCAAAGGTACAGTAAATGTGATGCTCAGTTAAGTGGCAGAGATGGGCACAACAGAATCCTATAGCAGGTGATGATTCAGGAACCACAATTGATTAGAACATTTACATCTCCATGATTCAAGAGGTCCAAATTGCTGGAGGATGCTGGACTATTACAGGACAGAAAATGTGGATGTGGAGCATTCAGGCCACCCCCTGCTACCCTGGGTCACTCAGTGCCACCCTGTGCTTCCTCCTAGCCCAGACTTGCCCTCAGTGTCCTATACATAATGTTCCAGATAGAGACTTCCGGGTGGTACCCCTTTTCTCAAAGAAGAACATTTTTGTTCATTCCTATCTACTATAATTATATTCCAATAGAAAGGAGGAGGGAGGAGAAGGGGAGGAGGAGAAGGAGGAGTAGGAGGAGGAAAAAGAGGAGGAGGAGGAGGAGGAGGAGGAGGAGGAAGAGGAGGAGGAGGACAGGAACAAGAACAGGAAAAGATGTATGTGTCACATGGCAAACAGCCTCATGTAGGTCTCCAAAGTGCAACTTGTATGATACATCTGTCTCTTGGAAGGAAGAATATGCATAAGCAAGCTGCAGGTGTTTGTCAGCCCTTGCCCCAGTGTTTAAGTTTAAAACCCGTTGCTTTTTGAAGCATGATATTCAAACATGAGTAGAGTTCATCTGTGGAATTGTTTTCTCATATAAACACCAACCATAGTTCTGCCTCCATTCTTCAGCCATCTCAGTTTTACATGCAGTTGGCCAAGTTAAAATGAACTGTGAATATTTATTCACTGCTCTGGTAATCAATTGCCACACTCCTCTCTGCTAAGAACAGGAAATCATATACAGTTCAGTGTGTGGGAGTTAAGGCTTCTTATTTACGGTCCCAAAGTTCTCTTAACAAGTGCCAAAGGCAGGAGGGCCCAGCCATGGGAACTGATCCTTCAGAGCTGGGCGCACTCTGAAAGGGGTGACCCAGCCCCCAGACCTTTCCCTTCTAAATTCCTTGCAAGCCGGAGAGTGCCCCCATTAGAGCTTTAACTCCAAATTAAGATTTGACTTCCATTTAACAAAAGTAGAGTAGTAGTCTTTAAGTTGACCCCAGAGGAAACAATTGTCAGAAGGCTCCCTTCCTTGACAGCAGCACCCAGCAGGGGAACCCAGGGCATCTGGGGGAAAGAGAATGAGAGCTGGACTGGGGAAGGGACCCCTGGTCACTCTCTTTGTCCATTCATGAGTCCGCTGCAGGCAGCCTTTTGTACAGTGATCTGCTTTCCCTGTCATCGGCCAAAATGAAGCCAACAATGTCTGAGCAAGAATGTATGGCTGGATTTACCAGTTCCTTCCCATCAGGGGTAGCTGCCAGCTTCCCACTCTTGAGCTTTTTCATGTCCCCTGGAACCAAATCTATAGGCAATCTCTAACTTACAAAAAGGTCAGATTGCAGAGAGGTTTGGAAATTGGCTATGCACAGCAGCATGCACATCTTCCTAGAGTTAGAACACTGTAGATAATGGTTAGGTCCCTTGAGTAGCTTCAAAGGCTGGGTTGCTCCAAATGTTCCCAGAAGAGCTACAGTGCTCCCTATGAGTCTGCCAGTTGCATTTCTGATGAGCAATAACTGAGCTCCCCCCCCCTCTGGCTTCACCTCCATGGGAAGGGGGGGCACTGCTTTGGAAGAAGAGCCCCTATGGAAGTTTGTGGTACAGAGGTAATCTGTGTCCATGCAACTGATAAAATTGAAGGACTTAGAAACCCAGGTGGTTTCTGCCCTAAAGTGTGTGTCAAATCTCAGTCCCAAACTGTGATTTTTAGCAGCCCCCAAACCAGCCCATTTCTCTTGCCTCTTACACCATGGCCTTTTCTTCTAATTGATCTGTCTGCAGTTCTCTGAAGGACAAAGTCTCACTCTGCTCTTGTCCTCTAAACCAGAATATAAGTGGATAATAAACATAAATTTGTAAAGAGACTAGAATCTCTAGTAATTAAGGAAATGCAAAATAAAGGCAGGTACTATTTTTTATGCAACAGACTGAAAGCAATAATAATACTTAGTGGTGGTGCCATGGGAAAATGGGCACCTTCATACATTACTGGAGGGCACGGGTACTGTTATAACCTTCTAGACAGCAATTTCGCAGTTAGAGCAAAACACATTGGTATTTACTATGAGGCTAAGATGGTTCTTGCCTCCCAATATCCACCATGCTCTTCCCACAGACACGTATCATGCAGCTAGGTGTCCCTGCAGCGTGATGAGTCCATGTAACTAAGTCCTGACCCACAGTGCACAAGAAGAAATGGAACACGACCACTTCTAGCGTGGCCTTAGGCAACAGCTGCAATGCCATTTGCTTGTGTCTTGGGCCTCTTCCATCTGCTGCTCGTGACCTAAATTGATGTGTGGAAGTCAACTGTGGTTTATGAAAGAAAATAAAGGTCACCCCCTGGAAATAGTAGATTGGAAAAGTAGAAATTGCCCGAGTCCCCTATTGGCTTGGCCATCCTTGGGCATCTTGTAGGCAAATCCAACCCCTCAGAATGCAATAAGCAAACCCTTTGCTGTGCTTTAGACATGAACTTTCTGTGCCCTGCCCCCACCCCCCACACAAAGGTTTTGCATCGGAGGCTTGGACCTCAAGGCAAACTGAGGACCTCTAATTTTTAAGGCCTTTAAGACATGGACCTAACAGAAGCCTTTGGGAGGGTTGGGTGCACCCTCCAGAGGTATTAAGTATTCCTTATGGAGCCCTGGTTAGTTCTCTTTGAGAGAGTTTTTATAAAACCTAGTTGTTATAAAAGATCAGCCTTAGTGGTTAAGAGCACCCCCTGCTCTTGCAGAGGATCCAGGTTCAGTTCCCAGCACTCACAGTGACTAACAACTGTCCCTAACTCCAGTCCCAAGGGTTCCAATGCCCTCTTCTGGCCCCCATGGGCACTGCACACACATGGTGCACTTCATATACAAAGACAAAACACTCATACATATAAAATATGAATAAATATTTTTAGAAGTTCAACTTGTCTGGTCTCCAGTCTGGTCTCCAAACCCTCCTCCCCCTGCACCATGACATGGCACAGCCAAGACACACCTCACCAGGGCAGAGCCAAAGCCACTGTCATCCTCTTGAACTTGCAGAACTGTAAGCCAATAAATCTGTCTTCTTTATAAAGCAACCTGACCTGGGTATTTCATTACAATATCATAAAATGGGCTACTATAGTCTTTGTCCTAGAAGTTCTATTTAATATAATTTTTCTTATGAATCACTCATGTCTATAAAAATGATTCATGAGCACAAACAACTTGCAAAAATGGGTTCGTCCTTCCATCATGTGGGTACTATAGACTGAGCTCAGTTTGTCATTCTTTACAACAAGCGCCTTTACCAGCTAAGTCATCTAGCCAGCCCAGTCTTTTATGTTTCCAAACACTTTCATACATCTTCCTTGGTTCAAATAGGAACCTACATGACTAACAGATATTCAAACTAATAGTTCAGATAAGAAAGTCAGAGTCCCAGAAATTAAGGCTGACCAAAGACACTGTACAAAGCAGGTGGCTTTGGAATGTGAATATAAGTTTAACTTGTCTGTTTTTTCCATGCTGAGCTGAAAATATAGATTGCACGTTTCTTCTTGCTTTTTTATGTACCTGAAATTACTATAGTGCTCATATATTCATTAAGACTAGTGTGTAAAATGAAAGTATTAACTATGTGGTTTGAAGAACCACAGAAAACAAAAGTATACCCAAATGAATATTTATCCTAAAAGCTGATATATTAATTAAAATGTATTTGAAAATATCTGAGTATATATTTGTATGTCTTTTTGTTTGCATATATGTTTATATATACTCAGATGTACATTTACACACATATATATCTGAGTATATATTTGTATGTCTTTTTGTTTGCATATATGTTTACATATACTCAGATATACATTTACATACATTAAAATTATTTCATTTCCCTAGACATTTTTTCATTAATAATTAATACTGTATTTTAAAAAATAAACACATCAGATCAGGCAGAATGCCAGTCCAAAGATTACTGAACAATTTTATCATGATTTATGGAGTAAAAACATCTCAAAGTGTTATAAATATCTTCATGCCTTCATGTGGTGAAGAATTTTTAATTTCTTCTTGTTCCCAACCAGACTCTTAGAAAGGGCTTCTGAACATACTCTGCCCTGCTTAGGGTTCTTCTTGCCTAATGACATTCACCTGTCTCCTGGAGAGGCTTTGTTGTGTGCTCTGTGGACCAGCAGATGCTGCATAGCCTCAAAAATCAGTAGAAATGCATAAATTTGTGCTCAGCTTAGACCTGAGTCCAGGTCTAAATTTTAAGCCTCCCCAGAGGCTCCATCTGAGCCTTGTTGAGGGAAGCAGGGCAAGCCTCCTCACAGTGCTCCCAACACAAGAACAGTCCCCAGGACTCCTGGGATAAAGTGGACTTTGAGGTCCTCTACTGCCTCTGCTACAGGTAAAGCAGAAAGGAGAGTCACCTCCTGAGAGACCTCCATGGGATCCCAAGGAAACAGAACTCCAGAACCCCAGCTACAAATGTGGAAATTAAGTTTCCAGACACAGTAGCATAGGCCTGAAGCCCAGTACTCAGGAGGTGGAAGGAGGAGGGTCAGAGGTTCAGGGTAATCTGAAGCTACGTAGCAAGTTCCAGCCCAGCCTGGGCTATCTAAGCCCGTTTCTCCTATTAGAGGAGATAGTTCAGCTAACAGAAAGAAACCTGTTTTTAAATGCAGGTATTTGTATGAAAAGATCCATTTTTACCTTTCAGGTAAACTAGAAAAATTAAAATAAAATGAGAACCAATTCTTGTTTCCGCTCCTTTCTGTAACTGGAAACAGTTAAAAATGGTGAGGATGCTGCCTTCTTGGCTCCAAGACCTGGTTGAAAAGAGATCACGAAAGTGGAGACAACACTCCTGTGCCCTCCTCCATCTCCATCCGTGGAGTACCTACCTAACGTCACTGTCTAGAACATAGAGCAGTTTCTGGGAGGTGTCCCCCACCACAAGGAGGAGAAGAAGGAAGTCATTCCTCTCCGAGATTCAGTAATGAAGTAAAACCTCAGACCTGAGAAAAGCAAAGTACCCTTAAAGAGACCATACAGCACCAGGCCAGTGAGCGCGGAGAGTAAGCTAATCAAATACATTAACATATCTAAATGAAAATTCTTTCTGGCTCTAAGGGCTAAGAAGGCCTAGAAAATGATTGCTAAAGATGTCCATTGACTCCAAGGAACACTTCACAATCAAGTCTAGTAGAAGATAAAGCTTTATTTTTACCAACATTATTCCAAGCATGATGATACTAGTAGACTTGCCTAACCTTCCAAGAAGGGCTGCACTCATGGATAAAATAACAGAGGTGCTGGGCTACAGAAAACTGGGCTCTAGACACACTGAGTCCCACTCTCTAACTGGCCTTACTTGGGGCCATACTTCTCACCAGAGCTGGCCATTCATGTCTCTCTTCCCACATACATGCGTTCAAGAAGAGGTACGGACAGAGGCAAGAGCCTGGCCCCACCCCACGCTCTGTGTAGAGTGTCTTTATGCAGAAATCCTATGATCTGGGTGCAGAACTACTCTCAGAATGTCTCAGAATTGGTTCACAGCTGTGCTTGTGAGGCTCAGCCCTAGTAAGGGCATCAAAATAACATCACCCACGTCCTCTGGAAGAGAGCCAGCCCAGCCAGCAGGGCCCTCCATAGCCAGCACAGTACTCAGTGCTTCCTCCTGACAGCATCACAGCAGCTGAGGCCAATGAGATCAGTTCCTGATTGTTCTATTGAATTACAGATATGTAATTTTTCTAGCCAGCATTCTTATTAAACAAAAACATGTACATTAAGAAAAAATTTTCATAGTTAAAAGGTATTCTCACTTCCTGAAGCTGTGTCTTTCAACTGGTAACACTAATATAAGTGAATGTCTGGCCGTGCAGTTCTGGGAATTTAGCCTTACCTGATTAAGGATAAGAACAATGACTTAGCCACAAGGAGAATTTGTAGAGTAGTTCATAATAGAGACAACTGAGAATTGTGTAAATATTCAACATTTTAATTCAAAAATCTCTGCGATACAATAACACTGCTGTTCACAGCGCACGTTTTCTGACTGGGAAGGCCGTTTACTATGTATTTTGATTTTTTTCTTTTGGATTAACTTTTGTTTCCTATAAATATTTACCATCAGGTATGGTTGTGGTTCTGAGTCAAAGTTGAGGAGTCTCTGAAGGTTGGGAGGAAGGTGAGCCGGTAGAAACCTAAATCCTCTGTCTGTAAGACAACCGAGGAGCCTTGCAGAGGTAAATGACTTCGCTCAACATTGGCAGAACCTCTGCTATGGCTGCAGATCCTGTTGCCTGCTAACTATAGCAGAACCTTGTCTCTACCCCAATCAGTGTCAGTGTCTCAACTCAGAAGTAGAGGTGGCCTTACATCTGTGTGTTGAGCCAGAATACTTGAATAAAATGGTTTTCCATGCTATCTCATTTAAGTGACTTAGTAAAATAATAAGGAACCTCCCCCATAGCATGCGTCCATTTCAATCTACGGTTTTCTGAAGTGTGTTATGAAACACTAGGGCTCCCTCACAACTTCTCTACTCAGTAGAGATGGAAGATGGCAATAAAAATGGACTTATACATTGTACCCCAGACATACTGCCACTTCTTCATGTGAAAAATCCCCTCCCTCGCACCATTCTGTGAACCATGAGAACTCTCGTGCCTCTTGGAAGTGAGTTCCAACAGGAAAGGGATGTTTCCATTCTCTTCTGTGGCCTCGGTCCAGTGGCTCCTTAACCAATTTCTAATGAGACATTTTTTGAAAAATTAGTTAGCGCAGCCATCTTGAATCACCTTCTATAATGGCTGTTTTCTCCTCGTGTTCATTTGGGTATTTTTGGTAGGACATGGAGACAAGGTTAGTGCTCCTATCATGATATAAACCAAGATACCAGCAGCCCAAAGCAAAGGGAGATACTCTAAACACTGCATCTTCCCAGTCTCCAGCTCAACTGCCACACACACAGGAATTGGAAAGGCAAGAAAAGAAAAGTAGAAAGGGGTGAACAGCCAACTTACGGACACACACGTCCCTGCTTTCATAAAATCCTGGGCAACACTGGGATTTGCGTCTGTACATGGTTTTCTCACCGTGGCGATAGGCTGTCCGATAACTGATTCTATGCAAAGGAAAAAGATTATGTTGTTAGTTCTGACAATTTAATAAGGAATAACTTCTACTTTGATTAAACAATAGCATCATTATTAGTGATAATAAAGACATACAAAGCCAAGTGCCTCACAACAAGAAGAAACAATACAGGTTTGACCAATATCACATAACTGCTTAGTTTGCTGTTGCTAAGAATATATTGAGTCTTTTTTTTTTAATTAATTTTATTTATTTCCGTATGTGTATGAATGTACTGTCTGCAAGTTTGTGCACCCGTGTCGTGCAATGCCGCGGAGGTCAGAAGAGGGTGTCAGAATCCCCTGGAACTGGAGTTCTCCTGGAATTGGAGTTTCAGATGGTTCTCGGCCGCCATGTGGGTCTTGCCGGGCGTGGTGGCGCACTCCTTTAATCCTAGCATTTGGGAGGTAGAGGCAGGTGGACCTTTGTGAGTTCAAGGCCAGCCTGGTCTACATAGAGTTCCAAGTCAGCTGGGACTACAGGGAGACCCTGTCTCGAAAAGACAAAAAAAAAAAAAAAAAAAAAAAAAAAAAAAAAAAGAATATATTGAGTCTCTTGTCAAGCTGACATGAACTTTACTTCAAGGCATCAGAAGTTTCATGGCTTCTCTCTTTCAACTTACCTTGAAATAACATGAAAAGTATTGATTAATTTCATATATGATCCCCATCTAAACATTATTAATTTGTTTCAAAGAAAGAATTCAGAGAACATATTTAAATTTTTAGCATAGTTTCACCCTGCTATTAAACAGAAGGCTGGTGCTGGAGAGATGGCACAGCAGTTCAGGGGTTGCTGCCCAGGACCCACATGGAGGCTAACAACCATCTGTTGTAGCTCCAGTTCCAGAGGAATCCAACACCCTCTTCTGACTCCTCAGACATTTCACGACACTGGTGCATTACAAGCATGCAGGCAGCACACATAAAAATTATGTTTACAAAAGGCTAACTGTGCTATTCTATTTAACGTCATTCACTAATTCAAAAGTATTTTGTTTATTAAGCATTTAGCATACTGCAGGCACTATTTTAGGTAGTAAGAAATAGCAGGAAGCAAAACAATATAAAAACTTGCAAATAATTTGCACTTTGCCAAACAAGACAGAGCTGTTAAATTTGTTTAATAAAGATGTAGATTGAACAAATAAATAGATCATAAAATAGTAGGTGCCACATTCAATCCATAATTCATACTGCTGCAAATATTTCACTACTAAAATCAAGGAATCAGGATTCCCCTGTTTCTAAGTACTCATAATTTTGCCTCTGTTTTCACATTGATACTATATCCACACATACATATTTATTTAAAGATTAAACTTAAACATAAACTGAGTCTAGTTCAACTAGAAACAGACACTGAGATGTGAGTTTCTTAGTATCTAATTATGACCGTAGTTAAGAGTGTTTCCCTCAGTTAGTCTCAGGCAGGAACTGAATGAAGTGTTATTGTTGTTGTTATCATTTTCATTTATTTTTATTTTATGTGTGTGATTTTCCTACAAGTATATGAGTGCACCAGTGCCATGCAGTGCCTTCAGAGGACAGATGAGGGCATTGGATTCCTCTGAAACTAGAGGTTGTTAGCTGCCATGTGTGTGTTGGGAATTGAACCTGGGTCCTCTGCATGAGCAGCCAATGCTTTTGACAGTTGAACCATCTCTCCAAACAGAAGCAAGTTTTTTCTTCCTTTTAATCACTTGAAGAGCAGCCAATGTATCCTTTGTAGCTAGATCTTAAGTTACCACAAGTCATGGGCTACCTCCGCCTTCCTGTGTCTCCTGGGCATGGAGTCAAAGCTAAGACAGCTCCAAGCCCTTAGTAACTGTTCACTTGGGTAGCTGATGTCTCTGACTATACCAGATTGCATTCCCAGGTAATTGAACATATCCCAGCTTCTGTTACCTGTGCCTCGTGCATTTAAACCAGTTTAGGATGTCGGTGCAGCTAGTGTAGTAAATCTGATCAAAGGGATGTGGGTACGACTCTTGCACAGTCACTGAGTAGCTGAAAAGAAAAAAAACAAGGAGTCAGTATTCCTCTATTCACATTAGTAATAAAGCCACCACTGGTGAAAAAAAAAATAACTATAGGCTAAATTATCCTCATTTGCAACCCCACAGTGATTTTTTTTTTTGTGGGGGAGTAGTGCAGGGGACTGAATTCATGCTTTGTTTGTAATAGGTACTGTACCACTGACCTACATCCCCGGCCTCATACTGACTTTAACAGAAAATATCCATGTTTCTTTAGTTTTAAAAATATATATTTTATGCTGGGCATGGTAGCTCATGCCTTTAATCCCAGCAGAGGCAGAAGCAGGCAGATCTCTGAGTTCAAGGCCAGCCTGGTCTACATAGTGAGTTCCAGGACAGCTGGGACTAAAGAAAAACCCTGTCTCAAAAAAAAAATTATATATAATGGCGAGCTGATTAAGTATAGTCAGTAATAGGATTAGTAATAGTTATAGTGTGTGTGTGTGTTTTTATTTTATGATTTTATTCTATGTATTTGAGTATATTGCCTGCATGTGTGTAAATCCACCAATGTCAGCTTTGGATCCCCTGGAACTGGAATTATAGAAGGTTGTTACCTGCCATATGGATGCTGGGAATCAAACCTAGGTCCTCTATCAGAGCAGTCCACTGACCCTTCTCTCCAGCCCTATTTTCATAGAGTTTTGTTGTTGTTGTTATTGTTGTTGTTGGGGGTTTTTTTTTTTTTTTTGGTCTTTTTGAGACAAGGAAGGTCTCCCTGTAGCCCCAGCTGGCCTGTAACTTATTATGTAGACCAGGATGGCCTTGAACTCACAGAGATCCACCTGTCTCTGCCTCCTGAGTGCTGGTACACCACCTGCCCAACTTCATAGGTTTTTAACTGAACAAGAACAGCCCAAAGACACATATTAGCATTATAATTAAAAGACAGGAGTTAAGAGTCTACATTTCAGAGGAAGTTCTCTTTTCCTGTTTACTCTATACCCTAATATTGTGGAATTCAAAACATATCTCTCTATTTTTTTCCTCTATTTCTCTCCTCGCATCCAAGATTCCAGGGATAACAAAGACCATTCATAAAAAGTTCTCACCCTAAGTCTGCATGCAAATAATAAGGTTAATGTGCCAAGAAACACTCCAGAGATTCAGAATGGAGTGCATTTTGGGCTGATTTTGAAAAATCAGAACAAACTAATTCTCTGGGTGGATTTGGAGTACTTTGATTTCATGTTGTACTTCCCAGGCAGGGCCAGAACACATACACCATCACAATAATGGCCACAGGATGTCCCTGAAACTCACTTTTAAGTGTATGGCTGAGACGATTCACTTGAAATAATCAAGCCAACAACCTGCTACTTTGTAAATATTTTTTTTTTATTACACTTCACTAAGAGCTTCTTAGTAGAGTAAAAACATGCAATCCTGCGACCTAGGAAAGTGAAATATAAAGAACTTTCAACTATCAGTCCTCCACTTTTTTTTTTTTTTTTTTTGGCCTTTTTGAGACAAGGTCTACCCTTTAGTCCCAGCTGGCCTGGAGCTCCCTATGTAGACCAGGCTGGCCTTGAACTCACAGAGATCCATCTGCCTCTGCCTCCTGAGTGCTGATTAAAGGCCTGTGCCAGCACGCCTGGTACTCCTCCACTTTTAATTTGAAAACCTTTAAAATGCTCCAGAATGTAGTATCTTTCCATGAGAAAATCAGGGAAATCTTCTTTTGAACTATTTATTATATTTGTTTTATGTTTCCTAGAATTTTCCATTAAAATCTATAGAAAAACAAACAAATGACTCAAAATCACTGAGCATAATCTCTTGCAGCAAATCCATAAACCAAGTTTATTAGCCGTTGTTACCAAGAGAAAAAAATGAAAGGAAGGAAGAAAGCTGAAGTTTTAAGATGAAGAACCCAGGGTAGACAGTGGATCTTCTAGTTTGAAAGCTATCTGACACTGGGCTCACAAATAATGGGCTTCTTTCTGAAACTGCTTTTGGCAGTTATTATATAGCTAGGCTTCAGGGAGAGATATATGGAATAATCACAGTCTTTGCACTTTTGTATATCTCATTCTTCGACATACTGCCATTTGATATCCAGGTAAATTTAAGGATCCACAATAAATATTGGGCATAAAAAGGAGACCCCGAGAACAGATCGCTGGGTTAGAAGAAAGCAAAGTGAAAGAAAACTCTGATCTGACACTAAGAAAGCAGGTCAGCTTCCTCAGGTAACCTCGTTTCCCTGGCCTTGATTATCGCACCTTTTTTTAGGTCTTTTTTTTTTTTTGAGGCAGGGTCTCCCTGTAGCCCCAGCTAGCTTGGAATTCACTCTGTAGATCAGGTTGGCCTTGAACTCACAGAGTTCTTCTGCCTCTGCCTCCCAAGTGCTAGGATTAAAGGCATGCGCCACCATGCCCAGCCGATCATCACACTTTAAAATGGGGTTCAGAGACAGTGTTGCTGATTTCTTCCCATTTTGTATCCAGAATTTCTTACTTACACTTAGGTGACTATCTCCTTTCTGTCCCCAAAGGCAGCCCCTATTATGATCTGAAGACTGACAGGTTCAGATAGGAGATGTATCCTGCAACTCCCTGGATGCTGTGAGATGACTCATTTTGTATAAAACAAGAGATCTTTGCTAGAATATTAAGGAATGGTCTGTACATTTAGCCATTAACATTTTCTTCATTCCCTATCAATGCCCTGAGGTTCATGCAGGTACAAATGTTCAAACTTCCTTGCCAATAGTTTTTCCCTTTTACCCAGTCAGTTGCTTGTAAATAACTGAATCGTGAGGCTTACAGATTGTATCTGTTTTAATTTCTAGGGTGAGTAAAGGGACTGTGTGTCCTCTGGGCTTGGACCCAAACCATAAGTACAGATTTACATCAAATCACCTACAAGTAAATGGAGCAACTTTCTACCTGTGCTATTGGAATGAAACAGAAACCATTCTAAATGAACGCCAGGTAGATTAAAAAAAAAAAATCTTGTTCTACAGTATGAAATTAGTTGGTTGAACTAGATTAGTTTGTTGGAACTAGACCTGACAGAATATTTTGAGACAGTTTCAAAGCCCATGTTATGATGTTAAAGTCTTCAGGCACTCACTGGAGGGCAAAGGTGACCACTTGCAGGTGAGTGTTTGTATACAGGTGCATAGCACATGGAAGGCAGAAGTCAACCTAAGGGGTCATTCCTCTGATCATCCACTTGTTCTTTAAGGCAAGGTCTCTCATTGGCTTGGAAGTCTCTTAGGCTAGACCAGATTACCAGTGAACCCCAATGTTCCTTCTGTCTCCATCTGCCCAGCAGTGAGATTACAAGCACGGACCACCATGACTTTTTTTTTTAGCACCATGACTTTTTATATGAATGCTAGGGATCAGACTCAGGTCCTAGGGCATGGTTAGCAAGCACTTCGCTTACTGAGCTAGTTCTCTAGCCTCCTCTCTTTAATCTTTTTTGGTCTTTTTGAGAGAGTCTCTCCATAACCCCAGCTGTCCTGGAACTCACTGTGTAGACCAGGCTGGCCTTGAATTCACAGAGATCCGCCAGCTTCTGCCTCCTGAGTGCTGGGATTACAGGCATGCACCACCACACCTGGCCTCTCTCATTTTTAAAGATGTTACAAAACATACTACAAAAATTGGAAAACAAAGTTTTAAGAGAGAAAGAGCAAATTCTATGAGTACTGCATACCCACCAATAGCACTTGGCTGCTCCTCTTTGTAGTCTCTGGGGTTTTCTGGTTTTTAGGTTGAGAGTTTAAAATGTTCTCTTGTTAAAATCATGCCATTCATACACTTTAGAAACTTAAGAGCATATAACAAGCATTTTTTCTGTGGTAGCAAATAGTCTTCCAATGATGACTGTTAAATACTCTATAAGTGACTATACCTAATGTTTTCAGTAGAGAGTTAGGCTGACACTTATTAAGGGACACACTTTTTACATCAGGAGAGGGAATGTCTTCAAAATAGCTGTCTCCCCTGCCCCATGCCCCTCTATCACTGGTGTCTTGGTCAGTGTCTGGCTGCTGTTTGAACTGCTCCTCTGCTAACAGTCCAGACCACATCCATCAGCAGCTGCTCCAAAAGCTATAAAGTGTGAAGAAGGTGGGCTCTCCATTTTGCCTCAGCTCTCTTCTGATTCCATCATAAGTAACAAAGCACTTCCAATGCTAGTAAGCCAGTCAGAACCCTGCACTAACACCAGGAGACCCCCCCAACCCTTACCACCTTTTGTGTCCTCTCAAATACACAGAGCATTTAGAGCCTCTAACATGCAGAGAACTGCTCTGCTAAAGGAATTTGATCCCGACTCTGTTTAATTTTCTCAAACACACAGAAAACATATCATCATGATGATTTTAACCTATTAAGTATTATAAGGGGGGGACCCCAGCAAGATTTAATTTAAGGTCAAAGAACAGGAGGGGGTGAGCCACCATCCCTTGGACACATTCCAAAGTAGTTAATTACATTTTATCAGCCTGAATTATCTTGTTACTTTAATCAGATATGGTAATAATCATTTCTTCTCTGAGCTTCCTTCAGGACTGTGGATTCAATTACTGCCACTTGTGTGTTACTAATTGAGGGTTTGGGAAAAGCAGTTTCTCTTCTTTTGTGCCTTCTTGATCAGAATCTCCTCTTGATGCAAAATCTTGATCTCACAGAGCCCTAAAAGGAGTAGATGATTTCAGAATTGTTCGTTTTCAAAAAGGATGCTGTGTAGAGCTCCTTCAATCACAGGCACTTCTTGTGTATTTTTAATGATTTCCTTTTCTCTCATTCTATTTTCTGTATAGCTTCTGAAACTCACAGTTGCTGCAGTAAAAAAGGCTCAATGCTATTTGAAATATAATATCCTGGTATCAGCAATACCCAAAGGGGGTGCTGCAGCTCACAGGGCCTGATAAATGGGTTCGTGTGGTGCTTCTCCAACTGTGAAGGTGTACACAGATCCCAGGGAACCTTGTTAACATGAAGATTTTGACACTGAGGGGCTATGGGGGCCTCACGGTCATCTCTCAAGCTAACAAAGCCAGCTTCCATTTCCTGGCCCTGCATCAGTTGATATTTAGTGTAAAGAGACCCCTCCACTATGATGCCCATTTGACCTCCTACCAAGGAGTTAATAATCTCCCCATTTCATTTTTAATATGTGTGCCACCTGCACCTTAATTTTTTTAATTGAATTTTTGTAGTTTTCATACAATTTGATTGAATGGTATTTAGATCCCCTCCCCTAGCCACACCTCCGTGTTGTTTCACACCTAATTTAACACACACACACACACACACACACACACACACACACACACCCCTTGGTTAACCTTGGTAGGTTAACCAAGAGTCCCATGCTTGAAAGAGATGATCTCTGCCCCTCCAGCAGCCATCTGTTGCACCAATTTCCTTAGGTGGGGTTGAAGCCCCTTCCCTATTTCCTCATGTCTATGCTGGGACTGTGTCTGATGTATGCTTGCATGGGACTTGTGCATGCTATCATCATTCACATTGTTGTGGGGGCCATGGGTCTGTGGGTAGAGAGGACATAGGCCATAGGGGAAACCTTACTACTAGTATTGTGCTAAATGGACATAGTATTAAACTGATTCATAATTATTTATTATTATAGTCATAGATTAATATGTCTCTCACCTCTCACCAGAGAAGCTTCTTCTTGTAATGGATGGCAATTAACATAGGGCCCCACACCTGGCCAACTGAGGGAGAATAAGAGACTGTGGAGTGTTCTTCCATAAATGGGACCCCCATATCACACCTTCTCCCCCAAAGGCTCTGGATCATTGCAAAATAGGAGGCAGAAAGATTGTAAGAAGGCAGTGCTTTCCACCCAGCAGGGCTGTGGCACCAGTGAACTCAGAGCAATTGTAAGAGCATGCACAAGACTCATGCGTGCTCAAGCCAGGAAAAATCCCCCCATGGAGGGGAGAGGTAGGCAAGAAGCCAAAGACCTACCTGAAGAACTATTGGCAATTGATTGCTCCTGGAACAGGGAGAGTCCATTTTATTTAGGGATGTTACACTAGTTGGTTGTCCAGGCTCCAGAGGACTGATGCACACCATGACACAAAATAGAATCTGTAGCCCTTTGTGTTTTATAATAGTGTCCATCAAGTCAAGGGCTGTAAGATGGAGGTGGCAATGGAGGAGTCTGAATATGATGGACTCTGACATCTGCTAGTCAAGACCAAGAGCTGGTGTGAACATACTGCACTGATTATTACAGCTGCACAGTTCTGTCTAAAGTAACAAGAGCTGGTGTGAACATACTACAGTGATTATTAAGATGCACAGTTCTGGTGTGTGTGTGTGTGTGTGTGTGTGAAAAGAAAAAAAAAAGATGCACAGTTCTGTCTAAAGTAACAAGAGCTGGTGTGAACATGCTACGGAGATTATTAAGATGCACAGTTCTGTCTAAAGTAACAAGAACTGGTGTGAACATACTGCACTGATTATTACAGATGCACAGTTCTATCTAAAGTAACAAGAGCTGGTGTGAACATACTGCACTGATTATTACAGCTGCACAGTTCTGTCTAAAGTAACAAGAGCTGGTGTGAACATACTGCACTGATTATTACAGATGCACAGTTCTGTCTAAAGTAACAAGAGCTGGTGTGAACATACTACAGTGATTATTACAGATGCACAGTTCTGTCTAAAGTATCAAGAGCTGGTGTGAACATACTACAGTGATTATTACAGATGCACAGTTATGTCTAAAGTAACAAGAACTAGTGTGAACATACTGAAGCAATTATTACAGATGCACAGTTCTGTCTAAAGTAACAAGAACTGGTGTGAAAATACTATAGCTATTATTACAGATGCACAGTTCTGTCTAAGGCACTTGATACCTTCTATTTGTTTAAACCTTTTGTTAACACCTTTACTTTGGATAAAGATCATTTCTGAGGCATGAAACAGCACATCAGAGCAGTGCAGACTGTACTGCACCATTACTGGGTGGGGCTGAGTTGTTTCAATGCTTCAAGAGGGGGTTATAGCCAGGCGTGGTGGCACACGCCTTTAATCCTAGCACTTGGGAGGCAGAGGCAGGCGGATCTTTGTGAGTTCAAGGCCAGCCTGGTCCACAGAGTGAGTTCCAGGACAGCTGGGGCTACAGGGAGACCCTGTCTTGAAAAGACCAAAAAAAAAAGGGGGGGGGGTTATAGGGTCCCTGAGGATAGCCAACTGCTTTATACTTTTTCATATTTCCTGCTGTGAATTGCCCACATCTGGACACTCCATCATATGCTTTTACATTATCTATCTGATCTTACCTCCTCTGATGCTGTTTTGTGTGTAGTCCTGGGTGGTCTGCGGGACACTGGTTTCAAGTGTCATCCATTCCTAGAAGCCCTCCCAGCCATTGCTCTCTACACACATCTTCAAGAGCATCTCAGGAGAAACTACCTCTGTGCATCCTTGCCTTTTCATCCAAAAGTCAGGACTCTCTCTCTCTCTTTCTCTGTACTTGGAATCCAGCCCAAGTCCTCCTGTATGCTAGGTAAGTGCTCTGTGCTCTACCATTGAGTAACATCCCTATTCCCCTTTCTTTCTTTTCTTCTTTCTGTTCTTTATCGTTCTTTTCTTCTTCTTTATTCTTTCTTTCTTTCTTTCTTTCTTTCTTTCTTTCCTTTCTTTCTTTTCTGTTCTTTCTTTCGTTCTTTCTTTCTTCTTTATTATTTTTCATTTGGTTCTGTTTTTGAGACAGAGTTTCCATGGAGCCTCAGATGGGCCGGCCTTGACTACTGGCCTAGTCTCACGAGATCCACCTGGCTTTGCGTCCCAGTGCTGAGATTCTAAAAGAGTGAGCCACCAACATCCCTGCCTCCCTTTTATTTTTTTTAATTTTTAATTTTTTATTTAATTTCCGTATGTGTATGGATGCACTGCCTGCATGCAAGTCCGTGCACAGAAGTGGAGTCAACCCCGCGGAGGTCAGAAGAGGGCGTCGGACTCCCCTGGAACTGGAGTTCTCCTGGAATTGGAGTTTCAGACGGCTCTCGGCCGCCATGTGGGTGCTGGGGATCAAACCCGGGTCCTCTGCAAGAGCGGTCGGCGCTCTTAACGGCTAGGTCATCTCTCCAGCCCCCGCCTCCCTTTATTTTTTTGAGACGAGGTTTTGTTACATTACTAAGTCCAGCCTTGCACTCACTCTCTGGCCATGGGAGGCCTTAAACTTGTGTTTCTCCTGCCTTGACCTTCTGAGTAACTGGGATCGCAGCCCTGTGCCAACAGGCCTGACTTAGATCTCCCTTCTCAAGCAACTGTGGCACAATTATTTTTATCACACCTATTTCAACATTTTACTTTCGTACTCCACACTGCTTCTACCTGCTTGCACAGCATTCTTGATCCAGCTCTGCCAAATTACTGCAGATAGATTCAGGGAGGCCTTCACTCTAATTGAGTTACTGTTTCTCTCTATCTTACATGGTACCTGTGTTAGAACTCCCCTAACAATACACACTCCAAGGGGGATAATTCAACTCAATTCATTAAATAGATGTACTGATTTTTTAAATTCTTTTTTTAACATTTTTAAATTTTATTTATTTTGTATGTGTATGAGTGTACTGTCTGCATGTAGGTTTGTGCACCCATGTCGTGAAATGCCTTGGAGGTCAGAAGAGGGTCTCAGAATCCCCTGGAACTGGAGTTCTCCTGGAATTGGAGTTACAGACAGTTCTTATCTGCCATGTGGGTGCTGGGGATCGAACCCGGGTCCTCTGCAAGAGCAGTCAGTGTTCTTAACCTCTAGGCTATCTCTCCAGCCCCGCTGTACTGATGTTAAAAGAAGTTATTTCACGGGGCTGGAGAGATGGCCTAGCGGTTAAGAGCGCCGACTGCTCTTACAGAGGACCCGGGTTTGAATCCCCAGCACCCACATGGCGGCTGAGAACCATCTTGTAACTCCAATTCCAGGAGAACTCCAGTTCCAGGGGAATCCGACACCCTCTTCTGACCTCCGCGGCATTGCACAACACGGGTGCACAAACCTTCATGCAGACAGTACATTCATACACATAAATAAATAAATAAAATATATATTTAAAAAAAAAGAAGTTATTTCACAATGTTGTCTCAAATTCTGATTTTCTCCATAGGACCAATAGCAATAACCTAAGAGAAGACACGGGGAGTTTCCACTCTGGCTGCTCTCAAAGCTGTTACCTTTCCCAGTGGCTGCATACGTTGGGGTCTTCAAGGTTCAGAGGTGACGCTGTCCTGACCCAGTGACACAACAACAAGCAGATAAGGCCCAGGCATGTGTTTGAAGAAATAACCATTTTTTTTTGAAGAATAATCTGCAAGAAGAAAAACATTAGAGGTACATTAAAATCACCCAAACAACTGTATTCAGCAGAGCAAGTCAGTCAGTATCAGTTGTCACTAGGGCTGAAGCACATATAGAGGGCCAGTCATTCAAATAGCTGGGACCCCAGATATCAGGGTCCAGGAGACAGAAGCATTTCTCATGTTATGCAGGGTGCCAACCAAACGCTTTGCAAATGGCTAAAATGTGCAAATCATCATCATTACCTGCAGCATAACAAAAGCTCTTTTGATTCACACGAGCTGATGTTAAAGGAATCTACCAGTGGGACTCTGAGCAATACAGGCTTCCAGATTCCCTCTCCAGGAAAATTTCCTTCTGGAAGAAGAGAGCCCACAGGAATCTGGTCTCATTTGTCCCCAAGAATGCATGTGAAACAGAAGCTCCTTTGAGCGTAGAGAGAGGCTCAGACTGAGATTCACTCAGCTATTCATTCCTGCACACTAGAAGACTACCATATTCTAGGCACTCTGGAAGCCCACACTTAACATGCAGAACTAGTCCCCTCCCTGCCCACTGAGGTGCTGAGTGAAATGACACAGGTTTCTTTGATGAAATGTTTCAAGTTTTCCGAACATTGAATAAAACCAAGCAACTATCATGTGGTGGTTTCTAAAAACATAGATGTAGAAAAAGTGTAAAGCTGTTTAGAGGCCAGTGCTGAAGAAAATGAAGCCAAAGACTATGAGAGTAATGTATTTGGAAGCCTGGGGCCTCTTCCAGGGATGATGGGAAGCGAAAGTGTGCAGAGAAACACTAGGACCAGTCCCTATGTCGGGGTCTGTCCGGAGAGAACAGCGCTGGCTAACAGCGACTGGGTGACTCTGGAAACATTTTAGTAGGTAGAATCGGCATGACTTAGGGACTGAATGTAGGAATAAGATCAGAGAGGGGCTTGGGGTTTGGCCTCTCAGGGAAATGCTCAGCCCATCATTAAGTTCAGTTTAGAGATTTCAATGTTGAGGCTCCTATTAGGTACATATTCAGACAAAGCCATCCATAAGCTCGCGCTCTCTCGCTCTCGCTCTCTTTCATTCCACCCCTATACTCTGCCTGTTTGGACTCCACGTAGGCCTCTTGGTGCCCCCTCCCCGTGCACTGCTCAGAGACATGAAGATCTCTAGCTGAGTGACAATTATTTGCCGTTTGAGGAATACAACAAATGATTCTATTTGAAATTTCTAACTTTCCCCTTGCCTCCTCCCTCCCACGCAAATACTGTACTTGAGTTTAAAAACATATTAACATATAAATAATGAAAAGTCTTGGGGAACATCCTCATTGTCTCTACCGGAGATGAACACTGAACACAGGAGAGGCACTGTTCCCCACAGGCTGCAGGTACTGTGAGGTCTTATGGACCTTCTACTGGCTTCTTTGGCACCTCCGGGTTCAACTGCCAGTCTGTGCATAGGCATTTCTTAACCCCTACTATATCCCAGGCAATGCATAAGGCAGGAGTGACTGTATCATAGCTCTGATGACATGCAATAGGGAATCATACACATCACTTCACTTCCTGGAACTTGATATGGAAGAAAGGTTCAGCTCTCATACTAATTATCCTGATATGGAAAAATAATAACAAGGGGCTGAATTATCTGACCAAAGAAGTCATTTTTGGGGTAAGAATAGACATTTTGAGAATTTATACTAATTTTTCAAACCATGAGGTCAGTAGTTATTAGTATTGGGAACCAAATGTATTGAATAAGAACTGTGTAATTCTTTTTTTAATTTTAATTTTTATTTATTTCCGTATGTGTATGAATGTACTGTCTGCATGCAAGTTTGTGCACCCGTGTCGTGCAATGCCGCGGAGGTCAGAAGAGGGTCTCGGATTCCCCTGGAACTGGAGTTCTCCTGGAATTGGAGTTTCAGACAATTCTCGGCCGCCATGTGGGTGCTGGGGATCAAACCCGGGTCCTCTGTAAATGCAAAAGCTTTTGTACAGTTAAAGAAGCAATCANCTTAAGCAGTCGGTGTGGCGCTCTTAACCACTAGGGCCTCTCTCTCTCCACCCCCAAGAACTGACATTTAAAAGCTAACATTATATCCTTTTTGGTCATTACTCTGCTTTTAGTTTGTTTATTTTATGGTACTAGGGACTGAACTGGGGCCTCATGCAGGCAAGGTAAGTGCTGCAAAGCCCTAAAGTTACGGTGCCATAACATATTTTAGCTTTGAAATTTTTGTGATAGGGGCTTGCCTAACTGCGTAGACTTTCTAAGCTGAAACTCACTATGCAGGCTTGGTAAAGCGACTGACATTGCAAACTTCCTGCTAGCTTCTTAGTAAGCTAGAACTACAGGCTGACCACTGGGGCCTGAGAATGTGTACTTTTACATAAAAGTAAAATACAAAGAGCCGGCAGAAGAAGAGGAGAAATATGAGTTGTACAAATAAAAAAAAAAATAAAAAAAAAAATTTATAAAAAAAAAAAATAAAAAGAAAAATTTGTTTATAATAAAAAAAAAAAAAAAAATTTTTTTAAAAAAACAAAAAAAAATATTAAAAAAAAAAAAAAATAAAAAAAAATAAAAAAACAATTAAATTTAAAAAAAAAAATACAGAAAAAGATTATTAAAAATAAAAATAAAATGAAAAAAAACACTCATTCCAACCTCATAAACTCAATGACATCAAACAGAGAACAAGAAATCTTAAAATTTACAGATGGTACGTTGAACCACTCCAATCAGCAAGGATAGATCAAATAGAAATATTAAATTATTCAAGATCAGGACTGGTTAAAAGGCCAATTTTTATGTGTATTGAGTGTATTTGCCTGCATCTGTATTTATGTGCTCCATGTTGCAATCACCACAGTGGGTCAGAAGAGGGTGTCAGTTCCCTTGAAATTTACAGACAGTTGTTAGCTGCCATGTGGGAACTGGAAATTGAACCCTGGCCCTCTGCAAGAGCAGCCAGTGCTCTTAACCACTGAGCAATCTCTCCAGCTCCAAGACATTATTAAATCCTTTAAAAGGAGATTTCACTAGTTACTAAATAATTACATGTTTAAAGTATAGTGAAGTGGCCAAAATATAACATGTATTAATTCAAATTAATTCAAATTCAAATGATATTTCTCACAGATTCACATTACGAAGCTGTGAAATCTGGAGCTGAATATTATGTAATCTAAGAAGTTGTTCCAGGGTCCCAGCATGTGACATGGGCAGAGTCAGACACACACACGGCACAACACCAGCCTGTGCCCAGCTCCAGGCATGAGAAGATTTCACCTGTGTCCTGCACAACAACAGTATGCAAAAGAGAGCTGAAGGCACTCTGCCTGTCTTCTGTTGCATGGGACCCACTGTGACCCCGTTGGAGGTGGTAATCTCGATCATCCCAGGACCTCCTCCAAGATCGTTCGGAGTGATCCCAGCCTGCAACAACTGGTTGGAGAATCAGATGTGCACAAAGCATAACACCAGTGAGATGCACTAGCTCCTGGCGTGAGTTGTATAGCCAACAGGGTACAGCGTGGCAAGTAGCCCCCCCCATCACGCCTGGGGCAGTAGGAGTCTAGCAAGCACAATATTAGTGACTATAGTCTTCACGAGCTGTCACACATTGATGGACATCAGAACCCAAAAATAGAAAAAAAAAAAAGAAACACAGGAAGACACATAACAAAAAAAAACCTACGACAGACACCACACACAGCAACACACAACACACACACACATGGGAAATCCTCATAATAGAATCCACACTTAAGACTCTCTAAACCCTAAAAAAACCCAACAACCTACGGAAATCCTACAATGCAGACTTTATCCATTAGAACCACCAACATATGTGACTTTGATCAAGGTAACAACTTTTAGATTTATCAAAATAAGTTAGAGAAACTAAGTGAAGGATATGAGTAAACTCAATACGTACAAGAGGGTGTGTACCAATAGGTGTTATAATGACAAACTTTGGAGAAATAACTTAAGGGATTGATAGATTGTAAAAACCCAAGGACTAAGGTAGCCTAGGAGTTATATTAATGAGAAACATTGAAAAACTAAAGGGAGTAAAAGCACAAACTCCCGAAGGAAGTGGAAATGCTGAAAACGATCCCAAGGCCGAAATGAAAGAAACCGAAATCATGCATGCAATGAACATAGAGGCTAACAGGATGAAGAACGTAGCAGGCCTCCAGGAAGAAAGTGGAAATACTAAAAATCAACAGGTATGAAATGGAAAAAGAAATTGAACATTCATCATCAGCCGGGAACCAAAGGAAATGCACTTAAAAGCCTCAGACTTGACCATCTAGAATGGGAAGAAGCCAGAATAAAAAAATAGATAATATCAGACCTGCAAGTATAACATGGCTCCCAAGAAATGCTCAAGTGTAAAATTTAGAAAAAAACATAAAAAAAAAAAAACACAAGAGTAGAACAACCACCAGGGAATTGTGTGAACAACTATGAAAAGACGCAAGAACCTTCGCCCATCATAAGGATGGATATAGGAAGTAGAAAAGATCCCAAGACAACTCTAGTTATAGCGTGATCATATCCTTCAACAGGATAATAGAAGAAGATTTCCCCAAACTGTGAAAAAAAAAAAAAAAAAAAAACCATACAAAATACAAGAACACATCAACACAGAAAGCACCAACAGACAAAGGAACTGGACCAGACAAGAAATTCCCCATGTCCATATAATTTGTTACAACACTAGGTGCTCAACTGCAAAATACAAAATACTGAAAGTCACAAGAGAAAAAACACCAAGTTACATAAAGGGGCAACCCATCAGAATCACACTCCTACTTCAGACTTCTCAGTGCAACCTATGAAAGCTAGACCACAGGTTGGACCAAAGTATTCCCAGTACTAACCAACTTTAGATGCCACCCCAACTACTATACCCAGCAAAAATGTCCATCACAATTGAAGGAGAAAAAGAATCGTGCATGACATACAAGAGAAAAAATACATGTATAAAAAGCAACATTTCAGAAAATCCTCAAACAATCCAAAGAACACGGAAAGGAGCAACTATCCCTAAGCATTAAAGAGAGAAATCAACAAAAGATAACAGAGTAAATACACACCTAGACAAAAGAATGCAAACAAAACTAAGGTAAAAGGAAGCAACACATATCTGCCCATCAATAATAACCTAAATATTAATGGTCTAAACTCCCCAAGCAAAGGACATAGGACTGGGAGAATTGATTAGGGAAACTGAATCAATTCTATATGGCTGTCGAATAAGAAGCCCATCTCACCCTCAAGGACAGACCCTACCTTAGAGTGAAAGGATGGAAAAAAATATTCCAAGCAATGGGACCAAAAAACAGAAGTGGCTTTTCTAATATCAGACAAAAATAGATCTCAGAGTAAAATAATCAGAAGAGACAAAGAGGCCATTACATCCTAGACAAAAGCCGTGTCAAAGGAGCAATAACATGAATACTTCACAATCCCTAAATGCTATGCAACCAAACCTCGGGTGCACCGTACCTTTATCAACACTGACTCTGCAGAACTCAAGAAACAGTTTAATCCTAACACACAACTAGCGCGGGGGCTTTCATCACACCCCACTGAAAGCCCACTGGAGAGATCAACAGGAACAAAAATAAACAGAGAGACATCAAAACTGAAATCCAATACAATACAACAAATGGAACCTCACAGACATCTAACAGAATAATGCCACCCAAACACCAGAGAATGTACTTGCTACTCAGCACTTTCCAGAGAACATTATCCAAAAATCGACCACATACTGGGGGCACAAAAGGAACCTCAACAATACAAAAAGATAGAAATTATTCCAGGCATTCTATCAGAAGACCACAGTGCAATAAAAGTTCATAAGAACACAGAATAAGTCCCACTAGCTTACACAAGAACACATGAGACATGGAGACTAAATGATGACACAATCCTGAAGAATGAAAGGGTCCAGGAAGAAGTAAAAATGAAATAAAAGTATTCATGGAACTGAATGAAAGACAATGCAGCACAACAAAACCTGTTGGGAGAATGTAAAAGCAGTCTTGAGAGGGAAAATAATAGCCCTAAGTGCCCAAAACCCAAGAAAAAAAAACCAGAAGGGAACAAATAAATGATCTACGACTACAGCTAAAAACACTTCATAACTTGAGAAACAACAACAATTGAACCCTAAACCCAACAGCCAGGAAGAAATAACAACAATCAGACAGAAATCAATGAATAGAAACAAAAAAACAATATAAGAATCAACGATATCCAAAAGCCCAAAAGTGGTTCTTTAAAAAGATAAACAAAAATTATAACAAGACCTCTAGTCCATTAACAAACAGTTAAAAACCAAAGAGAGAGGAGAGAGAGAGAGAGAGAGAGAGAGGCGCAACAACCAAATCAATAGACTTTTCGGTGATGAAAGGGTAAACATCACAACAAAGAAAAAGATCCAGAACAATCATACAGGAATAATTCCAAAAACCTATACTCCACGAAATTTAAAACCTAAGAAAATTGGATGAATAGCTGAATCCGGGGAAGATGACAAAGCTTAAACAATAAGAACTGACAGTTTTTAAACAGACACATAATACTGGAGAAATTAAATGGTAAATAAAAACCCTCCCAACTAAAAAAGCCCAGCCCAGATGGTTTCATCATCACGCAGAAAGCAGAATCCTATAAAAACATTTAAAGAAGATCCGACAAACCATTTCTACTCAAAACTGTTTCAGAAGGCTACAAACAAGAGGGAATTCTCCCAAACAACTAACTAAAACAGAGGGAATTCTCCAAACTTCCTTCTATGAAGCCAGCATACACTAATTAGCAAAACAGGGAAAGATACAAGCAAAAAAGGAAGCTACAGACCCATCTCACCAGGGAATATAGAGGTAAAAATTCTCAAAAATACTTGCAAATTGGCGCATACAGACCCCATCAAAAAGATCATCCATCATGATCAAAGTGGGATTCATACCAGAGAGCAGGGATGTTTCAGAAGATGTAAATCAGTAAATAAAAAAAAAAAAAATGGTGTAAAATAAAACACATACATGACTGAAAGACAAAAACGACACAATCAAATCTCAAGTTAATGCAGAAAAAAAATCTAGGACAAGATCCAGCATCCCTTCATGGTTAAGTCCTAGAGGGAATGAATGAAGGGAACATTTCTCAACAGAATCAAAGCCATATATAGCAAACCCACGGCCAACAAACATCATCCTAAATGAGAAAAATTAGAACCATTTCCGTAAGGAGGAACATGGCAAGGCTGTCCACGATCATCGCCACTCCTCTTCAACAAAGTCCTTGAAAACACTTACGTGCGGGGCAATAAGACAAGAGGAAGAAATTAAAGGAGGTACTGATTGGAAAGAGGAAGTTAAGCTATCCTTTTTTGCTGATGTTATGATTGTTTATCTAAGGGCTGCTAAAAACTCCACAGAAAACGTTTAGAAACGAGTAAAGAGTTTGTTAGGTAAAGTGTTGAGCTACAAACAAAAATTAACCCTGGCTCAAAAAAACCCAAAAAAATCATAGCCTTTTCTTTAACAAACCCACAACCAACAATTAAACAAGTGGAGAAGGAATATAAGAAGGACCTTCCCACTCACAAAGCTTGCACAAATATAAGATACCTGGGAACAAACCTAACCAAAGGATAAAAACCAAAGACCTCTACAACATCAAAAATTTTTAACAAATAAAAACCCCAAAGAAAGGAGATTGAAAATGCCAATCAGAAGATGGGAAGGCTTCCCATGCTCATGGATTGGAAAAAATTAATATAGTAAAATGCCATGTTACCCAAATTGATATACCGATTCAATGCATTCCAATAAAATCCCGAATGAGCTTCTCTTCACAGACTTGGGAAAAAAAAGCCTTAAATAATTCATATGGAAAAACACAAAGACCCTGAATAGCTGAAAAAGCAACCCTGGGTGAAAAATGCAATAAATAACAGGGGGATTCGCTCTACCAGACTCCACTATGCTCTACCAGACTTCAAAACTATATTACAGGGCCACAATCATAAAAACAGCCTGGTCTGGGTACAAAAACAGATGGTGACCAATGGAACAAAAATGGGAAGATCCAAACTGGAGCTCACACAATTTCATTTCCAGTTCAGCCACCTCTTATTTGGCAAAGGGGCAAAAATCCCTCAATGTAGTAAGGATATAACTCTTCAGCAAATGGGTGCTGGGGCCAAAATCAGATCATCATTTGTAAAAGAACAAAATTAAACCCCAAACCCACAACCTCTCACCCTGTAAAAAAATCAACTCCAAGTGAATCCAAAGAGCTCAATGTGAAGCCTTGAAACCCAGAAGGTGATAGAAACACGTTTGGCACCAACCTACAAGACATAAGGGCATAGGAAAAGACGTTCTACATCAGACAACTGCTGCACAGAAAATAAGGTCACGTCAACAAATGGGAGCTCATTAAACTCAAAGCTTCTGTACAGTTGAAAGAAAGCATCAAGGAAGTAAGAGAAAACCCACAGAGTGGAGAGAATCTTTTACCAGTGCATATCATCTGCAGACATTAATGTCAGAATATATAATAATAGTACGTCAAAAAAAAAAAAAAATAAGAGACTAGAAAATAATGACCTATAAAATAATAAAAAAGATGAAAAAGAGCTGAACAGAGACTTCCACCAGTGAGAAATTAAGATGGGCTGAGAAACATTTAAAAAATGTTCACGACAGTCATTAAAATAGATTAAATGGCACAATGCAAATTAAAACACTCTAATATCACTCACTCCGATAAGACTAGGCTAAGAAAGTCAAGAAAACAAAAGTACAACCAATGTGCGCACAGAGTTGTGGGGAAAGGAGAACACACTCCATCCACTTCTGGTAGGAATGTAAACTGTACAAACCACTATGGAAAAAAAAAAAGGAGAACTTAAAAGACTCAAAATGAGCCTACCACCTGACCCAGTCATACCACCTACTCCGTTGGTATACTACACCAACAAGACTTATCGCTACACACTTACAACAAGATGCATGCACATCCATGTTTTATTGCAGTCTCTCCCTCTTCACACATAGTGAAGGCTGGAACCTAAGGCCAAATGACTGCCCACTCCACATCCAGAGAAAGTGGAGCCCATACAAAAATTGTGAGTGACATTATGTACCTAACACACTGGAGTACTATTCGCCAGCAGTAAATAGGGAAATGAAATTATGTAGAAGTATTACAAGGTAAGCACTGGAATGGAATGCTGATAAGGAGCGCAATTATGCTGCAGAGATAAAAACGTAAGCTACATTATGCCCCAGCAATAAGGAGTCAAAAAGGTTTCTCCATCCTTTGGGATTGCCCTTCAAACAAGCATCTGCGGCATGCTAACAAATCACATGAGCTCCTCTACCCCGAATCCAACTCGGCAGACAGTCCCCAGATTAAAAGCAAAGCTGAACTACATTGTCAGATTGATTATATTTCCTGTTTATCGTGAAAGCAACTATGTTGTTATAGTGTAACTCTCCTCCAACAAAGCTCTAGAATCCACCCACCACTTGATTTTCAGACTCTGTAATTACTGTATATGGGACGGAGAGTATGTACCTATATTTTAGAGTAATATAAATTAATGGAAGAAATGTGAATTCTAAAGCATGAAAAAGAACTGGAGAAAGATGCAGGAACAGTTTTAATGGAAAATGCATCGACTACTGGGTGTCGGTGTGGGTAAGAGATGTGAAAAAAGGGAACAATGCCTAAAGGTGGGATTGAAAAAATGATGTCATCGCCTCCTGCCTTCATTCCTGACCTGAAGAGCCAAGCAGTGGGCTTGGCTCTGGCATCTGCGGCGGCCTGCACCAGTGCAGAAGTGAGCATTTCATGTGTAGGAGGTGTCGGTTTTTTGGGCCTTTCGCTTGCTAGAGACCTATCCTGAAGCACAAGATAAGAGCCTGGCAAAACAAAAACCAACACCGCTCCAGAAGCCGAAGAACGGAAGGGTGATGGGGACACACCCGCGCCAGCCAAGGTCAGAGATGAAGTGGCCTGAGGGAGGTAGAGGAGGGAAGGGAGGAGGTGTATATTATTGCCAAAACCTCTGGGGTGGTGTGGAAAGAAAAGGACAAGGAAGTAAAGAGAAAACCCACAGAGTGGGAGGAAATCTTTACCAGTGATACATCTGGCAGAGCATTAATGTCAAGAATATATAAACTACTCAAAAAAAAAAAAAAAAGAAGAAGAAAGAAAACAAATGACCTACTCAAAAGATGGAGAAAAGAGCTGAACAGAGACTTCACCAGTGAGAAATTAAAGATGGCTGAGAAACATCTTAAAAAATGTTCAACATCATTAATAATTAAGGAAATGCAAATTAAAACCACTCTCAGATATCATCTCACTCCGATATGACTAGCTAAGATCAAGAAAACAAAAGACACCAAATGCTGGAGAGGTTGTGGGGAAAGGAGAACACTCATCCACTGCTGGTAGGAATGTAAACTTGTACAACCACTATGGAAAGCAGTGTGGAGAACCTTTAAAAGACTCAAAATGAGCCTACCACCTGACCCAGTCATACCACTCCTTGGTATATACCCAAAAGACTCATCCTACCACAAAGATGCATGCACATCCCATGTTTATTGCAGCTCTCTTCACAATAGTGAAGAGCTGGAACCAAGCCAAATGCCCCTCAACAGAGAAGTGGATGCCAAAAAATGTGGTACATCTACACAATGGAGTACTATTCAGCAGTAAAGGAAGATGACATTATGAGATTTTCAGGTAAATGGATGGAGCTCAAAGCCATTATGCTGAGTAAAGTAACATAGTCCCAGAAAAGCAAAAGGTTTCCCTCATTTGCGGATGCTAACACCAAATCCCCCCAGATTAAAAGCAAGCTGAACTACATTATTGTTATATTTCTGTTTATCTGAAAGCAACTATGTTGTTATAGTGTAAATCTCTCAACAAGCTCTAGAATCCACCCACCACTTGTTTTCAGACTCTGTAATTACTGTATATGGGCGGAGAGTATGTACCTATATTTTAGAGTAATATAAAATTAATGGAAGAAAATGTGAATTTCTAAGCATTAAAAAAAGACTGAGAGAAAGATGCAGGACAGTTATGGAAGAATGCACGATCTGGGGTCGGGTGTGGGTAAGGGAAAAGGGAACATGCCTAAAGTGAATTGAAAAATGATGTCTGCCCCCCTTGAAGCCAGCAGTGGCTCTGGCTCTGGCTCTGGCGCCACAGTGAGTTCATGTGTGGGGTGGTCAGTTTTGGGCCTTGCTTCCTAAGACCACCTGAAGCACAGATAAGAGCCTGGCACCGCTCCAGACAGAACAGGAAGGGTGATGGGGCACACCCGGCCAGCCAGGTCAAGATGGCACTGAGGGGAGGTAGAGGAGGAGGGAGGAGGGTTGCTTGCCAAAACCTCTGGTTGGGGAAAGATAAGGACAAGCAGCATGAGTTACAATTATCAGCCATATACGCCAATCCTCCTGAGAGGGTCAGAGGGGCTGCAGGAACATTGGTCATTTGCTTTCGCACCTAAGTGCCTTTTGTGGCTGTTTTGTATATAAGTCACTGCCCTGCTTACAATAAAGTGAGATCCTGCTTGACTGGACTCCCCACTGCGTCTGAGTGTCTCTGGGAACTGAGGAGGCTGGGGAATAGGTGAGCAGCGCACTTACCTTTCCTCAGCCCAGTTGGTTCCAGGACAGAACCCAACTAAGACCCGACAAAGGCAAGAGTGACTTAGACTTACCATATCCAATATATAAACAAAATTGAAAGCCTGAAACCTAGACAAGTCAACACTCCATAAACAAGGGGGTAAAAAAAAGCATCAGAAGGAGGCAAGCAAAACAAGCCTCCAACATAGTGAAAAGATATTGATTTGCATCGGAATACATGCAAAAAAAGGGGGGGGGGAACCTCATGCCCAGGACATGGCAAAGGGATAACATGGGAAAGGTGCAGGATAATTCCACACCAAGCTCTACCAACCCTGTAGGAGATAGCTACAATGGGACCCACCTGGAGGTGACCCAAGAAACAGATCTTAGAGGAATAATTGCAGACCTATGCAGAGAAATTAAAGAAAATAAAGAAGAAGTCAGAGAGCTAAAGAAAGAGAATGAAAAACTCAAAAAGGGCCTAGAGGGATACAATGACAAACTTCGGAAAGAACTAAAGGAACAGATTGATAAACTCCAGAAAGATAGAGGAAGAAAAAAACAAACTCCAGAAGGAAGTAGAAACACTGAAAAAGGAAGCCAACCAGCAAAGTAAGGAGCACCAAGAAGAGATTGAGAAGCTCAAAAAGGAAATGGAAATACTAAAGAAATCACAGGATGAAATGAAAAAGGAATTAGAATACTCATCCAATCAAGAAGAAAGGAATGGAAAAAGCCTCAGAAATAGAATGGAGGAAGAAGAACAAAGACTATCAGACCTGGAAGATAACACAGAGCAACTAAAAAGCTCAAATAAAGATTATGGAAA
>VZQC01011619.1:2528459-2604579 GCA_009823505.1 Rhizomys pruinosus
TACAGAAAAAACGTAATTCAGGGATTAGCATACCATCCAAACCTCTGTGTCTATGCCAAAGTAACCTGCCATAATAATTAGTACTGTTTAAATACCTGTATATCTAATTGCTTGTGCTTCATTAGTAGGATTGAAAGGTTATTCCTGAACAAACTGTCAGCCCATGAAAAGAAAGAGCCAGAATTGGTAAGAGTCCAAAATGACATCTCCAGAGAAAGTAGACTGTTTTGCTTCTCGTCCACCTGTGCCCCTTTTCTAAGCCTAGGGAACAATCTGTGGAAGATGGGGGGTGGTAGAATGTAAGGGCTGTGATTGGGGTGAATGGTGAAACTACAGCAATATAGACTGGACACTTATTTGATCAAGTTGATTGTACATACAAGCCCCTCCAGCTGGATGGTGGGAGCCTTGGGCTGTGTGGGTTTGGGCATAGCTGCTTGCAAATTGGTTTTACATGAAGAATGTTTGTTCTCATAACTTATTACTTATTGTTAAAAAATGAAATAAAAGAAAGTAAAAATAAATTAATTTAAAAAAGAAAAATGATGTCTGAAATACACAAAACATAAATTAAAAAAAAGAAAAAAAAGAAGTTATTCCATTTAACAAGAAGTAGTGCAAATGATGACAATGATGATGATGACAACAACAACAACAGCAATAATAATCTTAAGCAGGCCGGGAGTGGTGTTGCATGCCTGTAATCCCAGCACTCAGGAGGCAGAGGCAGGTGGATCTCTGTGAGTTCAAGGCCATCCTGGTCTATCTACATAGTGAATTCCAGGACAGCTGGGGTTACAGGGAGACCCTGTCTGAAAAAAAAAATTTTATGCAATAATAGCCAACATTTGCTCAGTGGTTCCTGTGTGACATGCACACAGTACTGAGGGGTTTTTGAGAATGGGTCTCCCTGTGGCCTCAGCTGTCCTGGAGCTTGCTCTGGAGACCAAAGTGACCTCAGTTTCATAGAGGTCCACCTGCCTCCTCCTCTGAAGTACTGGGATTAAAGATGTGTACCACCATGCTCAGCCTATATTCCAATCACTTAATCTTCACACCAACTTCTCAGGAAGTAGGGCTTTGATTGTACCCATTTTACAGCTGAAGATATGTAATATACAATTAGTCATTCATCTTTCAGAAATAGAAAACTTGGAGTCTAGTCAGCTGTCACAAATAAGCATAACTTTTGCTCCATAACTTTTGTCAGGATAAGTATTTCAGTTCAATGAAGTATGAAATATACATATGCACTTCCATTCTTTCCTCAAAGACAAAATGAAGGCTGGTAAACAGCCATCTGCCAATTACTCATAAACAGTTACCTCAAAATTAGGAAGTTTATGTCCTGAGTCACTATTTCAGATCAAACCATCCATTTGCCAACTAGAAATGTTTAGTCTGTAAAGTTAGAAACTGCTCCAAGCTAACTAAACTGGCAAGAAAAATAAAGAGGCCGTGTGCTCTCTGTGAACAAAAAGCCTGTAATCTCCCAGTTTCTCCTGTCTGTTCCGGAGGCATTCTCCAGGGGCTGGGCAGCTGGCAGACAAAAGCAGAATGTGCTCACCTCTTCCTTGCTTTTGTTTTTTCATTTTGTTTGGATCTTTTTGTTTGTTTGTGGGAATGTGTGTATGTGTGTGTGCTTGTGTAAGTGTGCACAGCAAACACTGGAGCAGCTGAGCTATCTCCACAGCCCTTCCTTGCTTTTCCAAATTCAGCATCCAGAAATATCAAATGGCACTGTAAGGTTGCAAATGGGATTTGTGTAGGGGGAAATATCAGTACATTGAAGGATACATGCATGGGGCTGAAGAGATTGCTCTGCAATTAAGAGCACTGGCTGCTCTTGCAGAGGACCCAGGTTCTGATCCCAGCACCCACATTGCAGCTAACAAGGGCCTGGAATTCCAGTTCCAGGAGATCTGACATCCCCTTTTGACCTACAAGGACATTGCATGACATGGGTGCACTTACATACAGGCAGGGATAACACTCATACACAATAAATAAATAAATAAATAAATAAATAAATAAATAAATAAATAAATAAATACGTGCATGTATAGGTATACTTGTACGTGTGTGTGTGTGTGTGTGTGTGTGTGCACGTGCACGCACAAAAACCTTTTTTTTTAATCCCAAAACACCTTCCTCATTAAAATGAGAAGTGTCTGATTTCTAGGAAAATCTAAATGCTATAACAAAATTTCTAAATCCAAGACAATTGTTAGATCAAGATTCAGGAATCGCACACACTCACATAGCTGGTTAAAACTGAGAAGATCATGCAAATGTTATGTATACTGAGGTGAGAGGACATGTCACAAATATGCCAAGAAACCATAAATTACTATAGAAACATGAGATTTCACTTCTTTCAGCTGTCTTTTTGTTCTGAGGTATTTAATGAAAGCATGAATCTGAAATGTGGATAAGAAGTTGTAGAACATCACACATTTCTCCACATTTTATTCACTTTCTTCTGGAGGTTTGAGGGAATATTGGAACCTTTTCCTTTATGTCTGTTTTGAAGGAGGAAATGCTCACTGCATTTCCCTCTGGCTTCTCTCTTCTGTGTCACCTTCTCATACTATGATTTTCCAATATTTTCTCTTTCCAAATAAAAAACACAACTTTTTTTTTTAAAAAGCATAATTTCCATTGAAAAAGGCAGCATAGTGTGATTTGTTGCATTAAAATAGATGTTTTGAATATATTCAACACACTAAATTGGGTGTTAAGTTTCTCTTACCCACCTAGTCTTCATCTTCAAATAGCATTCTTTATGATTCCATTTAATAAAAATTTAAATGTAAAAAAAAATAAGTCATTTGCATGAACCCCCTAGTGAGGAACTTGATTGCATCCTAGATCATTCACTTAATTATCATGGAAAAATCAAAACAGAAAATCAGTACAACTAATTAGCATTGCTAAAATGCTGCAGTTAGAAGAGGAAGCAACCTGCAGAGTTAACTCTTCCCACCTTGATGCTCTCTGAAGGAGGACCCAGCTTATTCCACCACAAAAGCCTCTTTAATAACCAGGGTGGATAAAACCTCTACAGCAAGTGAGTCTGGGTTCTAATAATAGGTGGTAGTTTCTGTATCAATGTGTTTAGGAGAAATAAATAATGGGGTGTTAACTAATTTATTTTTGTAACAACAGAGGGATAAATTAGTCTAGGTAATTCTTTGGGGCTCTAAAATGTATTGCTATTCTAGAATCATTAAGTGTTTACATAGAAATAACTTGGTTGGTCTCACTCAGATTTTTGTCTCATGATTCCAGTCTATTCCTAAGATCTTCTCACTGTCCCGTGAACTAAAACTAAAGTCTTGATTATGTATAGTCCCTTTCCCACCATCAGTATCTCCCCCCACCCTACAAAGACTCCAATTACACTTGGCCATTCTATCCTGTTCTCTGTAAAGAAACTGCGATGTGTTCTCATACTATATATAGGGGCTACCTGGGCTCTCATACTGTTCAGGAGGTGATGTGCTGCATGTCTCCTGCCTGGCCTTTGAGCCTGTGAGCAGAGAATCCACAGTCCAGCTTCAATGTGTTGTATCAAGGCAGTAATGCTTGATGCTTATCCTGAGAACAGTTCAGATGACGATTTCTACTAAAATACAGCTGTGCCAATGAAGAGGCATGCCGAAGGCACTGTGTTGAGTTCCTTTTTCACCATTCAAGGTGTGAGGCTCAACCTTGGGTTAATCAGTCAGCCTAAGAATGTTATAGTAACAAGAAACTTCTGGTCAGGAGAATAAAAATTTCTGGCCTGGCTAGAACCTTAACTTTCCAGGATTTTCTTGACAATCACCATGGGACAGGACCACCTCTTAGAGGGCAGGTTCATCTTAAGCTATGCTGAAGAGATTGGTGCAATACCTGGTGTGCGAATGATACGGTGAGCTTTTCCTGCCTGGAAGCCCTCCCTCTTGGCACAGTTCTTGTGGACCCGCCAGCCCTAGACATGGGCTCTCTCTAAATCTGTCTGCTTTTCTGAATTAAACACAACCTCTCCTTTTTAACTTTATATAACATTTTAAACCATTGTTTCCTTAAGGCTTTGGGTTGCCCCCAAATTGTTGGTTTCTTTTTTTTCTAAAGCTCCCTTCCCCTCCCTACCAATGTGGCTGCTAGCCCACCACTTATCTGACCTCCATGCTGAGATGGGACAGACCATAAAGTGGGCTAGATAAATTCCATTTTGTTCAGAAATCCATTTTGTTTCTGACCTTAACATAAACCTCTGCTGTGATGGATTGAACGTGTGCTGCAACTGGGCCACCATGCCTGCCTGGTTTGGGAAACTATTAGGCCACAGGATTCAGGAGTGCATCAGGGCCTGTTCTCAAGCAAAAAGTCTTAAGGTATGGTGAGATTAGCTAACTAACTATACTTCTGCTTTTTTGTAAAATGCTTGCTATGTTAATCAAATATGTCTGCTCTGTAAAATGTTTGTTTAAGACTTGTTAAACATTGCCCTTGCAAAAGTGACTATATATATATATATATACACACACACACACACACACACACACACACACACACACACACATGTTGTGCTGGGTGGGGACAGTTCAGCCAGTCATAATAAAACTTCCTCACAATTTTCCAGCAATGGTGTGCTTGGTTTCTGACCCATAACACACATGAGCATTAAACCACCGTGGGTTCAATGCTTTTCCCCTTCTACCCCCTCCCCCCACCATTCTCTTCCTCAAGGAAGCTGCTGAGATTAAGGGCTTGTCTGCTCTGAGGCTTTTTTTTTTCTTAAATTCTAATAAAATTGTCCTAAAGCTTTGTTTGATTTCATTCTTATTTCTGTTGTGAGTGAGCTGAGGCACCTTTAGTGGGGGACCCTGTTTCTCCTCTGAGATCATCTTGACAACGCTAGTGGAACTTCAAAAATTCTAATGAGTTATTTATTAGGTGCATGGAAATTTTACCAGTGCACGGGGACTTGGAAGACAAGCAGGCAAGCACCTTTATTACCTACCTCGTTTAGGGCTTTTGAGACCATAAAGAGCTGGATACTCTAGGGGGAAAAATGTTTAAAAGGCCCATTTCCTCTCTCTTCAAGAACCTGTGAGTCATTAGATTAGGTCTGGGGGAGAGGAGAGCAGTCAGAGAGCCTTGGCCACACTGATAGGCAATAAGGACGGCTTAGACCACATGGTCAAAAAGACCACTGCTTGTCTAACTGGATCGAAGGAATTTAAACACGGTAAACATGGAGAGTCACACATCATGCTCAGGTGGGACGTATGTTCTCAGAGCAACAGCCCAGCCATGTTTGCTGGACATGGCTCCCCACTGCTTCTGCTTGTTTTGAGGGTTCTTTCCTAGCAACAACTTCTATCTAGGAGCAAACCTAGAAGAACAAATCACTTGACATTCACAGTTATAGTTGGTGGTAAGAAACATAGGCTCCCTTTCTTGGTTTGAGATCACAAAATTCCTTTGCTTTCTTTTCCTACTTAGGACCTACATATCTGAGGTGAATTCCTCTGCTATAGCAGTCTAACTTAACTGAGTGCTTTCAAAAAGGAGCAGCTATCCACATTTAATCCCACAGGCCTCAAGCCCTGGTTGGGGGGAATGACACATTTTATCTTGGAGCCAAGCTGAACATAGGCAAAAGGAAGCCATGAGACTTTGTTGCCATCGTGGCTAGTGATCTCATCAAGACGGAGGTGACCATGTGCTCTGGTTGTCATCTTGGTTGATGATGTCATCAATATCAAGACAACCACATGACTTAGCTGCCATTTTGGTTAATGACATCTTCAAAATCGCAGTGACCCATGTAACCTTGCCTCATCTTGATTAATCCATCTACATGGCATAATCCAAAATGTAGGAACCCAGAAACTTAGCATACTGCTACTGAGCTCTAGCGGATCATGATATCCTAGGAATTATCTGCACCATAGGCATTTAGTCATATGTCACAATCTTCTTGCAATACTTTTTCCTTTTTTGTTTCCATCTTGGATTCTTCATGGGATCATAGAAATAGGAAGTCCAGAGGCTCCAACACAGGCTCCATTGTTATGTGGTAAGGTTAATACATTTTTATGTCAGACTAAGGAGGTAATATCAGACCTCCATGGTGCTATTTTGGACTTTAACATTGTTTTCTACTACCTTTAACTTGATTCTAAAGGGAATTATTTTGGATTTTGACATCTTTTTGTAAAATATATTTACTGGTTTTTAAAGGTAACTATTTTGGATTTTACATTATTTAGGATAATATGTTTGCTAGCTTCTAAATAGTACTTAAAGATCATCTAAGGATATGCCTTTAATACTAGCCAGCTACCAAGGGAGCTGACACTTGGAACACTCTTGTGAGTTTGCAGAACCTCAGGGCTAAACCTTACAAAAGACAACCTAACACCAGCAGATAGCAATGGGAGGCAAAAAGGGATGCCTAGTTGGGTGGGAGGCTTGAGATCGAGGCCCCAGTGGCCTTATTTCCTACCCCCTTTGTAGTATGATTCAAAGCCTGATTTTCTCTGTCCCTCGTTGAGACTCAGTTGCTCCAGGTTTGCGTTTGTTCCTACCTTATCATACCTTGGGGAACTCTACTTTTCACTCTCTAAATATAGTGTCATGGACAGACTAAAGAGAAAGAGCATTGTGATAGCAACCCTTCTTAGTCATTTAGATACCACTGTTTTCTGTGTTCCTTATTCTCCAGATTATGGGTACTTAAGCCAAGGTCAGGTATGGTAAATTATAATATCTTTTTCTAATACAGGCGGACTGATTGATAACTCTCTTTAAAATAATTCACTCAGAACTATCAGGCTTGCCTCTTCCTGACTAAAGACCCAGTAGAGTAGAATTAAAGAAATAAATAAAAGACTGTTTACAACTCATGGAGAGGATAGAGAGGAACCTCTGCCGAAAATCCTCAGTCAGCAACTCCAGCACCATAGCTTTCTGTTGTTGGTTTCTGCTGGATGTCGTAAGCACCCATTTGATAATGCTTCACCATGTACCCAATGCTTCTATCTATTGCTCATACTCCCTTAAAATCCAAAGACATTTTTATAGACTGTGAGCTACATAAAATGAAAAAGATTCTTGCTTGACTGTCTTGTGTTTTCTATAAGGTTTCCCTGGAAAATTATAAAGCCCCAGTGTATACACAATTACATTTTTAATGTGTAATTCGAATTCCACATTATTTTAATAAGAAGATGCTTCACAGTACTCTCTTCTGATCCAAACAACTGCCATCTTCATGACCTCAGCTGTGCCTATTTGCAGGTTGTCACAATTGATCTTGTTGACTACAGGTTTTCCTTCACATAAGGAGGGTAATCAGGGTTATTGGACCCTGACCTGAGTATCCAGCCACTTCTCCCAGGCAGTTGATTATAATTCTGTCCTAATCACATGCGGCCTCTTAGTTTGGAGAAGGCCTAAAGCATATAGTCTGGGGAAGGCTAGGAAAATGGGGCTCAGTCCATGAAGCTCTTGGGAAGTCAACATCCATGATGAACAAAGACTTTCCATTACGCCGCTCTCAGGGGTCCCATGTACCTGTCAGTAGCCCTTCACCCTTGCTCCTAAGTAAGCTCAATAAACTCATGGTTTCCCCAGGATGAACTTAACATAATTAAACATTGGTTTGACACGAGAACTTTAAAAAAGGGAGAGAAACATTGCTTTCCTCCAGGAAGAAACTTCTCATAACCGATGGTAAACTTGTTCATCAATCTTATTATGCCTCATGGTATTAAGAAAGGAAACGAGAAAGTGAAAGATATTAGAAGGATATGGAAATATTTTATAAAGATGAATTTATGCATGAATATTAAGATAGGTATAAGTTTCCAGATTAGAAAAAAAATGATAAAGTTTATGAAGGTGATGAATGTCTAAGTGGTTTTATTAAGACAGTAAATGATAAAATTTAATAATAATACATGGGTAATTTTTCAATTAAAGTTCAGTCAAACCTCTGCATAAATTAATGGAACTATTGATCTATTCCTTTTGACAATTATAAGGACTAACTTAAAGAAAAAAAAAATATATGCCGAGTCAGGGTTTATTTAAGAGCATTAAGTATTTGTTGCTCAAGCTTTAGTTACATATTACACAGCAATTAGAAGTACCAGATTTGTGTAACCAACTGTCTTCAGTATTTTTTAACCATACTTTGAGACCTATACTAATACAGTCAGAAGGATCTAATGGGCCAATTTTTCCCCCTTACCCTTCAAGGTCAACTAAATCCCAAAGGGACTATGGAGCATCTCTTAAAGTGTCCTGTAACTTAGTGAGCCACCTGTCCTCTTGTTCAGGGAGATCATGGAGACCCATGGACCCTAACCAGTGTCCAGCCTACAAAGAAAGTCAACACATAGGAAAAAAGTCACATGCTGATTCTAGCCACTCCAACAGCTATTGAAGTGCCTGAAATCAGATCCTGAGTTCAATACTCTCAGGTCCAGCCTTAGAGGTGAAAAGAAAAATGAGGAGGAGCCCAGTAGGTGGATGCTCTTTGAAACAAACACTCATCAAGATTTTCTAATGGGCTTTAATTTGGACATTCTAAGTATTCCCTGTTCTGACGCTTGGTTCCTCCTAGAACGCAATGCATTCCCTTACACTCCCTCACATCTCCTGCCAGGCACCAGTCAACAACCTTCATTTCTCCCTAGAGCTAACAATTACATACTTTGGGGGTCTATTAAATAGACCTACTGAAAGGGTACCTGAATTACCAGATGTGGTGCTTCTATTCAGCATGAAGGAAGCCAGAGTGGTCACCACCCCAATTCCCATTGGCAATTAGGGTAACCTCTTAAGAGGGACATAACAAGAACAGGGGACAGAAATTGGCTAGGTAGTTTAGGGTAAAAACACACCAAAGAAATGTAACAAGTTTCTTCTGAGACTAAAAGCCAAAACATCCTTGGGCTTCCCAGGTGTGCCTCTTGTCTCTTCCACTGATTTTCCACACAGTGATTCCTGAGGCTGGCCTAGTCATTTACCGCACACTAAGTGCACTAATCTATGTCCATTCTTTGCCAAAATACTTCCTCCCTTTGTCAGGATTGCACAAGTTCTCTGTTAATTTCCCCAATGTCTTTTTCTTCAAACAATGCTCAAAGAATCCAAGCAAACTCCACTGAAACCATGTTATTTTCAGGTTTTACCATTCTAAATCTCACTTCGGTTTTCTCCTGTTCAGCCTATTTTGTGCTTGCAAACAAAATACATACTTTTTATTAGAAAAAGACATTTTAAATACTATTTCTCATTCCAGAATCTAGTGAGTAAAATCAAACTTATTTTCCCAAACCTCTCATGATCTAACATGCCTCTATGATGTTACTACCTATTCTTCTCAACCAGAATCCTAATTTTCTTGGTATATATATATATATCCTTAAGGAAGAAAAGGTTCGCTCATTCCTTTATAAAGATTACTCTTTCTTTTTCACGACTATACTCTGCTAACTGTAATTATACCCTGCTGCTGTAGTCTGTCTCCAAAGTGGCCACCAGTGGTCCATGCCTTTAGTAACTGCCCCCACAGACAATAGAATAGACTTGTGTAATCAATAGAAAATTGAGAAAATGACAGTCTACAACTTTCAAACATAGGTCATAAAGACAGGGCAGTTTCATCTTGTTTCCTAAAGCTTAGTTCTTTTTATAAAATTTTAATTTATTAATTTTCTTTTATTTTAAGTTTATGAGTATTTTGTCTGCATGTACGTAAGTGAGCCACATGCTTGAGATGGCCACACAGACACCAGAAGAAGCTGTTGGATCCCTGGAATTGGAGTTACAGGTAGTTGTTAGTTGCCATGTGGGTGCTGGGAACTGAACCCGGGTCCTCTGGAAGAGCAGCCAGTGCTCTTAACTACTGAGCCATCTCCATCCCTATTGGATCTCAGTTCCATGGAAGCCAGTGGCCTCGCCCTTAGGATACTCGAGCATGCCAGAGGGAGAATGACGTGGTGAGAACTAGAGGCCTCCTCCACAGCAGCTTGAACGCTCACCTGGAAGCGAATCCCCCATCAGCCCCTGCTGGCACATTGCCTAGAGCCACATAAGACCCTGACTCAGAACTACTGGCTAAGCTACTCCCAAATTCCTGGCCCTCAGAAACTGTGAGGTCAAAAATGTTTGTTGTTTTAAGCCACTAATTTTGACCCAATGCCATGCAGTAATAGTTAACCAGTATGATTGCCAGTATTTCTACATTAAAATTACTTTTTCTTATTCCCAAAATGTCTCCCAACAATTCCCAGCATAGATCCAACATCTTTAGAAGCAGCAGTACACAGAAGAAACCACCTGTGAAGATTCTGAAGTATTCCCCTGTATTCTGACTCCTGGCAAAGGCCCACTGTCTTCTAATTATGATCTGCTATTTTGTGCCTGTAGGGATGACCTCACCAATGACTATTGTGAGGCACATCTGCTGTTTTTTTCACACAAAGCGCTGTCCCGGATTACCAGCCATTTCTCTTTAACCATTTAGCATGCATTGATCCAAAAAAAAATTTACCCAACTTATAATAACCCATAGGGTTCATCATGTATTCTGTGCTATAGGTTATTTATAAAACATCAAAGAATGGATTCCAAGTACTCATTTAATTTTCATCTACAGCATCATGCTCCTTTTATTTTCCTGAATTTGGAGTAATTATCTATTGTATTTGTTTCCTAATTAGGCAATATATAAAAGCTTGAAGAGTAAGGGAATTTAATACTCCACTTTCAGAAATGGAAAGACCATCCAAAGCAAAAAACAAAACAACAACAACAACAAAAAAAAAAACAGGAAAATAATAGATACACTAAACCCAATGGATTTGACTCATATGTACAGAGCACTCCACCAAGGAGCTGCAGAGTAAACTTTCTTCACGACAGCACATAGAACATTCTCCAGGATCAACCAGATGCTGGACACAAAACAAGTTCTAAAGATTTCTAAAATTAAAATCAAGGGTTGGAGATGCAGCTGAGTGGTAAAGTGCTTGCCTAGCATGTATGAAGCCTTGGGTTTGATTTCTAGCACTGAAGAGAAAGAAAAGAAATAACTTTTATACAGTATCTTCTCTGATAAAAATACAATAAATCATGAAGTCAAAAAGAAAAAAAATAAAACCCCTTTGGAAATACACAAACTAAATGTATTTAGCCTACTTTTGAACAATCAATAGATCAAGAAAGAAATTAAGAAGGAAATTGGGAAATTTTAAAAAATAAAATCAAGCAGAAACACAGCATACTAAAATACATGAGAACATGACAAAATCAAAGATCTTAAATAAGCAACTTACCACTACACCTTAAGAAACTAGGAAAAATTTTTAAAAAGAAGGAAAAAAGAAAAATCAAAGTGAAAAACAAACAAGAGATTTTTAAAAACAATTTAAAAGATCAATAAAGCAAAAAGCTATTTCTCCAAAAAGATTCAGAATTGACAAACCCTTAGCTAGACTAAGAACTTTTTAAAGTTATTACAATTCATACCACATAATATGAAGAATCACTGAAGAGTACTATAAATAATCATTTGCCAACAAATTTGCTGATCTAGAAGAAATAGATGACTGTTAGATAACATGGATAAATACATGTTACAATGATTGAACTATGCCCAGAAATGCAAGGATGGTTCTGATTATGCAGTTAAATAGGCATATTATACCTCACCACAGAAATATATGTCAACTGGGCTGGAGAAATGGCTCAGCAGTTAAGAGAACTGGCTGTTCTTCCAGGGGACTCGAGTTTTGTTCCCAGCATCCACATGTCTGTTTTCTGGACGAGATCTTAAATGTACAGGAAACAACCACCATGGGTAACCCAGGTTCCAGGGAAGTCAACGCCCTCTTCTGGCCTCCATGGGCATCACATCATACAGTTCCACTAAAATACATGTAGACAAAACACTCATACACATAAAATAAAAATAAACAGAAATTTAAAAAAGAAATACACATCAACTGATGACAAAAAGCATGTGATAATCTTAAGAGATGTATAAAAAAAGTTCAATGAAATTCATTATAAAAACTATGAGCAAATTAGGGATATAACTTAATAAATATATCCTTCAATGTAACAAGAGGCATGTATAACAAGCCCATAGTTAGCATCCTACTGAAGTGAGAAGTTCCTCACATATTATCTTGATTCAAAAGGCATCAACTTTCCTTTCTGTTCAGTTTGGTTGAGGAAGAGAAAAAAATAAAGAACATGCAATTCAGAAAGGAGAAAATGAAACTTTCACTGTAGGTGACATGGTCCTATATATAGAAAACCCCAAAGATTCCACCAAAAGCTTTTAGAATGAATAAACAGATTCAATAACTTTGTAGGATACAAAAATGAAGGTTTGAAAGTCATTAGTGTTGTTATATAGCAATAGCTAACTATCTGAGGTAGAAATTAAGAAAGTGGCCAGGTGTGGTGGCACATGCCTTTAATTCTAGCACTTGGGAGGCAGAGGGAGAGGCAGGCAGATCTCTGTGAGTTCAAGGCCAGCCTGGTCTACAGAGTGAGTTCCAGGACAGCTGGGTATCTTGGGAAAGAAAGCAATCCCATTTATAAGAGACAAAAAATAAACAACTCAGGGATAAACAATCATCAGGTGAAAGATCTTTATAAAAATGAAAACTGTAAAGCATGTGTAAGAAACTTCAGGGACACACAAACTGGAAAGACATACCATGTTCATGGATTAGAAGAATCAGTGTAGTTAAAATGTTCATATTACTCAAGGCTCTTTACAGCTTCAATGAGATTCCTATTAAATTGAACCTAGGGCCTCATGTATACTAGGCAAGTGTTCTACAACTGGACTGTGTCTGTAGTCCTGAAAAAATTGTTAAAATAATTACACATGAGGAGAGTTGATAGACATCGAATTGAGCCTATATCTATCTGGCATTATTTTGTCACTATTTAATTTCATCCCTTAGATAACCATGTTCATTGTTCTATGGTTATATACATGAAACTCTAAATAGCCTTCTTTACCTAACTAGAATAAGTAATTCTTAAATTAATATGCAACCACAGGAAAACTCAATAATCAAAGTCATCTTGAGCAGAAGGAACAAAGCAGGAAACATTACACTACTTGACTTTAAAGCATACTGAAACTTTGTATACTCAAAACTGGTATTGTCCTTAAAATATAGACCACAGGAAAAGGACAGAGAGCCTAGGCACAAATCACACACTCATAGCTAACTGGCTTCAACAAAAGTGCTAAGACATACACTGGAGAATGGATGTTCTTTTTAATAAAGGTGATGGGAAAATTGTATATCCACATGCAGAAGAATGTGCCAGAACTCCATTTCTCACCAGTTAACAAAAAGCAACAAAAATTGTTTAGAGAATAAAATGTAAGGCCCAGGAAAAATGTAAGAACCCAAACTATGAAACTACTAGAAAAAAACATCAAGAAAACATTTCAAGATATTGGAATAAGCTAGATGTTTTTGGACAAGATTTTAAATGTACAGGAAACAAAATAATAATAATAATAAATAAATGAAATCAGCAAACTAAGAGGCTTTTATACAACAGGGAAATGTTCAACAGTACACAGTCTACAGAATAAAAGAAAATATCTACAAACTGCCCACCTGAAAAGTGTTTGATATCCAGAGTTTATGAGAAACTCCAAAAACTTAACAGCAAAAAGAACCAAATAACTACAATGTGAGCTTTTTAAAAAATTTTTATTTATTTTTGTATGTGTATGTATGTACTGTCTGCATGTAGGTCTATGCACCCGTGTCCTGCAATGCCTTGGAGGTCAGAAGAGGGCGACAGATTCCCCTAGAACTGGAGCTAAAGATGGCTCTCAGCTGCCATGTGGGTGCTGGGGATTGGACCCGGGTCCTCTGCAAGAGTGCTCAGCGCTCTTAACTGCTAGGGCATCTTTCCAGCCCCAATGTGAACAATTTTTATGTATCAGGTTTAACTTTTTAAAATAATTTTTTCTGGGCTTGGTGTTACACACCTTTAATCTCATACATAGTGAGTTCCAGGCCAGCCTGTTGACATAGTTGAGTTCCAGGCCAGCTGGGGCTAACAGGGAGATCCTGTCTCAAAAAGATAAAAAAAAATACTTTTTAGCTTTTTATTTTGAAATAAGTTCAATTTATCTTGAAGCAAAAAACACTCAATGAAGGAAAGATAGCATCTTCAGCAAATGGTGCTGGCAAAACTGAACCACCTCCTATAGAAGAATGAAATTAAACTCCTACCTTTCACCTTATACAAAAGTTGATTCTAAATGAATTAGGGACCTGAAACTCTGAAAATGTTACAAGAAAACATTGGTAGTAACCTACAAGATATAGGTATAGGAAAAAATCTTCTAAATCAGACAGCAGTTGCACAGGAATTAAGGTCAACAATCAACACATGGAACCTCATTAAACTAAAAAGCTTCTGTACAGCAAAATAAACAATCAAAAAGAGTGAAAGGAAATCTTCGCCAATGGCACATCTGACAGAGGTTTAACATCCAGAGTATATAAATTACTCAAAAAACAAAGGACCAAGAAAACTAGCTACCCAATTAAAAGATGGATTAAAGATCTGAATGAGACTTCTCAAGAGAAGTAAAGCTGGCTAAGAATCTTCTTAAAAAGTGTTCACCATCGTTAGTAATTAAGGAAATGCAAATCAAAACCACTTTAATATTTCATCTCACACTGGTAAGACTAGCTATGATCAACAAAACAAACCACACCAAATGCTGGAGAGGGTGTGGAGAAAGGGAAACACTGCTGGTGGGATTGCAAAGTCATACAATGTCTATGAAAAGCAGTGTGGAGAACTCTTAAAAGACTAAGAATGAAATTACTGTTTGACCCAATAATACCACTCCTAGGTGTATATGCAAAGGAAGCATATTATAGCAGAGATATGTGCATGACTATGTTTATTGCTGCTTTTTTCTGTGGGCAAGTACAGGCTTGTACGTGCTTGAGGCAATGAGCTGACCTACTCACCTGCACGTCCCTTTCTGAGCCCGCTCCATGGACAAGCACAATGCATGATGTAAAGGGTCTGGGATTGGCTGCTAGGAGGTGATGTCATACTGCCTATATAAATGACATGTTGCATTGAATAAATCGGAATTGTACTCTCTGCCATGTGTTCCTGAGAGTCACTGAAGTGATCTCGCAGGCATACTCTTTTCATAGCCTGTTCCACCGTGGAATGAATACCTTCCCATATTTTTCACAATAGCAAAGAGCTGGAATAGCCCAGGTGTTCCTCAATCAACACATGGATAATGAAGATGTGGTATGTTTATATGATGGAGTTCTATGCAGTGGTGAAGAAGGTGATGACAACATGAAATTTGTAGGTAAATGGATAGAACTGGAAGCTATTATACTAAGTGAGGTAACACAGTCACAGAAAAACAAACGGCATATGTTAAACCTCATTTGTGGTTTCTAACACCAAATCCTTATATGTAAGTCAAAGTGGGTAACTGGTCAGTAAAGATAATATCACATTGACTGTTATTGCTTTAGATATAGCTTGAAGTATATGTCTCTATTTTCCCCAGTTCTAAGATTTTTTTAAGCTTTCATTGATGTTTTATGTATTTCAAACCTCATTTTTCGATTCAGTTTAGGCGTATTCCCTTTTCCCTGCCCCTCACCCCACCCCAGATCATGCATTCTTCCATAACTATCCTGCATCTTTCTCTCAGTCTTTTTTTATGCTTCAGATTTCACATTTTCCTCCATTAATTTTATATTACTCTAAAATATGGATACATACTCTCCACCCATATACAGTAATTACAGAGTCTGAGAATAAGTGGTGGGTGGATTCTACAGCCTGTTGAAAGATTTACATTATAACACCATAGTTGCTTTCAAATATTTATGAGAAAGAACAAAGCCTTTTTAAGTACATAGATAGATAGATAGATAGATAGATAGATAGATAGATAGACAGATAGATAGATAGATATCAACTCACTATGTAATTTGGGAATGCAGAGTTATATTTTTACCTGTATACAAGCTTACAGTGGTATGTGAATCCCTAAATATGTTTTGCAATTAACCTATAGTTTGCTTTCAGACTTTGTAAATTTGCTAAATATAAGGAGTGAAAAAAAAGCTAAGAGTAGAATCATGGACATCAAAGCCTGGGATAGGTGCTCCCAGAGTACAGAGTTGAAGTGTTGCTTAGAGAACTGGAGTGTAAGAAGGCTTTGATGTGCTTCGAATAGAAAACACATTGTTTCATGAGCTTTGTTCAAAGTATAAAGTACAAACACTTAGCTGTGAATTTGATGCTAATGAAGTAACAATGTACTGAATAAGGATATGGTGTTTTATAGCAAAGCATACATAAAGCAAGGCTATATGGGGATGGCTTTATACATTAGAAGCAGAAATGAGAAATTATTATAAAAGCTACACAATTTTGTTACCAAAATGAGTAAACCCTGAGAATCTAATGTACAACATGGTAGCCATGATGAATAATTTTGTAGTATATGCTTGAATCATTCTAAGAGGGTTGATTTTACATGTTTTCACCAAAAAGAAAGTGGTAACAAAGTTGCATAGTAATTGATTGATTGATTGATGACTTTGTGACCAGAGACCTCAGAATTTACCTCTGTAATTCTTTAAGGAATACTAGTCCAATATTTGATAGTGTAATGTTTAAGGGAACTTTAGAAATCATTAGCTTAAATGACAACTTTGTGTATATAGCTTTAAGGTAATGATTTGGTTGGAAACATATTCAATAAAACTTGTTTAATAAGCACTTGGGAGGCAGAGGCAGGCGGATCTTTGTGAGTTCAAGGCCAGCCTGGTCTACAAAGTGAGTTCCAGGACAGCTGGAGCTACAGGGAGACACTGTCTCGAAAAGAAAAAAAAAAAAAAAAAGAAAAGAAAAAAGAAAGTTACAAAAATAGGACAAAGAAGATCTATCCACATATATATGTGTACTGCAAAGATATTTCTAATATTCTGAGAGAAGCTTATGTGCATCTTGACCTTTTATCACCAAATATTTCTGGGCACATTTTCTAAGAATAAAGATGTTCTTGTCAATAGTACAATGAGGATAATTACTTAACTGAGGAAATTAAATAGTGACACAATGAGATGTAGACTTAATTAAAATCCATCATTTGTCTTAATTGTATAATTATTTCAACTGGTTTTTGAGGCTAGTGGTAGAGTATTTTCTTCCCATGTCTGAACTCTCAGTTCAACCCCAGCATGATAACAACGAAGTAGAAGTTTTTCAAAGCCTTTATTAATGAATAATTATTTGTCATTTCTGTTAGCAAATCTTGCAGAAGTTTACCTCAAGTCCTCCAAGAATTTACAAGCTGATGTGAGCATATAATAAAAAGGTAACATAATATGGTTAAGATTTAAAAAAAAGTCACAAATACATGCCAGAGTTTCAACTGTATTTCAGACTGCTAATTAGGGGTAAGAAAGAGCATTGTTGAAGCTCCTACAGAAAAAGGCTTTGCGGAGCCTTTGGCTGGATAGATTTTTGCTAAGTACATGGAGCAGTGCTTGGGCTTCCATTGAGGTCAATACCCAAACACTTGATAAAGCCTCAAGTGATCCAAGAGTGAAGGAATTTGAGAAGAATGAACAAGAACATGGAACTTAATCAACCCAGGAAGAAAGACTTTTTTTATTTACTCCTTCAACCAAAAAATACAGATTGAGTAAGCTGAAACATTTCAAGTTTGATAAATTCCCTGACATAATACAAATGAAAAAATTTAGTCACAGCAGAATGACACAACCTTTAGGGATGCAGCTCTGTTTGCAGCGTCACTACCTAGTATTCAGGAACGGGGGGGCGGGGGGCCATGGGAGGGGGGTGATTCCCAGGTTCACTATCCAGAGTGTGGTGGCCCACACCTGTATTCCCAGCACACTGGGGAGGTAGAGACAGGAGGGTCAGAAATTCAAATTTATCCTCAGGTGCATAGCTTGAGGGCAGCTTGGACTGCATGAGACTGTCACAAAAGAAAAAGAACAATAATGACAAAAGAAGGCAATTTCTTTCTTTTACAAAGGAAAAATAAAACTACAATAAGGAGAGAGAAGAGACATGTTGAAATTCAACAGGTGACTTGAGTGCCATCAGACTGAGGTGTGCCCTTGAAGGACAGGAAAATGTTGGGAAGGCTAAGTATGTGGATTCTGGCAGGGGAAGGGGGAGAAGCCCAAAGTGAAGAGACGCCCTTCATGTGGGGAAGTGAGCAAGTTATGTTCAGTCTGTGGGCTTCTTGAAACCTTAGGCCTGACACCCTGAGACACAATGAATGCCTTTTTTTTTAATTTTTTTTTTAATTTTATTTATTTCCGTATGTGTATGAATGTAGTGTCTGCATGCAAGTCTGTGCACCCGTGACGTGCAATGCCGCGGAGGTCAGAAGAGGGCGTCGGACTCCCCTGGAACTGGAGTTCTGGAATTGGAGTTTCAGACGGCTCTCGGCCGCCATGTGGGTGCTGGGGATCGAACCCGGGTCCTCTGCAAGAGCGGTCGGCGCTCTTAACCGCTAGGCCATCGCTCCAGCCCCACAATGAATGCCTTTTGAATGGTGCAAACATCTATAACAGGAAGGACTACCTGACATTCTGCCCCATCACTGGCATGGTGAGGGGCAGTATATGTTACCCACTCTCCTTGATCTGGATTATTAAGTTATTCTTGGGAGCCTACTAACAGGTCTAGCAGGGCAACAGAGCTACTAACATACCCTTGACTGAAGAAAGGTCCTCTTCCATCTGGGAAGGTCATCCTCTTCAACTGAGCATGCAGCTTCAGGAGGGATACACATTGAGCCATGAGCCAGGAAAGGGACCACAGTCTAGCCAGCCAGTCCAACTGAATCAACCTTAGTGATCAATGAGGGATAGATGTTGCAGCCAGATCCCCCTCCCATCCTAAACTGACTCTTTTTTTTTTTTAATCTTTTTGAGACAGGGTCTCCCTGTAGCTCTAGCTGTCCTGGAACTCACTCTATAGACCAGGGTGGCCTTGAACTCAGAGATCTGCCTGCCTCCGCCTCCCAAGTGCTAGGACTAAAGGTGTGCACCACCACACTCGGCTCCTAAACTAACTCTTAATTATAGAAATTATCATTATTAAGTCTTGGTGGAGCATTCCAAGTCAAGCCTTCCAACACAGGCATAGACACCCATGTGAATATACACCACATTCCTTTCACAGGGCATGTTATTTAGGTTTTTAATATTCATTTGGCTCCAGAAAGTGTCCAGAGCACTTCATATGTCCTGGGTTCTACAAAGTCTTTGGGCTAAGAAATAGTGGAACAAGGTGCTGGAGAGAGTACTCAGCTTGCAGAGGACCAGAGCTTCAGCTCACAGCACTCACATGGCCGCTGATACCATCCTTAATCCCAGTTCCAGTGCATCTGATCCCCTTTTCTGGCCTTCACAGGCATTGGTCACACATGGTGTACTTACATATATGTAGGCAAAACACTCATATGTGTAAAATTTTAAAAATAAGTACATCTTTGCCAAGCGTGGTGGTGCATGCCTTTAATCCTAGCACTTAGGAGACAGAGGCAGGTGGATCTCTGTGAGTTCAAGGCCAGCCAGGTCTACAGAGTGAGTTCCAGGACAGCTGGGGCTACAGGGAGACCGTGTCTCAAAAAAGACCAAAAAAAAAAAAAAGTACATTTTTAAAAAAAGAAGCAGTAGACAAAACAACCACTGAAAAGGCCTCATAGGATACCATTAAAATCCTTTTACTTTATGGAACAGAAAAATCCTTTTACTTTAAGTGAACAGAATTAGTCATATTTGCGGAGCTAGTTTGTGGGTAGAATAACATTGGAACCCATAACTCAGGCAGTCAGCTTTCAGTTTCCGTCACCTGTCCATCAGGAGAAAGAGTCTGTCATTCTAAAAGAACACCTTATCTGTATATTTTTTTAACTATTAAAAATATTTAATTTTTAAGCCGGGCGTGGTGGTGCACGCCTTTAATCCTAGCACTTGGGAGGCAGAGGCAGGCAGATCTTTGTGAGTTCAAGGCCAGCCTGGTCTACAGAGCGAGTTCCAGGACAGCTGGGGCTACAGGGAGACCCTGTCTTGAAAAGACCAATAAATAAATCAATCAATAAATAATAAAAATATTTAATTTTTATTTCCTTTAAGTTTTCAAGCAGAAATTATTGCATTTTAAAATGCATAATAACAAACAAGAATTCATATATGCACAGTTTTGTGTTCTATATGCCCAAATATGCATTGAATCTTTAAAATTAGTGGAAGATATGCTTGTTAATTTATAAAATATGTTCTTTGAATTTAAGATTCATAAAATCATTACAAAAGATAAATATGTTGAGTTTAGGATCAATATTTTTTCTATTTTACTACCAAATGAATATTATGAATTCAATTTTGGAGAACAGGACCTCCTTCTAATTAGTGGTGTTTTTATTTTTTTTAAGAGATTTTTATTTATTTATTATTCTTTATTATTTTTCTAACTTTTATTTTATTTTTTTTATTTGCAGCTCTCTTCACAATAGCAAGGAGGTGGAACCAACCCAAGTGCCCCTCAACTGATGAGTGGATAGAGAAAATGTGGTACATCTACACAATGGAGTTCTATGCAGCGGTAAAGAAAGATGACATCATGAACTTTGCAGGTAAATGGCTGGAGCTAGAAGCTATCATGCTGAGTGAAGTAACACAGTCCCAGAAAAACAAATGACGAATGGCATCCCTCATCTGTGGATGCTAGTGCCAATTACCTAATTGTATGGCAAACCGAGCAAACAAAGTCAATGTGATCTGAAAGCAACTGTGCTTTTATATTGTGAATCCCTTAAAAAATAATTAAAAAACAAATAAAATTTTAAAAAAATAATAAATAATAATAAATAAATAAAAATCTCTTATCTGTGTATTTTAGGATCAAATGCCTCTGGAAATACAAATTCTATTAAATGTCAGACTCTCCAAGTGACTAAGCCACTTACTGGTCCTAAACTAAGAATGAGAATGAGAAAGTACATAAAGAATTTCCACATTGGTGTTGGGCAGATGTCTCAAATAAGCAGTGACTCGTGTGGTTCCACTGCCCTTCCTCCCCAAGGACGGTGCCGAACCACTAGCCCAGACCAGGATGCAGAGTGACCACAGGTATCTCTTGCCTTGGGCAATGCCACAAGAGACTGAATATGTTTACCCTGGTGGTTTTAAGCCCACACAACCAAACGCTGAAAATTCTGGGCAAAATGTCAGCAAACTGCTGAGGCGGTGGGGGCATTACACAGAGCTGCGTCTGGGCAGCGCTTCGGGGGAAATGCTTAGGCAGCCTTCTCTCCACCTCTGCTTTCTCACCAAACACACATGTATGCAAATATAAAAAGCCACAGCCCAAACCCCAACCTGATGGCTCTTAAAATAAGCCTTTGTTTTGGGAGAATAAGTGCCACAAGTTGAATCAGCACCACCACTTCCTGTGGTGGCCAGACAGACCTTTTATTCAAGAAATGACCCTGTCTGACCCTGGGTAACAGTTGGAGAACAATCTCATATTGACAGGAAAATTAAGAGCCATTTTCCATACCACTTCCTTCATTTACATTATCCATAGTTTTTGCTTCCGATTGCCCTGTGACTCCCGGTTTGTACCTCTCTGCCATCTGTAGTAAACTCAGGATCTGGATGCTGTAGGGGCGAGGGGAGGGGTAGAGTGCTGGGTGTGTGCCGGCCTGGCTATCTTCACCCATATTGTTCCTCTTGCCTAGAATGCCCTTAGCTATTGGGTCAGCCTAACTCTCAGCCACTCCTCAACACCCGCTTAGCTGAGTTCCCAACTCCTCTCGTCCTCCATTTCTTTGGAAAGTCCAAGAACAGATGGTGTGCTCTTTGTTGTTTCATTCACAATGCATTTTTGTGCTACCAGACATCTGATGCCAGAGCAGTATGCTGGCCATCTCTGCATGTTCTTAGCATAAATGGAGGGTTTTGTCATCCTTCTTGACTACTGATTACCTGGCTGAATGGCAAAAAGAAATGGCTTACAACATGTGGGTGAATTGATTTGAATAAAAATATTTTCTCGGGCTGGAGAGATTGCCTAGCGGTTAAGAGCATGGACTGCTCTTGCAGAGGACCCGGGTTCGATCCTCAGCGCCCACATGATGGCTGAGAACTTTTTCTAAATCCAATTCCAGGAGAACTCCAGTTCCAGGGGAATCAGATACTCTCTTCTGACCTCTGCGGCATTGCATGACACTGGTGCACAAACCTACATGCAGGCAGTACACTCATTCAGATAAATAAATAAATTAAAAAAAAATATTTTCTCTCCCTGTCCTAACACAAATGACAATGTATGAACTCCAGGGATGGGAGCTGGGGGTGGGGGTGGGGATGCCAATGGAGAAAGTGGTATAAAGGTGATTAAGACTGATTGAGAAGTTATGTATGAAATACACGATAAAAAATAAATAAAGATTTGGCCATAAAATTAAAAATATATATTTTTCCCAGGGCTGAAAAGATGGCTACGTAGTTAAAAGCATTGACTACTCTTGCTGTAGACCTGGGTTTGATTCTCAGCTCCCATATAGTAGCTAACAGCCATCCCTAATTCTAGTTCCAAGGGATCTGACACCCTTTTCTGGCTTCCATGGGCATTGCACACATGGTTACACTTACATACATACAGGCAAAATACTCATACACAACTATAAATAAATTTTAAAATATTTTCTCGACATAATAAAGAAGAAATGAAAGATCAAGATTTCCCCCACTTAATAGTTAAGTTAACCATAGTGGAAAATCCTATAATTGAAACAAAATGATTATGATACTAGTGAATATATATATTCATATATATAATAAAAATAATGACGATTTTGTTTCAAAAATACTTGTTTTAATTAGAGAAAAATTTGATCTCTGAAGAGAAGCTATAGCATTTTCAGGTGCCTACTTAATAGCTAACCATTCTGTACATTCATGAAAAGCTTGAGCCCTCTTTGCTTAGCATTCCGTCCTTCTCAGTGAGTGGCTGGGCTCAAATCTGTTTTTTTTTTTTTTTTTTAGTTTTTTTCTGTATAATGTGGTATGAATGTGTACTGTTTGCATGCGGAAGTGTGTGCCCCGTGTCGTGCGTGCTGCGAGGTCAGAAGGAGGGTTCGGATTCCCCTGGCGACTGTAGTTTCCTGGCATTGGGAGTTTCAGAGGTTCTTCGCCGCCATGTGGTGCGGGGATCGAACCCGGGTTCTCTGCAAGAGCGTCGGTGCTTCTTAACCGCTAGGCCATCTCTCCAGCCCTCAAATCTGTTTTACATGAAAGGAAAACAACCATGAGCATACGTTTGGGGGTCGATAAGGAAATATCTACGAGGGGCTAGGAGTGGGGAAGCCGGCCAGCAGGAAGTCGCAAAGACAGCTGCGAGCGGTGGCCAGGGGGACCACAGTCTGGACGCAGCCTTTGTGTGGAACCTCCCATGAACTGCACATCTTAGAAACTACAGGTAGCTGAGCACAAGGCCTGACAGCACCGTATTCATTTTCTTCATGTAAAGGAGTCCCCATAAATGACACCACTGCCGTTTATTCAAGGCTTTAAACTTCCCGATCATTTAACTCAAAAAAAGAAAAAAAAAGACCTGATAACAAGGAATTTTTTTATGCCATCATTCCTTAAAATGTATTGTTTTAATTAAAATTCATGATTTTTTTTCCAGTGGGAGCCCGCTTCATGTTGGATTACAATACTCGCTATTTTACCTGGTGTTCTCTGAACCCTCCCTTAGCTTCTATCACCAGGGTATTTTGTTCTCTAGTCTCTGACATCTATTATTTCTCCAGAATTGTACTAATGGCTGTTTATTTATTTTATTTATTTTTATTTATTTATTTACATTTTTTTTATCAAATCTAGACCCGTGTCCCCACTTCTATCCCCCCACCCTACTCAGAGCTCATGCATTCTGGCCAAAAAGTGCTTTGTCATTCTTTTTCTCGTCTTTCTCAATATTTTCCATGTGAAAGTTGACTGTTGGGGCGAAGTTCAATGTTTCAGTAGGTTCTTCTGATGCAGTCCTTTCTGTTGGTTGTTGTTTGGTTGTTTGTTGTTGTTTCCAATATGCATCACTCCCAATGCTTGAACAAAAAGCTCAAGGGGCCGTGCACAAGAAATACTGACTACAGGTAACTGGCACTAGCATCCACAGATGAGGGATACCATTCGTCGTTTGTTTTTCTGGGACTGGTGTACTTCATTCAGCATGATGTCCTCTAGCTCCAGCATTTTCCTGCCAAAGTTCATGATGTCATCTTTCTTTACTGCTGCATAGAGCTCCATCGTTAGATTACCATCATTTTTTCATCACTCTCGTTGAGGGCATTTGTTGGTTCCATCTGCTATTGTGAAGAGAGCTGAAATAAACATGGCTGTGCATGTATTCTGCGATGGGGTGAGTTTGAGGTACATGCCTAGGAGTGGTAGGCTGGGTCAGTGTGCAAAGTTCTTCCAAGGGTTCTCCACACTGCTTTCCATAGTGGCTGTATGAGTTTACATTCCCACCAGCAGTGGATGAGTGTTCCCCTTTCCCCACAACCTCTCCAGCACTTGGTATCATTTGTTTTCTTGATCCTAGCCAGTCTTATTGGAGTAAGATGATATCTTAAAGTAGTTTTGATTTGCATTTCCTTAATGATTAGTGATGTTGAACACTTCTTAAGGTGTTTCTCAGCCATCTCTAATTCCTCAATTGTGAAGTCTCTATTTAGCTCTTTGCTCCATCTATTGAGTGGGTCATTTGTTTTCTTTCTTGTTTTTTGAGTAGTTTATATATTCTGGAAATCAATGCTTTGTCAGATGTATCTGCAGTGAAGGTTTCCTCCCACTCTGTGGGTTTTCTCTTCACTTCCTTGATTGTTTCTTTTGATGTACAGAAGCTTTTGAGTTTAATGAGGTCCCATTTGTCAATTGTCCACCTTAATTCTTGCACAGCTGCTGTCTGATTTAGGAAGTCTTTTCGTATGCCTATGTCTTGTAGTCTGCTGCCCACTTTTTCTTCTATTGCCTTCAGAGTTTGGGGTTTCATGTTGAGGTCTTTGATCCATCCGGAGTTGACTTTTGTACAGGGTGAGAGGTAGGGGTTTAATTTCATTCTTCTACAAGTGATGATCCAGTTTTACCAACACTACTTGCTGAAGATGCTGTCTTTTCTCCATTGTGTCTTCTTGGCCCCCAACAAGGAATTTTTTAAGTATTGCTTCTTCTTTACTGAGAGGCAGAATTCCCAAGGCCTGCCTGCTTGAGCTGGTAGTAGGGCCCCCATTTCATGATCTACTGGAGCCCTCAAAATCAGCAGACTGCTCTAGTTTACTGCAACTGGAGGTTTGCTCTATCTTATTAATGAGTCCATGGAGAGTTATTAAGTGCAAGACAAGTGTGGAAAAATGCATGAGCTCTGGTGGTGTGGGGGGCGTTGAAAGGGGAATGGGTCTAGATTTGATTAAGAAATATATGAAATGCACAAAAATTCAATAAAAAAGACAAAAAAGTGTTAAGTAGCAACAATCTGAAAAACAAAAAGAAAATTTAGACAGTGGTTGCAAACTTGTGCAACCCCTATGGAAAGCACTGTGAAGAACTCTTTAAAAACTTAAAATGAACCTACCACCTGACCCAGTCATCCCACTCCTGAGTGGGGTATACCCACAAGACTCATCCTACCACAGAGATACATGCATAGTCGTTTATTGCAGCTCTCTTCACAATATCAAACAGCTGGAAGCAAGACAGGTATCCCTCAACCAATGAGTGAATAAAGAAAATGTGGTACATCTACACAGTGGAGTTCTATGCAGTGGTAAAGAAAGATGACATCATGAAATTTGCAGGTAAATGGATGGAACTAGAATAAATGACTTATGGTGTCCCTCATTTGTGGCTCCTAGCACCAAATCCTTATTTGTAAGGCAAACTGAGTAATTTCTTTTTCTTTTTTAGTAAATATAATACCTGATGCTACTATTAAAAAAGTACATTAAAACATACATCAACTTGTTAGGTAATTTAGGAATGCAAAGTAATATTTCCTTTTACCTGCATGTAACTACTGTTAAAAGGTGAATCCCTAAACATGTTTTGGAATTAACCTATAGTTTATTTTCAGACATCGTAATTTTGGTATATGTGTGGACTGTATATATGCATATATTGGAGTAATATAAAATTAAAGGGAACAACAACAACAAAAGACTTGTAGCTGGGCATGGTGGTACACGCCTTTAATCCCAGCACTTGGGAGGCTGAGGCAGGTGGATCTCTGTGAGTTCAAGGCCAGCTTAGTCTACATAGTGAGCTCCAGGCCAGCTGGGACTAAAGGGAGACCCTGTCTCAAAAAAATATTGTATTACACCTATTTATTTATTATTTATTTATTCTGTGTGTGTGCATGTGTGTGTGTGTGTATGTGTGTGTGTGTGTGTGTTTGTGTGTGTGTACATGCCATCCCATGCATGTGGTGGACTTGTGGGACTTGGTTCTCTCCTTCCACCATGTCAGTTCTGGGGACTGAACTCAGGTCATCAGGCCTGGCAGCACGTGCTTTTACTTGCTGAGCCATCTCCCTAGCCCCTTAAGTTTTCATTGTGAGAAGTAACTAAGTAATTAAATGTTGGTTTTGATGAAAGTCCCATTGTTGCTAAAGTAAAAGAAGATTTTTTAATATATAAAAAGACATTTTTATTATTATCTTACTATATAACATCTTAGCAAACACACCAGGCTGCATTTTCTGAATTGGCAAATGAGACATTGGCCAGCATTTCCTTTGAGTCTCCAAGGATCTCAGTACTGTCATCTGCCTTTTGGAAGGTTCCGTTTCTTACGACCTCTGTGATACCATACATGTGGGTAATCAGCGGGTACCAGTGGGGCAGAACACTTTGATGATCTGTTCTATCATGGGTCCTTGCTCAAAGTGTTCACCTTTTTTTCTTCTAGTTTGGTCTTTGGCACTTGAGTGCATGTAACTATTGCACATTTCTCAGATAAGGGTTTCCCTTATGCACATGTGGGTCGTCATGCACACAAATGTAACATTAACAATGCAAAAAAAACCATGTTAGCTTCATTGCACAATACTTAAACCTCCATGGGGAATAACACTTTGATTTTCAGGTAGGTTTTGATAACTCAAAAGTAATCTGGGTCAAAGAAGCCAAAGATGTTTGAACTGAAGCTGTGAGCTATGAACTCTGCAGGACTGCAGACTTTGCAGCCTCTGACATTTCCCTAAAACTCTTCTGATTTTGTCCCTAACTGTTGATTGCTTTTTTGCCTTGATTATAAATTCTTTCTAATATTTATTTAATCATGAAATCTTTAATAGTAGAACATTTTACTGTACATATTAGAAAGTGCAGGTAGACAAAAGAGTGACATGACCACACCAAGTGTGTTCATTTCCATGTTATAATTAGACAGTTCCCACAGACTACATTACAGTCATCTGTTCAAGACTTTAAACTTCATAATCAGTTAATTCAAAAAAGAAGAATAAAACCATGAATTTAAATTATACATAAAGACAATCTCAACAGCGAAATCTGAGATGGTTGGAAAATCTTCCTGTCTGGAATGTATTCTTCCTTCCCTGCCGAGTTAAGAAAGATTCATCTCTGTGATTCCCTCAGGTCAGCATGTTTACCTCCCTAATTGTTTGAAATTCAAGCCATGATGTAAACTGACTGTCAACTTTTTGTTCTCATTGCAATGCTTCATTGTCGCATTCTATATCTAGTTAACAATTCGGTGAGTATGTAAGTACAAATACTCCTTAGCCTTTCTACTAGAAACTGCATTGAAATATCTAGTGGAAGACAGAGTAGAGGAGGACTAACCAATACTAAGAATGTTGGGGGGAAAAGCCATATGGAAACCTGTTGTTTCATGAGCTTCCTTTAAAATATATTTAAAAGAATTTGAGCTGAGCTATCCTACATGGGCTGTGGGGGTGGGGAGGCATAATGCTCCTTCCAAAAACCATGTTATTTTTAAAACCCCAACATCAGATGTGAGATATCTCCCTTGTAGTTGTTCATCAGAGGAGCTCAGAGACCCCCAAAACAATTCAGGCTTCTGTCATTGCTCTTGGTTGTCCGCCAGAACCCTGTTCCCGAAGACAGCATGCACTCCAGACACCAGGCATGGAGACATCAAGCTGCTGCTTTCCTGGAAGCTTCTTTCCTTCTGGCTACCTTTCCTAGTGCCAGAAGATACTATGCAGGTTGCTGGGGAAGATGTCATTAACAGTCTCACCCAGTTGTGAACACTGTGAGCCACAATAACAACTGGCCTGGAAAGATGTGCCCATTGGTACAGCAGTGGCATGTCATGGGGGCAACCAACTGCTTTCTGATTGGATTTAAGGCCCGTTCTAAAGGAGGGAACTCCTGCTTGATACTGTAAATTTGGCCAAGAACTTACAGCTCAGGAGGTCATGGGTTCCAGAAAAGAACCTATTGGTATTTTTTTGCTAAACAAACATAACAAGCTGCCTTAAAAACCTCATCTTTACAGTGATATACTGTAGATCAATGTACTTCTCAGCCCTCATTAGAAAAGTGTCTTTGTGCAGTGGACAGCAGTTACTATAGAAACTCACAACTGGTCAAGTGACTGTAGAGTGCTCAGCCCTCAATGAAACATCTATTTCACATGCCCCTGCCCCCTTACCATTCCCATTCAACGCTCAGGGAACAGAAGAGGAGGAGTAAAGCTGGTTAGAACTAGAGGCTGGTGAGGACTGCTATAAAGTGCTGTCTTCTGGGTGATATGGCCAACACAGTTACAAATATTCCACATCTGTGGAGACCTGCACAAAACTTACATAAAATTGGGCCTGTCGCTATTTCACCATGGAAATGAAAGGGGCCCATGAGGCCACACCCCTCCCTGGAAGACTAGGGGAGGGGCTGCTACTTTCTTCAGTGGTGTAACCTCTGATGCTGCCCATGCTCCAGTAATAACCTGGCACCCTCAAGCATGCAGATACCCTTTAACCTGCATGGGTCACATACAGACAGACATGAAAGCAGGAAGGGGACTTGTTAGCAAGAAGCAGTATTTTAGAAGGAGGGGGAATTAGACAGGCTGAAGGAGGGTGAAAAGGACTAGAATTCATTTACATACATGTAGGAAACTATCAAAGGATAAAAATATAAGTAAAGAAATCTCTAACAGAACAAACTTACCAGTCCTTCATCAGATACCTGCGTGGTACTTGAGGCTACCAGCCAACTCTGTGTGTGTGTGTGTGTGTGTGTGTGTGTGTTCATATGTATGCAGGTGCCTATGCATATATGTGTGCATGCATGTTTAAGTCAGAGGATAACCACTAATGTTGTTCCTCAGGAGCCATCCCCTATTTTTTGAGACAAGTTCTCTTACTGGCCTGGAACTCACTAAGTAGGCTAGGTAGTCTGATCAAGCCGCCTCAGGGATTGCTCTGTCCCACCTTCCCGACGTGGGGATTACAGGTTCTTAACACCCACACCTAGCCTTTTTCACCTGGATTCTGGCAGTCCATTCCGTGAGTGGCAGACAGTTTAGATGTCCCTGGGGACAATGAAAGAGATAACTGAGAGGGACTTGTGATTGAGAGAACAATGTGTCTCGGATGAGCCTTGCCAAATTGGAGAAACCATCTACTCCATCAGGAGGTAGCACCTGAGCACATAGCAAAGTCAGAAATGGACAGAACACTGTCTGTCCCTACATCCCCAAGCTCACAGAGAACCAGCTCTTAAGTATCCAAGAAAAGCTCAAGAGAAAGTTTCCAGCTATCCATGCTTACTATCAAGGACACACTACTACCTGTCCCAAGTCATTAGATTCTTAGATTAATTTCCTTTAATGATGAGCCAGACTCGACTCATGTTTATCTTCTTAAAAGACAGCAAAACAACCTTAATGAAGACCTTGCCTTTCGATACTGCCACAATCAAAGTCAGACCTTTTCAGATGTAATTAATTTTTCCAAGATAATTTATCTTATTAAAATATGGTAATTTGCTATGGTTTCAGGTTATCTGAAGCCTTTCTAAGATTGAAAGCTAATGTTAATGTCTTGCTATAAGCAATGTAATTTGAACCTAATCGAGTCAGGCACCTCAAAACTAAAATTGTCCATTTATATCCAAGGTTTTTAAAGGAATCCAGTCATGCTTAAGAATCCACATGGAACTTGGCACCAGAGTGTAAAAACACGCCATGAAAAAGCAAAGGCTTTCTAGCATAAAGGACCCAGCCTTCCCCCACTGCATCCTCTACTAATGGTGGGTTTCAGAAAAAAAAAATTATTGTACAAATATCATTTTTGATGGCACTGGTATGTCCAATTCAAAAATCAGTACAACTGGGGGTTTAATGAGGCACTTTGTCATTCTCTGAAATAAAAATGAAAAAATAGAGACAGAGTTCTTCAGGCTTAATCACATCTGTTGTTAGGCACTTTATGGTGATTGACTGGAGTGCATGTCGGACCCAGTGCCAAAAAGCATCCCCATAAAAGCAGCTTCCGGCTCTCTGTCTGAATGGCATCAGCCTATGTTACAGCCAGGATTTCCATGGCAAACAAGACAGCCTGGTGCCCACAAGAGTCTGTGCCAGCTGCAGGCATTTTGTTTCCTGAGCTCACTAAGATGGAAGCTAGGTCTGGGTGCTTTCTCACTCTTGTGGTCCCCCTCATTCCAACTCACCCATTGACTCATGGAGCCCACAGTAAAGAGACACAGACTGAGAGATGGAACAAGGAAAGAGCAGAAGAGGTCGAGTTGTGGGTTTGTGAGATGTCTCCTTGCAGGCATTAAAATAAGACTGTAGCACAGACTGCTGTAGATTAAAAGTATTGCTTAGGGCCAGCTAGATGGCTCAGTGGGTATAGGTTCCTGCATCCAAGCCTGAGGATGGGAGTTCCATCCTCAGCGTCCACATGGTGAAGGAGAGAACTGACTCCCACATGCAGTGCTCTGATCGTCGCTCATGCAACATGCATGCACCCCCTAACACAAAAGTAAATAAATAAATAAATGTAATAAAAATTCAAATTATTTCCTAGCTCCTTGAAGAAATTACTTTGAGATGTTTACACATCATCCAGAAAACTGGGTTCTCTGGATGGTTTAGGCCCTACAAATGAAGACAATTATTTCTGAAGACCAACAACCAAATGAGATTTCAGAAAACTAATGCTGCCTGCATATTAGACAAACTTAATTCCATCATCCCTTGTCCTCAGGAAAACCGTTCAATGACTCCTTTAAGCTTGTTATGCAGGCAAGTGGGAGACTTACTAATTAAACTGCAGTTCATTTGCAAAAGGCTGCCTGTACTTAACACGCCATCATTCAACTTGTTAGTAATGCAAAAATCTAGACATTCACATCTCCCTGTATTCCTAGGTGAAGGTCACACACAGGCACAGGGCCAATTGCTGGCATAATGATGTACTTTTCAGACCAATGTACAGTCTAAAAGCCACAGCAAACAACTGTGTACATGCGTTTAGAAGTGCAGGCGTCCTGGGCTGGAGAGACAGCCTAGTGGTTAAGAGCACCGACGCTCTTGCAGAAGACCCGGGTTCGATCCCCAGCACCCACATGGCGGCTAAGAACCGTCTGTAACTCCAATTCCAGGAGAACTCCAGTTCCAGGGGAATCCGAGACCCTCTTCTGACCTCCGCGGCATTGCACGACACGGGTGCACAGACCTGCATGCAGACAGTACATTCTTACACATACAGAAATAAATAAATTAAAAAAAAAATAAAAAAAAAAGAAGTGCAGGCGTCCTCACCCGACAGCACCGCACAGTCTAAAGCAAACAGTGGCAGTTTAGTGGCTCAGAACTCTTGGTATGAAATAAATTATGAGAAAAGACAAAGATGTTCATGCCGTTTAAACAGTTCCAGAAACATCAAGTATGGTCTGCACTTCCAAAGAAGACTGCATCCATTTACAGGTTTGTGGTGTGCTCCCAATTGTTTTCCTGTACAGCCAGTTGTATCTGTAGTGTTTTGGATGAATAGCTGCTGATGATGGTGACTTTGTACCCAAAAGATAATTCAAAAAAATGGATAGCAAAATATGAGAAACTACCAGCAGAGAGGGGGTTTCCTTGAGGATCTGTTCAACATTTAACGTAAGTAAAAGCAATATGCACAGCTATCTAGGAAGGAATATGCTCCTCTAGAAGCCATTGCGGATACATTTTGAGAAGATTCAGACATGGAAGGATTCTCTCCGAGGGTCAGTTCCAGAAAGCTTTGCCCTGAAAGCCCAAGGTGGGAAGTGGACTTTAGGAAGAAGATGTTGGCCTTCTCAGCAAACATCCATCTAATTTGGAGTAACTTCCTGTCTAGCACGATTACTGAAAGGCCACCGTACTCCTCAGTGTGCTGGGAACCCACCCTTTCTCTCTTCTGCTCTTGAAATATGAATGATTGTGGGGCTGGAGAGATGGCTCAGAAGTTAAGAGCGCTGACTGCTCTTGCAGAGGACCTGAGTTTGATTCCCAGTACCCACATGGTGGCTAAGAACTGTCTTTAACTCCAGTTCCAGGGGAATCCGACGCCCTCTTCTGACCTCCGTAGCATTGCACGACACGGTTGCACCAACCTACATGCAGACAGTACACTCATACACATAAAAAAAAAAAATTTAATTAAAGAAAAATATAAATGATTGCAACTGCTTTCTTTTTTTATTTTTTTTAATTTTTTATTTATTTATTTTTGTATGTGTATGAATGTACTGTCTGCATGCAGGTTTGTGCACCCGTGTCGTGCAATGCCGCGGAGGTCAGAAGAGGGTGTTGGATTCCCCTGGAACTGGAGTTAAAGACGGTTCTCAGCCGCCATGTGGGTGCTGGCAATCTAACCTGGGTCCTCTGCAAGAGCAGTCAGTGCTCTTAACCGCTAGGCCATCTCTCCAGCCCCATGCAACTGCTTTCAAACTAAGTCTTCTCCTCACTCTCTTTTCTCTCTGTCCATAAATGAGCCTGAGGGGAGAAGAGGATGGCAGAGTTTGGTGAAAAGGGAAGCAACTAATTCTTAAATAATATAAAGACTGTTCCCCAAACAAGTAAAAAATGATTTCAAGGCAAAATTCATTCAAAAGTAATGGTTTTATGATGTGTAAAGATTTTGTGATATATACTTGATGAAAATCTAGAAGCAAATTGGCAATGATTTCTTGGACATGATGCTAAAGCCACAGGTAACAAAAGACGCATAAATATAACTCTGTCAAAAATTAAAAGCAAATAATGCAGTAAAGGTTACTATCCCCAACATGAAAAGACACCACAGAGCGGGAAAGGTATTTATAAGCCACGTAAATGAGTAGAAACAGTATTCAGAATATGAAACCATCTCCAGACCCCCACCAAGCACAGCCAACTAATTAAATGACTTGTATAAGCACTTTCTAAGTTTTTACCTCCACAGCCTTTCCAGTTCGCAGTTACTTTATTGAGATTTGTCATATAAAAACAGAGTATTATGCCAGGTGTGGTAATGCATGCTTTTAATCTCAATACTCAAGAGATAGAGGCAGGCAGATCTCTGTGAATTCAAAGCCAGCCTGGTATACATAGTGAAATATGGGCCAGCCAGGGCTGCAGAGTAAGATCCCACCTAAAAAAAGAAAAGCAGATTATTGCATAAAATCTTGTCTGTATGCTGTATTTTCTTTCTCTCCTAGATATAATATCAAAGAAAAGAAGAAACATTAAAAACAGAGCTCCAGTCTCTACAGATCTTTCTTCTTTGTACTGTGGAGTTCAAGTTGCTGTTGTTACTGCTGTTCATATGGTGACGGCCAGGGGTTGGAGGTCAGGGGCTGGAAAAATGGGGATCAGGGTGTGAAATTTCACTCAATAGTAAGTTTTCTACAGTTAGTGACACTGGATCACAAACTCAAAACTTGCTAAGGGAGCGTGTAAGTGTTTTCACAAAAAAAGAAAAGACAACTGTGTGAGGTGATGGAGATGCTAATGAACTTGCGTGGGCACATGATTGTGCGTGGGCAGCATGTGTGTGTAGATATATGAAATCATCACTCCGCACACCCTAAATATATCCAATTTTGTCAATTACACTTCAATAAAGCTGAAAATGCACCTAATTTATGTCATTTAGAAAGGAATTCTTTTTGCATACCAATGTGTAATTATCATTTTTAAACTGGGCATGGTGCCAGCCTCCACTCGTGGTCTCAAGAACCGTGAAGGCTGAGGTGGGGAGGAGCACTCGAGCGCAGGCCTTTGAGACACACGGAAGAAGCCCATCTTAAGAAAGCAGTAGTTAGAATGTCGGTTCAGTTCAAAAGTCCTAGCCCTCAAAAGGCTGAGGCAGAAGAACCCTGTGCACTATCGTGAGACCCTGTCTCAAAACTTAAGCAAAAACTATTTTTTGTATTGTGTCTTTGAAGAAGATATGCTAAAGAGCAACATGTTCAGGAAGCCATTGAGAAGCACACATCAAATGAGGGTCTCCTTCATGCCTGGCATGGTAGCCATTACTCTCCATACATGCACAAAGGGAAAAACACAAAATAGTGAGCACTGGTGATGGTACAGAGAAACTGGAGCCCTTTATGCTGCTGCTGAGAACACGTGTGGAGCCAACACTGTGCAAACTGAATCGGGCGCTTCCAAAAGAAAAACACAAGCCTGAAATTGCCACATAACGTGCCGATTCCACCTCAGGGCATTTCCTCCAAAAGGGCTGAAAGCAGAGACCTCAACCCATTTCTTGCACCCCATTGTATCCACAGAGATATCCACTGATGGGTACCAAGATGTGGCAGATTCCAACCGTGGAATGTACTTGCCCTTGAAAGGGAAAGAAACTCTAGCACATGCTAAAACATGGATGAACTCTGAGGTACTCATGTAAGTACCGGTCACAAGAGGGGCTACATGATTCTACTTGCATATGTACCTGCAAGAGGTCAAATTCAAAGAGGCAGAAAGCGGAGTAGTAGCTTTCAGGGACTGATGAGAAGGAAACGCGCGGGCTTGTTGTTTAATGGGTCCAGCATTTCAACACGGAAATGCAAAAACCTAGGGATAGATTATCTCAATGTCCCACAACAATATTAGTGTTCTGAGCATTCTTTTTTATCTTGTATTTTTTATGTGCCTGAGTGTTTTACCTGCATGTATGTACATGCACCATGGGTATGGAATGTCCATAGCGGCCAGAAGACGACACTGGATCCCCTAGAACTGGAGTTACTGATGGCTATCAGCTGCCATGTAGGGGCTGGGAATCACACCCAATCCTTTACAAGCAGTGCTCTTACCCACTGAGCAGTCTCTCCAGCCCAGTCTGGGTGTGCTTAGCTGCTATGGAACTGTGCAAAACGGAATGGGGCACCTCAAATAATTCACTTCTAAACTGGTGAATTTTATGAAATATGTATCTGACCACAGTGGAAAAAAAAAAAAAAGTCTAAAAGTAACCCAGTTGTAAGGAGTAACAGAAACAGCTGTCTTTCCCCAAAAGAGACTCCTGCTCACTTCTGGCTAAACAGCTGCACAGTGAAGATGGACACTGACACATCCATCTGCTGATCACACACGGTCTGGTAATGGAGCCGCTACTGCCCGAGAGTGGAAAGAAGTCAAATAAAACTTCGTTCCATGGCGGTCCTGGCCCCTTCGCTCTTCACCTCTAGAGAGCTCTGTCCTCGGCAGTCTCTCCTGAACTTGGGCAGGAAATCAAGAGAGCAATTCCACTTTCTCTTCACTTTAAGCAAATGGAAACCAAAAGAGCATCAGATGTTTGGAAGCTAGAGCATGTTGGACATCTAGCCCCTGGCTGCTGGCTGTCTGAGCTCTGTCTGTGACTTCGTTGTTGAACTTGGAAGATCTTAGGAATCTGGCCCTGTTATGTATGTTTCTTGTTTCTCAGAAATTTCTCAGGAATTTGAGGTTGTAAAGGAAATTTCCTTCCTTCAATTCTTAGCTCCTCAATTTGGATTTTCTGGGTCTAAACAAGGTGGCTTGGGTTTTAGTGAAGTCAGGATTACACAGACCAGGGCTCTCTGCATATAGAAGACAGATCCCAAGGGCTTCTGGTAGGTTCTCCCACAGACCAGTTGTTATTTATAATACCTACAGGGAGAAAAGAGCTTAAAAGATAAGACACCCTGCACTTTCCAGCAAAGCGGGCACAGCTGTGGCAGGGTTCTGAGCAACTGCTCTGTGAAGAGACAGCAAGACCTCTGTTCCCCAGCAGGGTCTGCTCAGGTCACGGCATGTGGCACGGATTAGGGAGTCCTGGCCTCTAATATCCAGTGAGGCCAGCCTGGGGTTTGCACACTACATTCCCTGGAACCCAGGCTCCATGCCATCACCTGACATTTGCATTACAGGGTCTCTTGGGAAACAGAAATAGAGATCAAGCTTCACAAAAATTTTAAGACCCAACCATTTACTTTCATCAAAGAAATTCAGAAAAGAGAACATGACTCATTTTTACACATATCCATCATAGTGAAGTGAAAGAAATTGTGTAACCCTCATAGAAAAAAGTTTGGATTTAATCTGCACTAGCTCAGTTTTTAGTGAAGGGTATTCTCTAAGAGGGAACAGCTCTGCAGACATGTTATGCTGTGCCCTAGCCGTGAAGCAACTCCAGAGAAGAGCACCCAGGAAAGTAGACACCCACAATCCTATAATTCATCTCCACTTCTCCTGGGCACAGAAGGGCCAGCAGCTTGGCAAGGCTCATGCTTCACCGTCCACCATTTAGTGTCCAGTTCCATCAAGAGGCCACAGCCCTATCCAGGCAAGGCTGGGCTCAGCTCCAGTGCAGCCAGCAGGAACCCCTCAGTGCCTCATTCCCACAGCCCATTGGCTGCACTCCAGAGCCCAGACACCTGCAGGGGTTCCCAGGCAAACTCATGAGGTTGGAGAGCACCTTTTGAATCTTTTGGTTTTATGAATAAACAGAAGCACAGCAGAGATATGTGAGGTGCTTGGATCCAACAGTGGAAGCCAGCTAGTACCCAAAGCCAACTCTTCACACTTCTGGTAAGAGTGCTTTTTTCTGCCACTCTGCATTAACCAATTGAACTGTAAAGGAACCATGCCCCTTAGCCAAGAAGCATTTTCTTGTTTCATTCAAGACCTTGTCAAAACAAAGCAAATAAACATTTTAGTAGATTAGTGACATCAGGCTTGATACCTGTAGCCTAAGGTCAGTGTTTTTCATTGTACCAGGATAGAAAACAAAAGCATTATCTCCGATGACGCAATCCTTGAGTGGCAGCTATGCTAACAAATCATGCTGCCATTTGCAAGCTTGACACCGTGTACCTTTATGATAGAAGTTGCACTGAGACAGTGGAATGGAAAGGAAGTCCCTCCCAGCTGGCTGTGCTCTACCTGATCTTCCTTCCTCTTAGCATGAGTCTCCCATTGGACTTCCAATCATGAATCTAGGAACGATGCTAGCCAGCAGCAAGCATCTTCTCTCTGCACAACAGTTCAGCTGCCAACAACAGCTGGTTCCAAATGGTGGGCTAGTGTAGCCCCTGGGCATGCCGTTTCATCTTGGGCACAGCAGCTGGGGCCATCCAGTGAAGCCCAGCCACTTCATCACATCTGAGGGCACACACCATGAAGGAAGCCAGGCCATGTGGAGTTTCACCCCCATGCATGCCATGGGGTTTTCCTCTAGCTGATGTTGAATGTAAAATGGATCCAAGACTACACATACACACACCTTAGGAAGTTGCTTGTTCAAAGAGTTGGTCCCATGGCTTTTTCTTTACTCACTAACACCTTGTTCTGAAAAACTTCCAACCTTCTCGGCACTGACATAATTTACCATCAAAAGAAACAGAAAGAGCCAGGCGTGGTGGTGCATGCCTTTAATCCTAGAACTTGGGAGGCAGAGGCAAGCGGATCTTTGTGAGTTCAAGGCCAGCCTAGTCTACAGAGTGAGTTCCAGGACATCTGGGGCTACAGGGAGACCCTGTCTCAAAAAAGACCAAAAAAAAAAAAAACCCAAACAGAAAGGGCACTGCCAGCCAAGCCACCAGCCCATAAAAACACCAAGGTCTCCCTCAGAGCCAGCGAATGAACACACAGGCCATAATCGCCCTAACTGTGTGGCCTCATTTTCCCAAACAGCACAACCTGGCCAAGAAATGAGAAACATTGTTTCAAACTCTCCAGATAGGCAAGCCACTCTTTGGGTCAAGTGACTAGAAATCCTCTTCGGCTGCAGACAATTATAGCCTCTGCCTGACATACCTGAAAAATCCAGAAATATCACCGCCCTGCCCTTTGGGGCTGCTCCCTTGAAATGCTACTAGCTAAGAAGGATGGTTACGTTCAGGCCTTTGACCTTTATAGCAGTTCAGCAGCCTCAACCAAAGGCTGGAAAGGGACTAGAGGTTAGCTTATGGGATGACCACTAACATAAATACTAAACTGCACAGCAGTGTTGGGCTGTGCAAAGGCCCTTTGAACAGCCCAAGGGACAGCACAAACAGAACTACAAAGCATCATCTACTTACAGCCTAGAAAGAAAGGCAAGAGCTTTTTGTTCCAGTGCTAGCTTGGCAGAGGTCCATATCACAAGCCTTTTTGTTTGGGTTTTGTTGTTTTTTTAATGGCAGGAGAAAAGTGCCTCTGCTCCAGGTTGGTCTACCCCCGAATGAAAGGAGGCCATCTGGCTCATCTACGCAGAGGAACTCCCTGTGCCCACATCCTGGGCTGGATAAAGTGTAGCTGTCAGTCTCCCAGAAGGATGGTGCATCTCCTCACTGTGAGAAGCCATCTCCCCTCTCCTGCGAAGAAGCAGCACTGCCTCCCGAGCAGCTTCTCCTCCCTGAGGTCTCACCACAGCCTCCAGCACATGAAGGAATGGTTACAAAGCCAGCCGATCAACAACTAAAAGTCCCAAGCCTATCTCCAGCCTGCCCTGGCATTCTAACCTCCTGACAGTGGTTCTAACTAGCTTTTGACTACATCACTGTTCATTGGCACTGACGCCATAGGCAACATGGGGCTGAGAGATTTTTAATCAGGCAGCGATATATCCTCACTGATGTGTGGTAGGAGACAACTCAATGTTATCCATTTAAATGAGCCCTAGGACTATGGGATATCCAGATTTTTTTGTGTTATTCATGTGTCCCCATAGTTCTGAATAATCTTAAAATTAATCATTTTAAGGCTGGAGTTTGACAATCAGGATGACAGCCAGCTTGGTATCAAGGGAGAGTCTTCCTCCTAGCTTGTACACAGCTGCCTGGCCACTGCGTCCTCCCGGCACAGCAAGAGAGAGTTCTGATCTCTCCCTCTTTACTAGCATTCCTTTATTTATATATTCACACTTATACACTTATATAACCACCCTGAGAATAATCATCAGAACCAGGTACTAACACATAACTAATACATCAAAAAGATGGTTGTTGAACGCCGATTACCTGCAGCATTCAATTCTGCCTTTTGTTTTGATTGCACAGAATTAATAACTGATTACTGAAAAAAAAAAAAAACATCTTAGCTATAGGTCAGGGTCTTCATCATAAATGTGTGCAAAACACACCTGAAAACTGTTGATAAGAACACGTGCCTGTTACTCCCACACCTAAACTAAACTAGCAACCAAGCCATCTCAGTGCATTCCGGGCAGCACATGCAGCCAACCTTGCCTGTCCTCCTGAAGCACACACATGGAGTGTGGCTGTTTAAATGAGAATGACCTCCACAGGCTCCAAGTATGTGAATACAATACTTGGTGCCAGTTCGTGGCTCTGTGTGGAGGTTTAGGAGGTGTGGCCTTGCCAAAGGAAGCTTGCACCTAGGGGCCAGCTTTAAGAGTTCATTGCCACATCCCATGTCCAGTTTCTTTCTCTGTTTCCTGTGCCTGCTTGAAGTTGTGAGCTCACAGCCCTCTGTTGTGGCTGCCTCCCGCCAGGCCTCCCTGGTCATGATGGAATCGTAAGCCCAATAAACTCTCCTTTCTATAAGTGGCCTTGGTCAAGGTGTTTTATCACAACAACAGAAAAATAACTAATATATGGAGTAGCAAGCTTCTTGTATAAGTTTGTGTGATAAAAAAAATTCACAAAGATGGATTTCAATAGTTATCAGTTATAGAAAGACAACTTTCCTAGTCAGTAACACATTTGGGAGACAGTCAGAAGTCACAGACATGACAAAGGTTTATCGTGAAAACTGCAGTGAGCTACTACAGAGGAGCACGAGGTAGGGACTGGTTGATGCTGGTCGCTCAAATGTGTGTTCTAACACATGCTCTGCTCTCGAAGATCCCCTTGCTGTCCTCCTGAGTCTGGTGAAGAACCCTTCTAACCCTGCTTGGAGAAGGGCCTCCTCCTCGGCTGCTTCCCTATTCTTTATCAGCATCAGTTACTACAGCAAACCTGGCTCTGGCCCACCCTCTGGCAGTCCACGCTGCCTTCTAACTGCCCCATGGACTATCCCAGCAATGACTGGGTCTATGCCAGCCTGATTCACAAATTCTTTTTCACTTGCTCTTTTCTGTACCTGTTTCTGTACTAAAGGCTCCAACCTTGGAACATAAGCAGACGACTTTTCATATTCATTCTGATAAGTAGTTAGATATTTGACCTGCAACTCCCTAGGATTATCAATAGCTGAAAATACTGTCTCAAGAGCCTGCAAGCATTCTGCAACTGCAACTGAGGATATGTTAATATTGGATGCTGACCCTCAGAGGTTCTTTTCTCTACATCTGACACCTGCCATGTCATCGTCATCTGAAAAGTATGAAACATCCAGGATTCAAACTCATCTTCACCTGGTTCCAAAGGACCCTAGTGGAAAATATGCTTTTTATACCTCAGGTGTGGCAGGGTAGGCTAAGGAGCCTAATCAAATAGCCTCATTAACATGGGGGGGCTCCCATTCCAAGGATCAGTCATCATCTAGGTCAAGGGTCATTTCCATATCCAGGAGCTCTGGTCACCACATCCAAGGTCATGCCCTCATCCCAACCTGTCTTAAAACAGGGTCAAGCAACATTTTAAATTACTTCTCTGTTGTTGTGATAGCAATGATCAAGAAGATAGATAGATAGATAGATAGATAGATAGATAGATAGATAGATGCAATACAAGTTGGAGAGAACAACAACAACAAAAGAACTGGGAAAAAAGCTGACTGAAACAATGAAGTTCTCCCCAAAACAATAAGTCTCTGCTTTGAAAAAATCTCTGGAAAGACTCAGAAAAAGATGCAAGACATGTATGGCAGAGTGTGTGAGCTCAGGTGGGGTGGGGGGCATGGAAAGGGAAGTGACTCTAAATTGGATTAAGATATAATGTATGATGTATGAAAAAGCGTAATAACAACAAAAAATATATTAAAAAAGAACTACTTGGGGGAGGAAAAAGGTCCTTGTGGTTCACACATCCTGACTACAGTTCATCCTGCAGGGAAGCCGGGGAAGGAACCTGGAGGCAGGAACTGAACCAGAGACTAGGGAACAACACTGCTCACTGACTTGCTCTTTTGGCTCATGCTCTGTCTGCTTTTTTATACAACCCACAATCAACTGCTTAGGGATGGCACCACTCACAGTGGGCTGGGCTTTCCTAAATCACTCAGCAATCCAAACAGTGCCTCACAGACATCCCCACAGGCCAATGCAATACAAGAAATTCCTCAATCGAGGTTCCCCCTTCCCAGGTATATCAAGTTGACAACTGAAGCCAACCAACAGGCAGTTTAAAGATTACTCTCCAGATATCTTTTCTGAGTATCTCTCTAAGGACCTAAATATGGCTAGTCTCTATTTCCTCTCAAGGTGCTGTTCTTGTTCTCTACATTTTAAACATTGTCCTTTGCAATCTGCATTCCCCCAAGGGAGGCAGACCAGCCCAAACATCCTGCTGTACCAGTCAGAATACCAAAATCCTCATCTAGGCCATACCTGCCAACAGGTCTGGAGAGGGTTACCCATTACCCCACAGTCACCCACAGCTGCTGAAGCTCTCATGGTAACCACTCAGCTTTAAGAGCATATCACCATGTGTGCATGTATGTATGTGTGTGTACACATGTGTGCAGGCACATGCAGGTACATGCATGAATAGAGACCAAAGGTTAAGTGCTATTTCATAAAACAAGTGCTATCTGCCTTGTTTTATGAAATAGCATCTCACAATGGTCTGGAGGTCACAAATCAGGCAAATCCGAGCCCCAGGGATTGTCTTGTCTCTACCCTCCCTGGTGCTGAGATTACAAGTGCGTGCCCTGATACCTGACTTTTTTTTGTGGAGATGGAACTCATGTACTTATTCTGTGTATGGAAAGAACTTTAAATACTTTAGCCATCTCCCAGCTCCTCATTTCTTTGTATCAAAATGCCAGTTTCATTAGATTAGGGCCCCTCTATTTAACTGTATCACCTCATTGCAGGCCTTACCTCCAAGTCACATTGGTAATTAGAGTTTAATTTGGCAGTAGAGCAGGGGTACTCTTCAGTCTATAGCATGCACTTGATCATTTGGGGATAGAAAAGAAGATATGATAGATTTTCTGTGTTCAGGGAACTTACACTCTAAAATCAACCTATGCTAGAGAAAGAAAGGCCTTCAAAATGTATGCAAACTCCATCCACAAGTTCCAGGCTTCCTTGTAGATTCTCGGGTGGCTGGTCCACCTCAATGGTGGAAAGGGAAAGGGGTTCAGAGAGCCATGGTGGCATAATACCTGTGACGAAGGGACACCAAAACATTAAATCCAAGTGTGACTCTCTTCAGAGGAAGATGACATATGCTAAAGTCTGGGACATTGACTATATTTCTTTTAGAAGATATTTTCTTTTTAAAAATTATTTATTTATTAATTTTTATGTGTATGAATGTACAGTCTGCATGTAGGTTTGTGCACCTGTGTCATGCAATGCCGCGGAGGTCAGAAGAGGGTGTCAGATTCCCCTGGAACTGGAATTACAGACGGTTCTCAGCCGCCGCCATGTGGGTGCTGAGGATCGAACCCGGGTCCTCTGTAAGATCAGTAGGCGCTCTTAACCACTAGGCCATCTCTCCAGCCCCAGAAGATATTTTCTTGATTTTTTATTTTATGTGCATGAGTATATTGCCTGCATACATGGAAGTGTACACATGTCATGCAATGCCCACAGAGATCAGAAAAGGGTGTCAGATTCCCCCTGAAGTGGAGTTACAGATGGTTGTTAGCCAACATATGGGTGCTGGGAATCGAACCCAGGTCTTCTGAAAGAGCAACCAGTGCTCTTAACTGTGGAGCCAACTCTCCAGTCCCCTTGACTATATTCCTTAATCACCAGACTTTGGGTACTGAAGGGTGCACCTCTCTACCTCCGTGCTTCACAGGACTGCTTCATGCAGGGTGCAGAAGGGACATTATCAAGAAGTTCTGCCCAAGCCAAGATCATGACTGTGGTTAGTTAAAAAGAAAGACTCTGCTATTTGCCTGAAATGAACAGGCAGAGTTTGTGAGTAATAAAGTCAACAAGTTCCTACCCAATATAGTGTGGCATATTAAAGAGAGCTTAGACCTGAGATCCATACACAGGATTTAGAATAGACTTAGTGAATTAAAAACAGAAGTGACCCAGACAAATCCTCAGGTAGAAATCAATCCGAGACAGAGAAAAAAAAAAATAAACAAAAGTTACTGAGCAGCTGCTGTGCAACAGAGCCAAGTTCTTTTCAGTATTTCTATTGATCCTTATAACCACTCTGTGAGAGAGACAGCATTATCTTTATCTAACTGATGAAGAAACTGACTCACTGGGTAATTGGTTTAAGGATAAACATCTAGTAAACAATGGAACAGGGCAAGGTCCAAATCTAGAAAGGTTGGTTCTGAAATCCATGCACTAAGCCACTAACTATATTACTGCATATTCAAGCCTCAAGTTTTCAACTACATTTGTCTACTGGGTATAACAATCAGTGCTTGAAAGTTTAGAAAAACTAACTTTCTCTGCAAAGTCCTAGAGTTTAGGGAATTTATTTATCTCATTTATTGCCCTATTTCAAGCACAGACAGTCATGTACAAGGTAATGAGTGCTTACAATTTACTGGACTGTGGAGTTGGCTCCGTCAATAAAGTGTTTGCCTTATAAGCAGGAGGATCTGACTCTGATCCCCAAAACCCACATTTTAAAGGCAAGTGTTTGCTGGACCATCTCACCTGACTCCATTTTATTGCTTCTGATGTTGTCATAAATGCATTTGCTTTGTGGATTTCATTCACAAAATATTGCCAATAAAGACAGTTTTACTTCTTCCTTAACAACCAAAAATAAAGGCAGGTGTAGTGGTATGGTAGCACTCCTGTGTGATCCTAACACTAAAGAGATAGAGACAGGCAGCTCCCACAGCTTACTAGCCAGCCAGCTTAGTATACTTGAAGAGTTCAGGCCAGTGAGAAATACTGTCTCAAAAAGAAGGCGGAGGCTAGAGAGATGGCTCAGCAATTGAAGGCCAGAGAGATGGCTCAGTGATTAAGAGCATGGGCTGCTCTTCCACAGGACCCAGGTTTAGTTCCCAACACCCAACACCCATTCCTAACTCCAGTTTCAAGGAATCCAATGCCCACTTCTGGCCTCCACAGGCATTGCATGCACATGGTGCACACACTTACATGCAGGCAAAACACGAAAGAAAGAAAGAAAGAAAGAAAGAAAGAAAGAAAGAAAGAAAGAAAGAAAGAAAGAAAGAAAGAAAGAAAGAAAGAAAGAAAGAAGGGAAGGCAGGCACAAGAATAGTGGAGGCTATCTTCTGGCTACCACACACATGCACAAACACCAATGGATACATACATACACATACCAAGATTTCTAAGCCAAGAGCACCAAACTCCCCTTTGAAAAAGAAATCTCTCCTATTTTTTTTTTCCAGTTGGTTCTGTCACCTCATGTGATACATGTGAACTTGAGTGTTCTACAGGTGAATCTAGATGCTTCCACACTGATAGATGACAGGAAAAGAAGCAAGACCAAGGTGAGGGGGGGAGCATCTTCTGGCAGCCAGGCTGCTCCGCCTTCCTCAGTAACATTCCTGGTCTTGGCCCTCACTGTGGAGCTTATCAAGGACAGCTGAGACAAATGAGGGGGACGAGGCAACAAACATGCTTCATATCACTATATGCCAGTGTGAAAAATTGGGAGGATCTAGAGAATTCCAGTATCAGAATGTGGGACAACAGTCATCTAAAGAGTCAGTAAAACATCCATGATCTGTAGAGTCCTTTCCTGCATTATTCCTGGCAGATTAGTGTGATGGGAAGAATGGTGTGAGAATGGTGGAGTTCTTGGCCAACTTGAAAGGTGCTTTGGTTTTACATTCTAAAGAATCAGGAGCTGCTAACACAATTGACCTCTCAGACAATGGCTTTGCTCCCTAGGAAAACAGCAATTGTCTGTGATGATGCTGGCCCATTGCTTTCCACCCTTGCTTCTTCTAGCTGTAGAAAGGTAAACTCAGAAAGAATGTTAATTCTGACAGAAAATATCCCAGTAAGCATCCTATTCCTAAAAAAAGCCTAAGAATTAAATGTGTTACATGGAGCATGAACAACAAATGAATAGATATCCAACATAACAAAGGACAAAAACAAAAGACCACACATAACAAACAACAAAAAGAAAAGACAATATGCAACATTCCTAATAAACACTTCATCTACACAGAACTTCAAGTATAACACAGTACTCTTTCTTCCCTCTGAGCACTGAAGAGAAAACCTTTCCACCTCACATACATAGGGCCAAAGAGCAGGCCTAAAGACAAGGAATTGAAAATTAATTAACCGATCACGCTAGTGTTTAGCACAATCCTTTTGCTACCTGTGAAGTCTCTCTTTCTCTTTCTCTGCTTCGAAGGCATCCATATCATTGGAAAAACCAAAGATCCATTTAGTAAAGGATAAACAAACTACAGGGAATGTTAAAGTGGAAAGCTAATGAAAATAAAACCACTTGCCTCTCCACAATCCACTTGTTCCTCCTTCTTTAATGGATTTGCAATGATAAAGTATAATCAAGGTCCAAATACAGACTTAATTAGGAGGATTGCTAAGTGACCTCAAGCAAATCATATATTGCTCTTTCCTTGGTACAACTCTATTTAAGGCAAATGCTCCCAACCAGGAAAGCTCTTATTTAGAGGGGAAAAGGACTCCTACTGGCTTAAGGCGCCAGCTACCTGTGAAAACGCCATACAAATGAGCTCTCTAGACCCCATTACATCCAGTAGGGCTCTCCTCACTGTGCTAACCCACATCTATATTCTGTGCCTAATTGAAAAGAAAAAAGTAATAAAGTAACAAAATGAAAAGCTACCCACAAATACTCACAGAAACTAGGGACAGAGTGTCCTATTGAATGAAAAAAACCCAGAGGCAAGTCTGAATGAATGACATACTTTTCATAAAGGGAGTAATCAGGCTAAAAGAACAATCCTGTTGGAAAGTCTGTGACCTTTGTAAAGGCTGTGACCTTGAATCTGAATCTTCTTCTGGCCCAAAGAATGTGTCTAATTGTTGATCTCAGGATTAGATCTTTAGAGGAAATTTGCAACTCTTTCCCTCCAGCATCTCTGTTTAGAAGATGGTAGTGAAGGATGGTATCTAACTACCAGTATAACTGCCTGAACATATCAATAACTTCCTGGTGGATTTAATTACATTTTGAATTTAAAAACCCTCTTGTGTCAATACTGCTATTCAAATCCAGATTCAGGCAGGAATTATTAATACTTCCTATATGTAGTGATCATTAACCCAAACAAGATCTCTTCCTCTGAGATATAAGGACTTAATTCAGGGAGACTTTGAGATCACACACATGTAGTGTTGTTGTTGTTGTTGTTGTTACAGAACCTCATGTAGCCCAGGGTGGCCTCTCTATGTAGCCAAGGATTACCCTGAACTTCTGGCCTTTCTGAAATCACCTCCTCAGTTCTGCGATTATAGGCATGTGGCACCATGCCTAGTTTATGTGATGCTGGGGATTGATGCCATGGCTTTGTGCCCTGGTAAGCAAGCAGCCTAACAACCAAGCTACATTCTCAGCCCTGATATCTGTCTTTAATGAACCCGGAAAAGAAATTAAGAAGTATACTTTTGCTTGACAAACACAGATTTCCTTTAAGCTTTTAAAATAAATAAAGAAATTCTGTAATCAGACAAGTCAATGAGACCTGCTAGAAAACAATTCCTTCTTGGCTAGGGACCCCCAGGACTTCAGGCAGATTTGTGTTTTCCTAGTGCTGTGTCGGCAGCTCCAAACAGCAGATTAATGAGGCTTCCCCAGAATGGCACTTTCCCTTCCCAAATCCTACCTCTGACACATTGCTGCAAGTGGTTTAGCTGCGGAAGGCCTTGACCTCCTTTCTTTGTCTGTCTGATTCAAGTGTGTCTGTTTCCTTGGGGCTACCGAGCTCAGCTGGACAGCCAGCCAGAGCAGAGCAGAGCCTTGGCCAACTCCAAAACAATGGGGCCCTTTCTATGGTTGTCACATGAACAGTACTGTGTTACAGCCATTGTTCCTCCAAGTAGGGAGGAGAGGCACAGCTCCTCACAGCCCAGCTATTCTCTAGTGAGTCCCCCACCCTCACAGCCAAGTCACCAAAATTAAAAATTGGAAAGGAGAAAAAAAGATATACTGGGCTCAGTGGTTAAGAGCGCGCTTCTGCAGAAGACCCAGGTTCAAATCCCAATACCCGTATGGTACCTCAGAACTCTAGATCCTGGGGAATCCAGCACCCTCTTCTGGCCTCTGCTGACACTGCATGGCATCGGTGGACTTACGTACCTGTAGTCAAAACACTCGGACCCATAAAATAAAAAAAAAAAAAGCACACATACTGCTGGGTGTGGTGGCACACGCCTTTAATCCTAACACTTGGGAGGCAGAGGCAGGCGGATCTTTGTGAGTTCAAGGCCAGCCTGCTCTACAGAGTGAGTTACAGGACAGCTGGGGCTATAAGGAGACCATATGAATGAGGCACTGCAACTTCAACAAGAATCCCAGGACACGTTGCACCAGCTGCATCTGCATCCTTGAGTAGAGTACACACTCTTGGGCCCTACCACACCCACCGGATCAGAGTCCAGAAGGGTGTCCCCAGGTTATTTTTCAGACTCAGAAGTAAAAGGACACAGGCCGAGTGGATGCTTCAAGCATTTCCACCACCACTAATGCACAATTTGCACTTGTGTCGAAGGAGTGAACTAGTGGCAAGGAGGATACTGAAAGGGCTTTCCACTGCGGATGTTGTGCCTGGTTATCAACTCTCAGGACCGGAGGCAGAAAATGCAAAGGTGAGGGCACCAAGGAATGTGGGAAAGGAGACAGAGATGTGTCAGATGCTAATGGAAGTTCAGAAGATGACAGGGATTTGGAAGGCCTAGGCATCAGTGAACAGAGAAGAAGGCAGGGCAGGAGGGATAACAGGGGCTCTGGAGCAGCCCAGTGGAGGCTGAGTTCTTCATGAAAGACAGACCAGGACACAGTTCCAAAGCCAGCATCAACAAAAACAGAACAAACCAACAAACACTACTGCCACTTCAATACCAAAAAACCCACAAGCATAAGCATGCTGAGCTGGGATAGGGCTCAGCGATAGCAAGATTGTCTAGTATGCATAGGAAGTACTTCAAGCTACATACACACAAAACATTTTTAAACATTTTTTTTTAATTTTTGCGGATGTGTATATGTGGTGGGAGTTGCACACGAAGAGATCAGAGGACACTTTGCAGGAGTTGGTTCTCCATCCACAGGTGAGTTCTGGGTATCAAATCCAGGCTGTGAGGACAAGCCGCAAGAACCTTACCCAACAACCCATCTCACCAGTCCCACAAACTTTATTTTACAAAGCTTATCTTGAATAGTTTGCTTTAAAGATTAAGATAACATTTTTTCTAAAATTTTAAAGCCTAAAACACAAAGAACGTATTTGGTGACATTTGAGAAACTAAAGGAATCAGAGCAACATTCACAGTAGGTGGAGTCAGGTTGAGTGACACTGTCATGTGACAAGATAATCGTTAAACAGATGGAGAGTAAATAGAAGTTCAGCTTCTGATGACACTAGAGAAATGGTGAGCCCTGGCCTGTCCCTCTCCCTGTGAATTTCCACAGTGGTAGAAAGGAGCAACAGTCTTCCATCTATAGCCCAATGGGGTGGGGGACCTATTGCCAATTTTTATTTTAATCTCTGTAGGGTGCCCACATCTGATCTGTATAATAAAATAATAACCGTGTAATACAAAGGTTCCTTTACTGTACATAGTTCTGTGAGGGACGACAGAATCCAGTCTTGGAACTCCATAAATGCTTGCCATAAAAATGATTCTCAACTCTGACTGAGCTTACCACTTCTTTGGAATGGTTTACCACTGTTCCCACTGCCACCTGTCCACTGAGCCTACTCTCCTGCCTCAGTTGCCCCATCCCTACAAATCCTCTCTTAGCCAGAACATGTCCTGAGAGCACAGAGATTCCTCTTGCTGGAGTGAACCCAGAGCAGTTCTCAGAACCGCCTACCTGATCCCAGCTACACCAAGCATTACCTGTCCTGGTATATTTTCACAAATCTAGATATTTTTTAAGGTAATAGCTCTTTCCTGGAAGTTACAGTATTTCTTTCTTGTTTGTTTGGTTTTTTTTTTTTTTTTTTTGGTATTTTTGAGACACCATCTCCCTTCAGTCCCAGCTGGCCTGGAACTCACTCTGTAGACCAGTCTGGTCTTGAACTCACAGAGATCCACCTGCCTCTGCCTCAAGTGCTGGGATTAAAGGGGTGTGTCACCATGCCTGGCTAGAGTATTTATTTCTACATACTGTATTTAATGCATGGTGGAGCAAAAACAAACTCAAGCCAATTAATTTTCAAAACCAAAGTCATATGAAGTCATAAATTCTTCAGCCAAAATAATTTTTAAAAATAAGATATGGTGGTTCACACCTGAAATCCCAGCACTACGGAAGCTAAAGCAGGATTACTGAGATTTTTTTTTTTGTCTAGACTAAGCTATATACTGAGACCTATTCTCAAAACAAAATAATTATTTAAAGTACACTTCTCAAAATTATCAGTGGGGATGGGTTCTTAAATTTTTTCACTTTGATTAAAGGATTAGTTTCCTGAACTCAAAACAAAGATTTTATAGTTCTATCATATTAAAATCTAGTTAAATTTGTGTATTTTTATTTTCTATGTCCAGCATTTTTTTTTTGTTCTTTTGAAACAGGGTCTCCCTGTAGCCCCAGATGCCTAGAACTCACTCTGTAGACCAGGCTGGCCTTGAACTCACAGAGATTCACCTGCCTCTGCCTCCCGAGTGTTAGGATTAAAGGCATGGGCCACCACGTCCAGCATTTTTTTAAAGACTGAGTGGAAAGATGTGTGCTTACATGTTTAAGGCCATGGCTTCAACTTCCAGGACCTCTAAAATCCTTTTTAAAAATTTATCTTTATTATTATTATTTTTTGGTCTTTTTGAGACAGGGTCTGGGGATATACTTTAGTTGCTAGAGTGCTTATCTAGCATGCAAAAGGCCTGAGGTTTAATTCCCAGCACTACGTAAACCAGTCTTAGTGTTACAAGCCTATAATCCCAGCACTTGGAAGGTAGAGGCAGGAGAATCAAAGTTCAGAGTTGTTTTGGCCACATAGTAAGTTTGAGACCAGTCTGAGCCATGGGAGACCCTATCTCAAAAAAAAAAAAAAAAGATGAGCATAAGTATTTACAAGATTTTTTTTAAGTTCCATTATAGGAACTATCACCTGCAGCTGTTTTAGAGCTAGCCAGATCTGCACAGCTCATCTGGGCTGGATATGATGTCATTGCAAGGCGCTTGGCCACCCCTAGAGTGGGCCCCCTTGCCCCCAAAGATCAGATGATTTTAACAGATGCCGATTTCCTGCACATGGATCTAGCAAGATGAGGCTTCCATACTGGAATGTTATTTCCCTCAACTTAGATGCAGGGAAAGATGGGGCAGAATTCATTGTCCTCTGAGTAGAAAACTGAAGTGGTTTGAATGCTTTACATAGTTCTTTATCTGGGAGAATAATTTATTAAAAATGAAATAGGAGAGAAATCAATGGAAAGGAATGGTGATAATTACAAGATATAGTATCACATTCATTCTTCCAGACTGGCTAATGACACAGTATTTATCATCAAAGAATATCTACATGATGACTTTCAATTCTCCAAATGAAGTGCCATAACTTAAACCAGCATGGGTTTGGATTGTTTTTTTATTCATAGCACAAGAAATCCTTTTGTTAAATTCCCTAAATTAATTCTTTACAATAATTATGCTAAAACAGGAGGAAGTATCACAGTGAAAAATATAGATAAGAGGCGAATATAGATAAGAGATCCACATAAAATTTAGGAATTTAGATACAGAGAATGGGTGAATGGATAATAAGCAAGGCACTTACGAGACCAATTAAAAGATGTGCAGGAGTCCAGGAAGAAAGTTATGTTGGCTTAGGCTAAGGCAAAGAAATTCATTTTTGGAAAAGAATTATAGAAGAACATGAGTCCAACAGACCTCAAAAAATCTTACTTTTTGGGCTGGAGAGATGACTCAGCGGTTAAGAACACCGACTGCTCTTGCAGAGGACCCAGGTTCGATACCCAGCACCCACATGGTGGCTAAGAATCGTCTTTAACTCTAGTTCCAAGGGAATCTGACACCCTCTTCTGACCTCCGTGGCATTGCACAACATGGGTGCACCAACCTACATGCAGACAGTACACTCATACACATAAAACTATAAATTAAAAAAATCTTACTTTTTGTGGGGGGACAGGGTCTCCATAGTCTGCCTGGAAGTCACTAAGTGGATCAGGCTGGCCTCAATCTCACAGAAATCCACCCTGCCTCTGCCTCCCAAGGGCTGAGATTTAAGGTGCACACCACCACACACAGCCCTACATTAATTCTTAAATCAGACTAATGTTTAAAAGGAAATGTTCATAGGCATGCTTGAGAACCTGAGAGTATTGCAGCCCAATAACCTTGGATATTTATTCAGGGATGGGTGCACTGCTGTCTGCTTGCCCATAAAAGGACACTTCTTCATGTCTGTGTCATGGTGGAACTTCCCATCAGCCAATAGTTCAGTTTCTGTGGCAGCACTTATTCCTATTTGCATGGTTCATTTTTATGAGTGGGAAGGAGAAAAATAACAATCCTGGTGGTAATTATGAGAAGTATTTTTTCTCTTAAGTTTAATGTGAGTCAAAGGTGGAAGTTAGTACACATATCAGAAATGGGAAATCTTTCATCAGAACCATACATTTATTGAATTTGACAAGGCTACCTTTTGTTTAAATGAAGAAGAAATAATCAAATAAAATTATACTTAAATAAAGAAAAATTAAAGAAAGGAGCATACACTGAATTCTGTGCCTGAATTAACTAGAGCTTTTTGTGGCCTTCTAGGGCCACCATCCCTCATAATTCATAACACATAGGCTCTTGCCCAGTCTTCAGACCTACTTCTAGGAATACATCCTTGTGGGAAGTAGAAAAGACAGTGGTGAACTAGTTACCACATTTTGCACCATGTACAAAAGTGTTTTATGAAATAAAAAGCATGGAAAAAAGTTGGTTATTTTTATTGATACTGGCATCTCTATTCCAGTGCCAGTATACTCTCATTTATAATTGAAACTATCTTAAAGTATAAATGCAGTTCTTCTATCATACATAACACCTACCATAATGTTGAACATATAGCATTAGTTCAATAACATTAGGTGTTTTGTAAGCCCACTTAGGATAGTCTATCATGGTTTTACCCTGCCACTGTCCATTAACTCCATAAATCATGTCTAGCCAAATAGTAAATTTTGTACCGACTTCTCTACAACTCATAGTAGATCCATAGGAATTATTCTTAACACTTTGTGTGCTAAGAAACTATTAACCATAATTCACCCCCGCCCCCATTCTTTGGGCATTTATGATGCAACTACCATGTGCTCCTCCCTTGGGTAAGGTCTTTCAATAAGGAATAATGAACTCACTTATCTACTGAAAATATGCATTTAGATCACAATGTGACACATGCTAGATGAAAGCTATCCACAAAGGAGACTTGCAACTCACATGACTTGTCACATTGGATGACATGCAGTTAAGAAAGGCTTCAGAGGGAAAGTCTGATTTGAACAGTATCTTGAAAGATATATGGGTAGCAGGATACTACTGGTCACACAGAAAAGAAGGCCAAAGACATTCCCAGCAGAAAGAAGTACATATACAGTTAAGTCATAGAGAAATTAAAAGGTACAGAGAATTTGAGGACCATACCGAGATCTGTGGGGGCTAAAGGGCTGGGAAGTAGGGTCCCAGAGAAACAACCTAGAGGAGACTATACCAAGGTGGTCTTGTGCACCACAGTAAAGAGGCTGGCTAGACTTCATGCTATAAACCAGGGCTTCTCTAAATGTGACTTGAGGTCACCCTACCAGATTCACCTAGGATTCTGTTCGAAATGTAGATTTCTGGCCCTTACATCTGGAATGAAGGCCTAAACCTGTGTTTTCAACAACCCTGCAGGACACTCTGATATTTATCACCTAGAGATCCATCAAAGATTTAAGTAAAGGAATCACATGAACAGATTTGTATTTTAGAAATGTCTTATCAGACCAAGCTAACAATTGTGGAGAGTGCAAATCCCCTGCTGTGAAATGAGCAAGGGCCACTTGCCATCAGAACGGCATGGGGACCTTGTACTTGCTCAGCCTCACTCAAGACGCGCTGCATCTGAATCAAGGCGAAGGGGCCAGGGTTTAGACTAGATCGAACCATAGGAAACTGCCATTTATTTAGGTGAAAACATCACCAAGTATTGGTGATTTCTCCTAGCTAAAAATCCAATATTTTTAAACAAATTCACATCACGTTTTTGAAGTACCCCAAAGTTTGAAAACAGCTGATGAAAAACAAGCAGAGTGAATGCATCTCCCCATTTTCTTAATTATCCTCATCATTAGTTAACCTGCAAAAATGGAAGTTCGAGAGTTTGTGAACCCAAAACAATAGTTTAAAATGGGGAGGGAGGCAAAAATCAGCCACCAATGAAGGCAACAAATTTCAGAGCCAGGAAGAACACCAAAACTCCTCTCCCACCTCCCAACACATATTTATACATCATAAAAACTAATGCTGACCTAGAAAGAATCTGCTTAAAGTCATGCTGACTATTTTATTCAAATGCTTAGTGTTGCACACTTTTGTGCGCATTTAAATGGGTATTGAAGTTTGTAGCTGAAACATAGTTGGGATTTGCTTTATAGAAGGCTAGTGCCACATGAAGAATGGGCATACTTTAAATGAGGTGGGAAAGAAAGGGTCACAAAGCAACAACACATATTCAATTTTCAGTGAAAAAGGAAATTGATACAAAGCCTAGACCAGCACTTGAAATATAACAGATGCTTATTGAATAGATAATTGATGTCCAGAAGCTAGGATAAAGAAGCTGTACTTTTTTTTTAATTTAATTTTTATTGATGGTTTGTGCATTTCGTACATCATTTTCCAATTCAGATCAGGCATATTTCCCTTTCCCTTCCCCCCCACCCCCACCCCATCCCAGATCATCTATTCTGCCATAACTGTCCTGCATCTTTCAGGTTTTTTTTTTCTTCTTTTTTTAGCTATAAGTGATAATCCATGAGTATAAGCATCCTTCGTGCAAAACCAATCTACAGACTGTTGTGCCCAAACCCCCACAGTCCCACCATTCAGTGGGGGGTGACAGGTTGTTTGTTCAATCAAGTTGATCAAATGAGTGTCAAAAAAAATAAATAAATAAATAAAAATTTCTTTGCATTCTGAAAAAAAAAAAAAGAAGCTGTACTAATGCAGAAAATTTGTAAGGAAGTGTTCAGGCTATGAGCTAAGCGAACATTTTCCACTTCCTAAATGGTTCTAAGCACCCCATGGTGTCCACTCGTGACCCAGCCTTTGAATCCTAGCCCTGCTACATGCTTCTTTCCCACTGAACGTGCCCAACAGAAAGCACTGTAAAGGTCCTCTGTGAACTAAATGGAGCAAATCGTCATAGCCTAAGTGTGGTGAAGCCTGAAAATGAGATCAGCCTTCAAAGTCCTTCCCAATAGAAATATTAACTAACACATAGATAGCTAATAAAAAGGTATAATAGAAGCAACACAACAGTTAATGTTAGCACAAGAAGAACCATCAATGCCTAGTCCTCCTTGTCAGGATTGTTCAGGCTTCCTGTGCATTAATTCCCATAACTCTAGCGTAAGCACTGTTATGATCATTCTGATTTTGTAGTCAAGCACACAGAGGTTAAGCAGCACCAAACCACACAACTGCAAAGTAGAAGAGTGGAGAGCTGAACCCGGTTGGCCTGGGCCCTGTTTACAGAGGGAGCTCCTTGACCTTGTAACAAAACAAAAAGCGCCCCGCAACCTGACCCCTGGGAGCGCTCTAGTCAGGAGGAGGGCTGTCCTGGATCCTGCGGTCTTTTCATCTCTAAGGAATGAAGGATTTTTATTTAGGAAGACTATACACAAAGTGAGACCTAGGATACACAGAAGTAAGGCAAGAAGACTCAGGACTGTCATTTTCTGCCTTGGCACTGCATAGCTGTTACTGCCTAAAATCAGAAATATCGTGTCATTTGAGCCATTAAAATCCCAGGCTCCCACTCTCCCTTTAAAAAATGTGAGTGTTCGAGGGACATTTGGGGACACAAATGTGACGTGATTGGCTTTAACATATATGTCAGAATGCATGAAATCTGATGGGGTATTATGGGTAATGGTGGTGTAGATAAGAGAGATTCAAGATGTATGAAATTTACTAAAAAACTCCAATCGTTTGTGTGAGGTTATTTGTGAGGGAAGCAGAAATAACATTACTATATATTTCTTTTATTCAGTAGTGAGGAAAGTACTTCCAAAAAGAAAAAGAAGGAAGAGGATAAGGAGAAAGAGGAGGAGGAGAAGGAGAAGAAAAAAAATATTTTCCCAAAGCAAGGGTAAAATTCCTATAATAACAAGATTTCAAAGAAAAGTACCAGCAGGGGACAAATATTCCTTAAATGAGTAACTATGGCTTGAAGAACTGTCCCAGTATCTCCCAAGGACCAAACATTCTCACAAGGACCCTGTGGCCTGTCAACCATCCTGTAACCCTGACACCCCTGAAGAACGCTGGGAAGACAGGGAGAGGGGCAGCCCGTTCCTGCGCTTGCACAAGCTGCATGTCAAGTACTAAAGAAAGAAAAGTTTAGCAAACAAGTCAAGGTCCCAGAGAAGTGAGGCAGCTCCAAAAGAAAGAAATCCAAGCTGATTGCTTTTCATTCTCAGATTCCCCTAAATCTCCGTACATTCCGCTATGCAAGGTCAACATGGAACAAACACACGCAAAGGAATACTGGTGCAGAAAAGATGCAAAATAAAATTCATAAATATGCAAAATAAAACTCCTGGGTGTCTTCCTAGGGATGCCCTACACAGTCCAAGGTAACAAAACCAAATAAAAACAGTAAGTCCCGGGGACGCACACAAACGACCCAAAAGGCTCATCTCATCTGCTTTAATTTCATAGGAGCATCTGACTAAAGGGAAACATGCCCTCGGTCCCAAAAATGCCTCCAGGGTTGAGTTTGCCCACCTCTTACCCTGGTCGGAGAGCTTGAGACTGGCAACCTGTTTTCTTCTGGTCGTTTTCACCCAAAGTCAGCCGAGATGCAAAATGTGTTCCCAAGAACGCAGGTGGCCTCCAAGCAGACTCTCAAAAGAAAGCGTTTGGGGGCGGGGAGAGGGGTCCTTGTTTTAGGGTCAGTGATCTGGACACAAGAAAGGGGGCAGATTCCAGCTGCTTTCCAGAGCCTCGGTTCTGCGCACGGGAAGTTCTTGCTGCAAACTTGAAGGAAGTTTTCCCTTTCTGGCCCAAGATGCTGCTGCAGGAGGAAGGCAGTAACTCGAGCCGGTCTGGGATGCACGCAGTTGCCGCTGCTGCAGCTGCTGCGGGCCGGGACAGTGGCCGCAGGGGGGGGCGGCGGAGGGGGTGTCTCTTGGCGCCGCTTGCAGTCTCTCCTACAACTTGCAGGATCTTTCCGGACAGACTACTGCACTCCAGTCGCAGGCCGACCCCTGGAAGAGGCTGCCACTTGCCTGGGGGCCGAGGGGAGGTGGGACTTGTGAGGGGTGGGTACGACCAACAGCCCTGTCCGGAGGCGGCAAACTTGAGGTCACTGCAGGGGTTGAGTGAAGTGGTCACTCACTCAGAGCGCTGCGGATCTGCGTTCCGACCCAGGTTTCGCGCGAACCTTTTGTCAAAGTGCTCGGGAGGTGTTCTAGACCCTCTAAGGGCATCGGGGGTGCCCAGCGCCAGCGTGCGAGCAGCCAGCTAGACTGGACGGCGTGTCCCCAAGGTTGCTAGGCGAGGGAGCGCAAAAGTGGGACAGAGAAGGGATGAGTGACCCAGCACGGCCACCACGTGCAAAGCGACAGCTAAGTGACTGGGGAGGAGGGCGCAAGGAGGAGGACCCGAAGGGGAGGGTGAGACAGCCCGCCTTGCAGACGCGGGCGGGGTACACTCCCGGGAAACCCAGAAAATCCCCGTGGGCCGGCGGCGAGGCCTCGCCCTGATTTCTTGGGGAATGGCTCCCTCTGCCGCCTAGTCGAGGAGGCCCCGGGAGTCCCGAAGGCAGGACCTGGGAAAGGCTTTGCCTATCCGTAGAAAGCTGCAACTTGCTCCTCCGTGCACTTCCCTCCACCTTATCCCAACAGCAACAAACATTTTTAGTTCCTAGGAAGCTACTTCTTCATTCTACTCACCTCCGAACACTAACAAAACCAGGCGTGTACTGCATACCGGAAGCCACCGAGACAAATATCCCGTCCTTCCAGGCTTCTTTTCTTCATATAACATGAAGCCTTTTTAGAAAAACCTCAAGTGCAAAACCCCAAGAGACCCCTGAGGATCAGATCCTCAACTGACCTCAACAAAACAAAACCTTGGTTAATCTGGGCTATCTGTATGGCCTTAAGCATCCAGAGGGAAAGTAAAACCAGAAATAATAAGACCAGAGAAAACTGTAATGCAGACACAAAACTTGAGATCTTAGTAAAAAGACAAAAAGAAAAAAAAAAAAAGAGAGAGAGAGCACTGTTGTTTGGCCTGTCTACAATTCTCACAGGCAGGTGCATATGCTCTGTAGATGCCACCGTTTTAGGTACTCCTCAAAGACATGAGATACAGCTTTTTTTACTTTTTAGCCTTCCAGTGTGGACTGAGGACTGCTGAGATACTCAGCTTATGAACTAAGCAGCTAATGGGAATTCAGCCTCCTTAGAAGATGGACTGACATTGTTGGATTACCTCAGCAGTATCATGGAGGCCAATGCAGGGGGATCATGATAAGATGTGTGCTTACTGGACTTCATTTGGAGGCACAATATTTAAAGCAGAAGCACGTCAGTAAGGTTCTGCATAAGGTTTTTTTGTAATGTAATGTCTTAATCATAGTCTACCATCAAATATTTTAGGAGTATCATTAATGTTTAGATAGTATATTAGCAGCATGCAATAATTACATCATAGGTTCTCAGGCAAAGGCAGTCTATTGCAAAGACCTTCTCTGCTGCTGGTTATCATAGGCTGTTTAAAGTTAGAAAACTGAATAGAAACACTGAACATTGTAGAAATGCACTTTGCTTAGTAATACTTGAGTTGTTGCAATATTAGACTATCCATTTGGTTGTTACAGAAAATCCTTAACTGTAATTGATGGTTATTGCCGTAATAGTATATTGCCCGTATTTCTACCGCTAGTAATGGGCTTTATGTGCTAGATTTCAATATCCTTGAACCTGGGCAAGTGCACAAGTCTTTTTAAAAAGAAACATGGTTTTCTTGCACAAAACTGATCAGATATGAGAGATTGTTAATGCCCTTGAAGTGGTTTTTGTGGGTGTGAAACAAATGGTGAGAATTTGAACTGTTCCCTTATTATAGTATTGAAATTAAGTCTACTTAATCTATCAAATCATGTTCATGCCCTGATTTTATGTACTTGTATCTATCATAAACATTGTGAAAAAAAGAATTAGTGGCAAGGCATGTAAATATATATATATATACATATATACATACATATATATTACTGCTCTATCTAACACAGTATCACTTCATTTAGCAAATTTTCTGGATTATTTTCTTCAATTTTTCCTTTACCAACAGATTGATTTACTTTTAATATGAATAAAAAAAAAGAAAGACCTCAAGTGCACAGGCATGCCAAGTTGGTTACACTTCTTAGCAAACAATTCAGACTGCAAATTATGCTGAATGAATGCATATAGAAATGACTACACATACTCATATCTTACAACAACGTGAAAATGTTGGCACTGCCTGCCCCCACCGTCTTTCTCTTCCCTGGAAACATTCGGGGGAGGAGGACCATTTGCTGTTAGCTGGCTCTTGCTTGCTTGGTTGCTGGCTTTGCAGGCAGGCTGGCCTGCTGCTTGGTTGATGAGGTAGCATTGTTGGTCTCTGGTAATGGTACTCATCTTTGGTGGACCTCCCTTGCCACAAGTTCTACAGTCTGGATGGGAAGGGGCAGGCAGGCCCTGCTCAAAAGTGGGCCCTGATCTGACCTAGGCTCCCCAGAATCCTCCTTGTCAGGAACTTCAACTCTGAACAGATCAGCACAAGGATACGTGAACCCTGGAGCTGACTGGGCCATTAGTTCATTTCATATATTCCCCCAAAGCTGCTGCTTCTTTTTGATCCAGTGTTTCACTTCCCTTTCAATGTTTTTATCAGCTTGAATTCACATTCAATATATTGTTTGGTGTAGTTTGATGTCTTCCAAACAATGTGCACACCTGACTAACCATGACCGCAACTGAGATAACCAAAAATTCCCCTCCCTCTCGAGTGCCAATATTCTCTTTGAAGTCAATCCCCCAACTGACCCCCATTTGATTCACTGAGTTCTTTTCCTTTTTAACTGTTTTATTACGCTGTTGTTTATCTTTGGGGGGGGGTGAACTCATGTGTGCAGGTTAGAAAATAACTTGTGGGGTCTGTGCTTTCCTTCTGCCACGTGGGTGTGGAGTATCAAACTCAGATCATCAGGGCTGTCACCAGGCAACTTTACCTGCTGAGCCATCTTGCCAGCCCTTCTGAATTCTTTCTTACCATATGTATGGAATTGTACAGAACATTTTCCTCTGTTTGACTTCCTTCACTAAGCATGTTTTTGAAATTCATTATGTTGTTGTCCAAATCCAAAATTTGTTCCTTTTTTTAATTTTTTTATTAATTTTATTTATTTCTGTATGTGTATGAATGTACTGTCTGCATGCAAGTTTGTGCACCCGTGTCGTGCAATGCCATGGAGGTCAGAAGAGGGTCTCAGATTCCCCTGGAACTGGAGTTCTCCTGGAATTGGAGTTTCAGACGGTTCTCGGCCGCCATGTGGGTGCTGGGGATCAAACCCAGGTCCTCTGTAAGAGCGGTCAGCCCTTTTAACCACTAGGCCATCTCTCCAGCCCCCAATTTGTTCATTTTTTACTGTTGAGTTGTACTCCATTGTATGGATATGCTGCAAACGGTTGTCCCACTTAGTAAATTTTGAGTGACATCAGGATTGTTTCCAAAATGGGGATCATTAATGAATAAAGCAGCTGAGACATTCTTGGACAAGTTCTTAGGGAGGCAGATGCTGCTTCTCTCAACTTAAAGAGTGGAAACAGTTTAGTAGTGTTTAACAACATTATAGACTGCTGGACCATTTTCCAAAAGTGCTGTATCCTTTTATATTCTCATCAGCAATGTTTGAAGGTTGCTCCATATCTGCATCAGTTCTTTTTATTTTAGCCATTTCATTGTGTACACAACAGATTTCATTGTGGTATTGATTAGCATTCCCTCATTACTAATGATGGCCACCATCACAAATGTTTATTATTGGGCTGGAAAGATGGCTCAGTGGTTAAGAACACTGGATGCTCTTGCAGAGGACCTGAGTTCAGATCCCAGCACCCACATGGAAACAAACTAACAACCACCTGAAATTCCAGTTCCAGGAGATCCTATGTTCTCTTCCGGCTGCCACAGGCATTGCATGCCCATGTTGCACTGACATATATGCAGGCAAAACACTCATCACATAAAAGTAAATCAATTAAAATTGTAATGTTTATTATAATGGGCTTTGTGTCTTAATAAAAGGGTCAAGTTTTTGTTCAATTTTTACTCGTTTTTATATTATTTTACTGGACTGTAGTTCATCTATTTTGAATACTAGGCAGGCTTTTATCAGATGTGAGTCTAGCAAATTTCCAAGTCTATTCCTTGTTATTTATTTATTTTGTTATTTGTTTAGTTATAGACTGGATCCCCGTATGCAGCCCAGGCTGGCTTTGAACCCTTGCTCCTCCCGCCTCAGCCTCCTAAGTGCTGGGATTATATGTGTCACCATGCTCAGCATCAATTTCTTAATATCTTTCAAGCAGATATTTCTTATCCTATCAGTTCTTACAAAATTTTACAGTTCCAAATGTTGTATCTATGTCTACGATAGATTTGAAGTTAATTTTTGTAAGTGGTATCAGGAGAAGGCAGATTTCCAGCTGTTTTGTTGTTGTTCTGGGATTTGGGCAGTATATATTGATAAGATTATCATTTTCTCATCGGATAACCTTGATGCCTTTATTGAAAATCAGTTGTCTAAGTGTGAGTAGATCTATTCTTCTGTGACTCATGCTTTGAGTGAGTCTATACTTCTGTGACTCATTTGTGAGTAGGTCTATACTTCTATGACTCATGTTGTAAGTAGGTCTAGACTTCTGAGACTGTGAGTAGGTCTATACTTCTGTGACTCATGTTTTGACTCTTAGGCCAACATCTTACCATCTTGTTTGGAATTCTGTATTAAAACTGTAACTTAAGTAAAATAAAGCTTTGAACTTTATTATAATCTATTTAGCTCTTCAACTTTTTGTTTTGGTTTGACTTCTATCTTCCGCGTGATTTTCACAATTAGCTTCTCAATATTTTAAAACCTCATTTTTGGAATTGAGATGAACCAATTGAGACATTTCTCTTCCTTCTGTCAATTTAAGGAGAACTGACATGTGAACAATATTGAATTCTTCAGTCTATAAACATATCTCTCTATTAATTTATGTACTCTTTAATTTCTGTCAAACATGTTTCCATGTTTTCTCATTTTGACATAGAAATTTTTCATATATTTTAAAATGTACCCCTATGTAATTTAAATTTCTTTTTTGTGAGCATCTTTTTGTGACAGGGTCTCCCTGTAGCCTGAGCTGGCCTGAACTCACTATGTACACCAGGCTGGCTTTGAATTTACAGAGATCCGCCTGCCTCTGCCTCCCAAGTGCTGGGATTAAAGGCATGTGCCACCACACCCAGCTCATTATTTAAATTTCTTAATGCTAGTATAATAAAAGTGTTTTGGAATTTTGGTTTCCAAGTATTTATTCTAATATAGAGAAATATAATTTTTAAGTTTTAATTTATTTTCATTTTATGGGTATGAGTGCTTTGTCTGCATGTTTGTAAGTACACTATGTGCATGCAGTCCCTCCAAAAGTCAGAAGAGGGTGTCAGATCCCCTGGAACTGAGTTACAGATGGTTGTTTGCCACCATGGGGACTCAGAGGCTCAAACCCAAGACCTCTGCAAAAGCAGGCAGTGCTCTTAACCACTGAGCAAGCTCTCCAGCCCCAAGAAATATAATTTTCTTAGACTTTAGGCTTCATAATGAGTAAGTTGGTTAAACTTAATTATTAATTCTAGCAGTTTGGGCTTTTTTTCTTATTTCAAAAGATCTCAGAAGAGGGGGTAAAATGATTGTAAGAGCCAGAAAGGTGGTGCAAAACCACATGAAAATAAAACCCTACAGGCCCCTGGGACTCTGCTCATATGACCTTGCAGCATTGGTGTCCGCATGCACAAGACCCACGCAAGCTCAACCAGGCAAAAACTCAGCATGGAACTGTAGAAATAGGAAGCAGACCCCAATCTTAGGTGAAGAAATATGGAAGGCAATTATTTTGGGTGAGGAAGAACTGGCCTTCTTAAAGTGAGGGACTCTAGATAAGCTGACTAGAGCTCAGTGGGTGAACAGGCACTGGGGAGTGAGTGCCCAGGGAGATTAATTTGGCCCAGTGGGGCTCGAACACAAGTGACAGAATGTATGAACTCCAGAGGGGTCCTGTGGGAAGATGCCAATAGAAAGAGCTAGAGAGACGATTCAGACTGATTGAATGCTATATATGAAATACACAAAAATTCAATAAAAAATACATTTAAAAAAGATTCCCATTTTACTTGCAGATAAATATAGATTTTCTCCTCTATTTCTTACCCACTGCTCTGGGTATAACACCAAGTACATTACTAGATAAAAGCATTAAAAATCATCATCTTCCTGTTCTTACACATCTTCAGTCAAAAGCAGTCTTGTATTGTTAAGTACCATACTGTCAGTTTCATACTCGTTATTGAGGAAGTTTCCTTCTGTTCATACATCATTAACATTTGTTCACTTGTTTTATCAGGAATGACTTTGGGGTTTTGTCAAATGCTTTTCTGTATCAATTGAAATTATTATACATTTTTTCTCCTCTTCAGATGGTTCATAGAATTAACTGGTTAATCATCCTTGAATTCACTATCAATTCCACTAAAGCCCACCTGGTAAATGTACATTTTACTTTCTGTATACTGTTGAATTTTATTTGCTAAAAATTTCTTCAAGGTTACCATCTCTATTCAGTATAATGCTGAATAATACTTTGTATTTTTATTTACTGTGACCTTTTTTGTTAGAAGTTTGTTCATTTTTTGAAAAATTATATTTAAAGGACCAGTCTTTAGTTTCATTTTTTTTCTATTGTTTACACTTTTTTTCTTCTTTTTTTTTTTTCTTTTTATTTTTTTATGAAAGAACCAAATTTCTTAACGTGAGTAGCATCAGGCTGGCCCTGAAACTCAATATGTAGTCCCAGGTTGGCCCCAAACTCTTGGCAATCCCTTTGCTTCAGATTCCCTAGTGTTGGCATTATAGGAACAAGCCACCAGGTCTAGTTTTCCCTGTACATTTTCTATTTCATTTCTTTTCATTCTTACCTTTATTATTTGCTTCCCTCTCTACATACAGATGTATTTTGTTCTTTTTCTCTCCTTAATTTCTTTTTCTTTTGTTTTGTTTTGTTGTTTGTTTGTGACAGGGTCTTGTGTGTTCCAGGCTGTCTTCAACCTCACTGTGTAGCCAAAAATGGTCTGAACTTCGGAACCTCCTGCCTCTACCTCTCCCACTGTGGGATTATAGCTGTGGACCACTATGCTGTGGTGCTGGGGATTGAAACCAGGGTTTTATGCATGGCCAACAACCTCACCACCAATGGCACTAAATCTCCAACTTTTCCCTTTAATTTATTAAAGTCAAATTTTAAATAACTTATTTTCAGATTTTTAGTTGAAAGCTATTGTTTTAAAACTACTTTGATTGGGGCTGGAGAGATGGCTCAGAAGTTAAGAGCACTGACTGCTCTGGCAGAGGGCCTAAATTCAATTCCCACACATGGTGGCTAACAACCATCCATAACTCCAGATCCAGGGGAATCTGACCTCTTCTGATCTCTGAAGGCAGGCATTGCACAACATGGGTGCATTTACCTACATGCAGGCAATACGCTCATACACATAAAATAAAAATAATAGGGACTGGAGAGATAGCCTGGCAGTTAAGAGCACCGATGCTCTTGCAGAGGACCCGGGTTCCATCCCCAGCACCCACATGGCGGCTAAGAACCGTCTGTAACTCCAATTCCAGGAGAACTCCAGTTCCAGGGGAATCCGAGACCCTCTTCTGACCTCCACAGCATTGCACGACATGGGTGCACAGACCTGCATGCAGACAGTACATTCACACACATACAAACATAAATAATAATCAAAAAAAATAAAAAATAAATAAAAATAATAAATAAATTTAAAAAAATTACTTTGGTCATGTTCGACAGTTTATTTTTCTTTTTAAAACATATTTTATTGGATTTTGTAGATTTCATACCTCCGAATCATATGTAGCCCCCCTCCCCTATCTGCAGCCCTCAAAGCCTGCCCACAGGACTTCATGCATTTTACCATATGTTAAGGTCTGTGGAGTCAAGTTTGTGTACCCAGATGTCCCTCAGTGTGAATCCAACCATTGGAGCCTGTTCAGCCTGTCTAGTGTCACTCCCATAAAGAAGGTCAACTCCCCTCACCCAGCAGTGATCAGCTGCCAATAGTTCCTCATCAAAGTTGGGGCCTCCTGCCCATTCCCCCAGTTCTGTGCTAGTTCATGTCTGAGTTCACATGGGTCTTGTGCACGCTGTCACCATTGCTGAGCAAATTCCCAGGAGGTTGGTCATGAACCTCCTCTCCCGGCTCTTACAATATTTAGCTTTTTCATATACTTTGAAATATTTTCCTTAATTATTTATGGATTATATAGAACTATATTATTTAATTTCCACATATTTGAGCATTTTCCAGATGTATTTTTTAGATTTATTTTTAAATTACCTATGGGGGGTGGTTTGTGAATATGTGAGTAGAGGGGCCCATAGAGTCCAGAAGAAGAGATTGGATCCCATGAGCTGGAGTTACAGGTAAGCTGTCCTACAAACGTGCTGGGAACCCAAGTCAGATCCTTTGCAAGAGCAGTAAGTGCTCTTAACCACTTAGCAAACTCTTGGTGGTGAATGGGACATGTGGGCCTGAAAATAATGTACAGTTGGTACTCTTGTTAGGTAGAGTGGTCTAAAAATGTCAGTTGTGTTTCATTTGTTCACAAAATTGTTCATTTTATTCCCTTACTGATTTTAACTACCTTTATTATGAACACTCTGTCATTAATATAATCTGGGTGCTGGAGAAATGTCTCAGTGGTTAAGAACACTTAAGAGCAGAGGACCCAGGTTCGGTTCCCAGCACCCACATCGAGGGGCTCACACTGCCTGTAACTGCAGCTCCAGGAGATCTGATGCCTTTACCCTCTTCCTGGCCTCTGTAGGCACCTGTGCATATGTATTGTATACACATACACAAAACAATAAAATAAATCTTTCATGTATATTTCCTTGTAAGGTAACCATCTCTTGTGGAATCACATGTGGACACTATCCATGCAAAGACTTATTTTGCATTAAAAAGTGTTATATCGCCGGGCGTGGTGGCGCACGCCTTTAATCCTAGCACTTGGGAGGCAGAGGCAGGCGGATCTTTGTGAGTTCAAGGCCAGCCTGGTCTACAGTAGTGAGTTCCAGCGACAGCTGGGGCATACGGGGACCCTGCCTCAAAAAGAACCAAAAAAAAAAAAAAAAAAAAACAAGTGTTTATATCTTGGGGCTTGAGAGATGGCCTATCGCGCTTAAGAGCGCCGACCGTCTTACAGAGGACCGGGTTCGACCCAAGTACCGCAACATTGTCGCCCAAGAACCCGTCTGCGACTTCCATTACGGGAGGGAACTCCAGTCTCCATTAGGGGAATTCGCACGGTCTGTCTACACGTTTCTGACCTCCGCTCCGCGGCATTGCACGACTAGGATGCCACAAAACTTGCATGCAGCACAATACGATTGATACAATACCAGAAATAATAATAAATAACCGGGCGTGGTGGGCACGCCTTTAATCCTAGCACTTGGGAGGCGCGGCCGACGATCTCGTGGAGTTCAGAGGCCCAGCCTGGTCGAACAGAATGAGTTTTAGGACAGCCGCAGAGCTACACGGGCGACCTGTCTTCATAAAAGAAAAAAAAAAAAAAACAAAAAAAAGAAAAATACCAAAAAAAAAAGTGTTAATCTATAAGTAGAGTGTGACTTGAGGATTGAAAGCATTTTTATATGAGCCCTCCTCAGCTTTTCGTTCTCTCTTTCTTCTCTCTCTTCTCTCTGATATATATATCTATATATATATATATATAATTATAAATTATATAATTGCTTTCATATACAATTTTAATTAGCAGTTTCTTTGGGCTTCTTCCTTTCTAAATATTCATAGTACATCCACACATGAGAATTTGTTTACATATGTACTGTATGCAGGGAGAATCAGAAAATCTAGAATGGAATTAGAAGAAGAATAGGGAAATAGAAAAACAAGTGTTTTAGTTTTAAATTTTATTCGTGCACTTTCATAATTCAAACAAATTTAGACCGTTCCCCCACCGTGCCACCCCCCACAGAGCTCATGGATTCTGCTCATACTTTAAGTCCTGTCTCTGCCATCTTTTTCTCCGTCTTTTAATACTTTTCGATGCACAAGTTTACTGTTTTGGTGAGTTTCTTGAGTAGGTCTTCTTTGGAAATAAATCCCTTTATTTTCATATTATGACAAATATGGCATATATATATAAATATAATATACCCACCACATAAATAAAAATTACCAAAATAATCTGAAAATATAGGTAATATCAAACCTAGATTTAGAGATTCACATTCTTGATAGTAAAAGTTGATGCAGGTAAAAAGAAAGTAAAGTTTAATGCATTCATTGCTTTTAGAATAATGAATTACTATCTTTCACCGCACTATATGTAATACAATGTGTGAATACAAGTGGTAAGTACAATATCCAGAGCCCATCATAAGGAATTCAAATTATATATAGCACAGTTGCTTCAGATTACAATGATAACTAAATAATACAAGTGCTCAGTTTGCCTGCCAACTGAGGGTTTGGTGTTTTAGCATCCACCAAATGAAGGGACAACATTCACCTTTTTTTATTTGTCTGGGTACTGAGTTCACTCATCTCACTTAAGTAGTAAAATCACACTCTCCAGTTCCATCATTTACCTTGAAAAAATGCTGCATGATGTCAATCTTTCTTCCCAATTGCAATAGAACTCCTTTGTTGTAAATGTAGCACATTTTGATCTATCCAGTTTCCCCATCAGTAGGGGCATTTGGACTTGGTTCCAAGCTCTTTGCTATTGTGAAGAGAGCCAATAACAAGCTGTGGCATGTGTCTTTGCATGTACATGATGCATCTCAGCTGTAATTCAAGAGTTGGTTGGCTGGGTAGGAGGTAGGCTCTTTTGAGACTTTAAGGGTTCACCACCTGACTTTCCACAGTGGCTTTACGAAGTTTAAACCCTTCCACCAGCAATGTGGATGAGTGTGTCACCTACCTTCCCCGCACAATCTCTCCAGCATTTGGCTCTTCTGCTTTCTTGATCTTGGTATCTCTATTGGAGTGAGGATGAAGTATCTGAGAGTGGTTTTTTTAATTTGTTATTTCACTTTAATCAGAATGATGTTGAAAACACTTTTAGTGCTCTTTCACATCTTTAGCGTATCCTTCTAGTACAAGTTCTTTTCATCTTGCCATTTTATAATTGACACATCTTTTGAGTAGATTCTTTGTTTATTCTAGCTTTGTCTTCTTTTTTTTTTTTTTCTTCTTTTTTGTTTTGTCTAGGCTTCAGCAGGGTCTCCCTTTAGTCCAGTCTAGACCTGGCTCCTTAGTGTAGACCAGGATGACCCTTGAACTAGAGATCCCACCTCCTCTGCCTCCCAAGCTGTATGTATCTGAAAAAGCATGGCACCACCATACCAGCATTACTCTCCTTGCTTTTTAAGTTAGTTTTTATATCTGGATGTTACATATCTGTCAGATGTTCTGTGGTGAACGTTTCCTTCAAACACGCTTGGTTGTTCTCTTTACTTCTTGATTGTTTCTTTAGCTGTACAAAAGCTTTTTGAGTCTTGATGCAGGAAGTCCCACTTGTCAGTATTGATCCTTATTTCTTGCACGTGCTGTTTGATTTTAGAAAGTCTTTTCCTATCCTATGCTTGTAGGTTGCTGCTAAACTTTTCTTTTCTCTACCTCTCAGGGTTTCAGGTTTCAGGTTGAGATCTGTGATTCACTTGGAAATTATTTTTTGTACAGGCAAGAGGGAGGGGTTTAATTTTTGTTTTATACACAATGGTGATCCAGTTTTGCCAAACAATTTGCTTGAATCGATGCTATCTCTTCCTCCATCTTGAGGATTTTTTGCCGCATTTGTCTACTCAATGAGAGGTGAGCTATAGGAAGCTCAAGTTTGCGGATCTTATTGCCAAGTTTGTTCCATTGGTAATTTGGTCATTTATTTTGCCAGTACCTAAAGGCTGTTATCGGCTATGAAAAAGCCCTGTATCTATAGCTGTGAAGTCTTGTTAGAACAAATCGCACGCCTGTAGTGCATGTTTCCCACTCAGGGTCTGCTTTAGCTCTTTGGGCCTTTTTTTGTTTTTTCAATATGAATCTAAGGACTTTATTTACCACGCTTTGAAGAAGGTCATGGGATTTTGAGTTGCGGGACTGCATCCAAATCTGTTATTAAGATTTGGGTAAAATGTGGAATTATTTAGGACTATATTAATTTTCCCCAATCCATGAGCATGAGGAGGAATTCTTTTCAATCTTTTGAATGCATTGGTAAAAAAATCTCCTTTTTCAAGGTTTTAAAATTTTTGTTTAGACGGGATCTATTGGGGTCCCGCGAGGGTATTTTTGAGGGCTATTGTAATCTGGAGACGGTCCCCTTATATGTAACTTCTCCCGTTGCTATTGATGGATTGCTTCTATAAAGAAAGGCTAACTGATTTTTCAGGTTATTTTGTAATCTCACACTTCTTACTTTTCGAGTCCTATTTTCTGGTGGTTTAGCATCCCTTAGGTAACTATATATCATATCATCTGCAAACAAATGGAAGTTAGACTTACCTTCCTTTCCGAATTAGTACGCTCTTTGAATTTCTCTTTCTCTGCCTTATTTCCCATTAGCAAGGCATTTCAAGGTACTATATTGGAGAGGAGTGGCTGATAGTGGAAGGCCTTGCCCATGTTATCCTGGCCTTTAAGGGGAAATGCGTCTTCACTTTTCTCCATTTAGGAGAAACTGATGCGGCTATGAGATCCTTGTTTGATTATTTGAGAATTATAATCCAAAGTTTTCACAACTTCCTCCGTACAATTCCCTTAGGACTTTAAGCATCAAAGGTGACCTTGGATTTTGTCAAAAGCTTTTTCTATGCATCGATTGACACTGACATGTTATGTTTTGTCTTTCAGTTCATTTATGTGTTTTATGCTACTTTATTGATTTATGTATAGGAATGAACCATCCCTGCATCTCTTGGTATATCCAACTTGGTCCATAATGGATATCTTTTTGAAGTGAGGTCTGGTACGCGATTTGACAACGTATTTTGTTGATGACTTTGCATCTGTGTTCATAAGTGACATGGGTCTATAGTTTTTCTTTCTATTTTGTGTCTTTGCCTGGTTTTGGTTATGCGGTGATGCTGGCTTCATAGAAGGATTTTGGACCATATTTCCCTCCATTTGTATCCTTCTGGAAGTTTGAGTAGTATGGTGTACAAGACCTCTTTAAAATGTTTTTATATAATTCTGCTATGAAAACCTGGGCTGGGCTTTTTTTTTTTTTGGGTTTTTATTACATTTCATTTTCCTTAAGTATTATGGGTCCTGTTAGCCTGTCGATTCTCTTCTTGCTTAAGCTTTGGTGAATCCAAGATTTCAGATACTTCATACTCATTTCTCTTAGGTCTCAAAATTTGTTTCATTAGTACGAGTGTAGAGTTTTTGAAGTATTTTGGTATGATTGTCTGGATCTTTCTATTATCTGTTGTTAGTATTTACCCTTTTATCACCAAATGTCTATTGATCTGGAGTTGCTCTTCCTTCTTTTGTTAACTGGGCCAGAGGTTGTGCCTATTTTGATTTTGTCGCTGTATTCAAAGAAACAGCGTTTTGGACTCATCTTGATTTTTGTTTTGTATTGTTTTCGGTTTGTTTTATTTAATTGATCTTCTGTTATTTCTTTGTTATTTTTCCTTGTTGTTGGTTTGAGGTTCATTTGTTCTTCTTCCATGTTTTTGTCGATTTTCTTTTTTTTTTTTTTTTTTTTCTTTTGTTTCTTCTTTTTTTTTAATGTGGGCACTAGTACTATAAATTTCCCCTTAGGACTGTAGTTTAAGAAATATTCCCCAGCAGGTTCCCGTTGTGTGTTTTTGTCATTTCTTGTTTAGTTCCAGGAGTATTTAGTTCATTTCATCTTTTATTTTTTCCCTTACCTACTTATTCATTATGTTGTGTTGTTTATTCTCCAAGTTTTATTTTAGGGCTTACCTGGTATTAATAATGAGCTTTATGCACTGTTGTGCTATAGAATGCATAAATAATTTCAATCCTTTTGTATTTGTGCAGTTTTTTTTTTCTTTTCCCTGTTCCAGTATTGGTCGATTTTGGAGATGTTCCATGGGCCTGATGAGTGAAGTATATTCTCTGTATTCTGTAGTGTCTGTGAGGTCCATTTGGTGTATTGATTGTTAGTTCTGATGTCTCTCTGTGTATTTTTTGTCCAGTTGACCTATCCAAGGGACTCAGTGGGGGTATTGTAATCCCCTACAATAGTGACTGCTGGGATTATCTGTCTTGAAGTCCTTAGACTGTGTTTATGAAGTTCGGGTACAACAGAGTTTGGTGCATATAATACATTAGATTGTGAAATCTTCCTGGTTAATTGTTCCATTGATAAGGATATATGGCCCTTCTTTCGTCTTTTCTGATAACTTTACTCTGAGGTCTATTTGTCTGATTTAGAAATGCAATTCCTGCTTGCTTTTTGGTACCATTTGCTTGGAATATTTTTTTTCCAATCCTTTCACTCTAGGTGGTGTCTGTCCTTGAGGGTGAGATGGATTTCCTGGAGGCAGCATAACTGATGGCTCTGTTTTCTTAATCGTTTCTCCTTAGTCTATGTCTTTTGATGGGCGAGTTTAGACATTAATATCGAAGGTTATATTGAGGCAGAGTGCTTGTTGTTTCCTTTCAATTATTTTCATTTGCATTCTTGGTCTAGGTATTTATTTACTCTGTTTTGTTTTGTTTAATTTCTCTTTGGGTTGCTTGAGGATAGTTCCTCCTTCTACTCTGTTCTTTGAATTACTCAAGTATTTTCTGAAGTGTTGATTTTTTTTGACATGTGTTCTTTCATTTTGTTTATGTCCTGAAAGATTTTTCTTTTTCCTTCAACTATGGCTGACATTTTTGCTAGGTATAGTAATCTGAGTTGGTATCTAAAGTCATTTAAGCACTGGGAATACTTTGGTCCACGTTCCTCTGGCTTTCATAGTTTGCACTGAGAAGTCAGCTGTGATTCTGATGAGTTTCCCCTTATATGTAACTTGTTGTTTTTCTCTTGTGGTTTTCAGTATTTTGTCCTTGTTTTGAGCATCTAGTGTTTTAACTATGATATGATGTGGGGAATTTCTTTTCTGGTCTTGTCTATTTGATATTCTATGTGCTTCTTGTATTTGTATGGGTTTGTCTTTTTTCACTTTGGGGAAGTTTTCTTCTATTATTCTGTTGAAGATCTGATCAATACCATTGTCTTGGGATTCTTCTCCTTCCTCTAGTCCTATGATGCAGAGGTTTGGTCTTTCATAGTGTCCCACATGTCCTGGTTGTTCCACTCTTGTTTTTTTTTTTAATTTTTCATAATCTTTACTTGAGGTTTCTAGTTGCCCTGTGTTATCCTGTAGGTATGATATTCTTTTTTCTGCTTCATCCATTCTGCTTCTGAGACTTTTTCCCATCCTTTCCTGCTGATTGGATGAATGTTCAATTTCCTTTTTTATTTCATCCTGTGCTTTCTTCAAAATATTTCCACTTCCTTTTGTAGCTTTTCATTCTCTTTTTTTGTGGTAATATATGTCTTTAATGCTAGCACCTAGGAGGTGGAGGCAGGAGGATCTCTGTGAAATGGAGGCCAGCCTGGTCTACATAGTGAGTTCTGGGCCAGCCAGGGGTACCAGAAGACCTTGTCTCAAAGTAAACAAGAGGAAAAAAGCAAAAAATTAACACAGGCTGGAGTGCAAATCCAGAGTGTGATTAGCTCTCAGTTCCCAGCACCAAAAGAACTTTTCTAGGAGCTTTCTCGTCATTGTCCCTCTTCTCTTTTGCTTTTTTGTTTTGCTATGTTTAGTTCGAGACTGTTTCATGTAGCTCAGCCTGGCCTTGAGCTCACATACCTGCAGAGGACAGAACTCTAGATCCCTCAGCCTCAATCTCCCAAATGCAAGGCAGGACAGCAGGTTTGGTTTGGTTTCCTTTCTTTTTTTAGGGTAAATGACACGGTAAGGTGGATCTTGAAGTTTTGCATAAGATAATGGTCTGATAAGGTAAACTCCTGGTCAGCTGGTTTAGTCCAGGGAGTTAACAAAGTTCTACTGTAAACAAAGTTCTGTGCGGTTTTGGAGATCCTAGGAATATTTTAGGCTTATATTTTGGGAGTAAAGTCGTATTCAAGGTCATATGACACCAGTCCTTGAACAGAGTCGATCTGTATTCTGAAATTATTTGAAATATCTCTCTATAGAATAAATTCCTCTTTGAGGGAATAGTAGTGTATGTGGGCAATCTCACAGCAAAGTCTGTAGGATGGGCTGCAGCTCTCCACTCTTGAAGGTGGGCAGGAGTTCCTTTCTCTCCAGGTGTTTTCTTAATTTCCTGGTCTTTCTATTCTGCCTCAATTTGAGGCCCTGGGCTCCATGCCTATCCCTTCTTACCCAAAGAGGAGGGGACAGAGTAAAAGATTGGATGTATGCCTCTCCTTCAGCGCCTGCTAGGTTTCGGATCACAAGGTATCAGTCATGTAGCCTAGGCTGGACTGTTGAACGGATTGAGTCTCTGGCGCTCAGCTCTATTTAGGATGGCCAGAAGATATTACAAAACCTAAACTTCAGTTTAGGGAAGATTAGAAGAGAAGCCTTCCGTGACTCAATCTGAGGATTTTTTAATTTTTTATTTTTTTGGGTCAGTAATTTGAGGACAGGGTCTCCCTGTAGCCCATGCTTGTGCCTGGAAACCTCATATGTAGATCATGACTGGACTGAACTCATCAGTAGACCACTGCCTGGCTGTCCCTGCCCGAAATGCGGGCGAGGGTTGTGGTTTCATATAAAAATTCATGTGATGTTGTACGAAATAGATCAGACCCATGGCCACACCCAGTACCCTCACCCCAATTCAGAGCGTCATGCAGTTCTGCCAAAAATGTCTTTTCATCTCCTTCTCAGCCTTCTCAATATTCTCCATGAGGGAAGGTTGATGGTTCTTGAGCAGTCAACACACTCATCCACGAATGCGGTGGGGAAGGTAAACCGTTAAGCCCACATGGGTAAGCCCTAGTGTGGTAGCAACCCTTGGCAATGACTTGGAATAGAATTGCCACCTGACCCAAGCATACCACCCTCTGGGCATGTACCGACTATAAGTACTCACCACACCGCAGTAGACCGACATGCAGTGGCATGTTTATTTCAGCTCTTTCACAATAGCAAAGAGCTGGTGGAACCAACCAAATGCCCCTCAAATGATGACGGGATAGAGAGGAAAAATGTGTGGACATCTACACAATGGACGTATCTATGCAGCAGTAAAACAAGATGACATCCTGAGCTTTGCAGGACTAAGGGCTGCATGCTTTAGAGCGACATCTGCTGACGTGGTAAGTAACACCGTTCCACAGAAAAACAAACCGAACGAATGGTGAATGCAATCGTGGATAGCACTGCCAATTATCCTGTGTGTAAGTATTTCTTGTGTATCCATCCATGAGACTTTTGTCAAAAAGAGTTGGGGTAGGATGACATAGGGAAAAACAAACAACAAAAAACAAAAAGCGACTGCATTGAAGAACTGTACTTGAAAAAGGAACTTCTGAGAATTGATCCTGTAGCTGTACGGAGTCACTGAGAAGGTTCTTTTTCACTGTCAGAATGAGATCGTTGTTCAGTGTTTCCACTTCCAGACTTTGCATTTTCCCTGTAGTTCTTTTTTGAGTTTGTCATTCTCCTCCTCTAGTTCTTTTCAGAGTGTTGGCTTTCCTCCTCGGTAGTTCTTTTCAGGAATTTGACAATTCTCTCCCTTAGTCTTTCCAGGTTTATAATTCTTTCCTTCTAGTTCCTTTCATGGTGTTTTTCATTCTCTTCCTTTCGTTCTCTGATTTGCTCTTTATAGTCTTGAATGTTTACATTGTTCTTCTAAGTAAGTTTTGGCTTTCCTCCACGTCGCAAGGGACTATGTTTGGGATCTTCTCAGGTCTGCGTGCAGTTTGTAGGGCATTATATAGCTTTTCCATACTGATGTTTTCCATGTGTCTTTGGATGGTATTTTTCTTTCCTTCCACAATTTTGTTTGTTTTGCTTCTGTTGCTAAGCTATTCGTATAGGTTTTATTATATGGAGGACTGCTTGTTCCCTCAGTTTGCTTCCTGCTGGATTCTTCCTCAGCTTTAGCTGTGCAGACTAGAATCACTGACACTGCTGGATCATCCCAACCAGAGCACCAGCATTTTATAGTCTCCTCTACAGTACCAGTAGCTTGAGAACATGGGATTGGTGGTGTCACTTCCATTCGGCTTGAGCTCGCATGGTATCCCCCAACTGGTAATACGATGTGGTTGCTGCGTCTTTCTATCGAAAATCTAAGTTTTTAAATTGACGGGTTTTTCTTCAGTCTTTGAATACTCTAATGCTGTGGGTTTTTTTTTTTTTTATTTTATGTATATATATATACAAATTAAAAAAAGAAAAGGGATAGAGCATCTTTAGTACTTGGAAATATATGTCTAAAGTTATATTATCCACTAAGTATGTTTACGTTTTTTTTTTTGTTATTTTTGTCTTTTCGAGGGACAGTGTCTCCCTGAGCCCACCAGGTGTCCTGGAAACTCACTCTGTAAACCAAAACCAGGAACTCACTCTGTAGAACAGAGATCTGCCTGCCTCCTCCTCCCGAGTGCTAGAGTAACGGTGTGTGCCACCACCC
>VZQC01011621.1:0-71753 GCA_009823505.1 Rhizomys pruinosus
ATGCATGATCTTTGATGGGTAGGGGTGGGGTGGGGTGAAGGGAAGGGGATATACACCTGAACTGAATTGGAAAATGATGTATGAAATACACAAAGCATCAATAAAAAATTAATAAAAAAATAAAAAAATTAAAAAAGCATGAAAATCTAAAAAAAAAAAGTCAAAATGGAACAGTTTGTAGTAACAGCGCCACCTGCTGGAAATCGGTCTAAGACTGCCTTGTGTGTAACACCTCTAGATCCAGTCACTGAATTTGGAGGTGAACTTTATGAAAATGGAGGAAAACTCTTCTGCACTTCTTGCAATGTGGTTCTGAATCATGTTCACAAGTCTGCCATTAGTGATCACCTCAAGTCAAAGACTCATACCAAGTCAGAATTTGAGGATCAGAATGTTAGAAAGAAGCAGAGGCCTCTGAATGCATCTATTCAGTGCAACAGTACTGCCCACAGAAAGTCAGTGTTATCCAGGACTTTGTGAAAATGTGCCTGGAAGCCAACATACCCCTGGAGAAGGCTGATCACCCTACAGTCCAAGCTTTCCTCTCTCCCCATGTGAAGAATGTAGGCTCCATGCCTAAGTCAGACCAGCTGAGAAGAGCATACCTGCTTGATGGCTATGAGAATGAGAATCAGCTCCTCAAATCACAAGATTGTTGACAAGGCCATTGTGATCAAGATAAATGATGTGGAGTATTAAAAGTTAATGTATTGATTGTGTGCTTCATTTTTATATTTATTTCATTTAAAATCATGTGAAACAGAATAGTTTTGCAATGTATATATAGTTGCAGGCAAAAGAAAAAGACCTCAATGAATGGGTCAAGGAAGAGATAAAGAAAGAAATAAAAGCATTCCTGGAACTGAATGACAATGACAATACAACACAACAAAACCTGTGGGATAGCTTAAAAGCAGTACTAAGAGTGAAGTTTATAGCCCTGGGTGCCTACATTAGAGAAACAGAAAGAGCACAAGTGAATGATCTAACACTACAGCTAAAAGCACTCAAGAGGCAAAAACAGATGAACCCTAAATGCAACAGACAGGAAGAAATTAAAAAAAAAATCAGCAGAAATCAATGAAAGAGAAACAAAGAAAACAATACAAAAAAATCAATGAATCCAAAAGTCAGTTCTTTGAAAGAATAAACAAGATAGACGGACCCGAAAATCATATGGGAATACTTCAAGAACCTATACTCTACCAAGTTTGAAAACCTACAAGAAATGGATGAGTATCTGAAATCCTGTGAATCACCAAAACTCAACCAAGAAGAGATCCACAGCTTAAACAGACACATAATACATGAAGAAATTGAAGAGATAATAAGAATCCTCCCAACTAAAAAAAGCCCAGGCCCAGACGGTTTCACAGCAGAATTCTATAAAACATTTCAAAAAGACCTACAACCATTATTTCTGAAACTGTTTAGAAGTATACAATCAGAGGGAATTCTCCCAAATTCCTTCTATGAAGCCAACATCACTCTATTACCAAAACCAGGCAAAGATACAACCAAAAAGGAGAATTATAGACCCATCTCCCTCATGAACACAGATGCCAAAATTCTAAACAGAATACTGGCAAATCGCATACAGACCCACATCAAGAAGATCATCCATCATGACCAAGTTGGATTCATACCAGAGATGCAGGGATGGTTCAACATACGAAAATCAATAAACATCATCAAACACATAAACGGAATCAAAGACAAAAACCACACCATCATCGCAATTGATGCTGAAAAAGCCTTTGACAAAATCCAGCATCCCTTCATGCTTAAAGTCCTAGAAGGAATTGGATTGGAGGGATCATTCCTCAATGTAATCAAAGCCATATACAGGAAACCCACAGCCAATATCATCCTAAATGGGGAAATGACAGAAACATTCCCTTTAAAGGTAGGAACTCGGCAAGGCTGCCCCCTATCACCACTCCTCTTCAATATAGTGCTTGAAACACTTGCTAGAGCAATAAGGCAAGAAAAGGATATTAAAGGAGTACTAATTGGAAAAGAGGAAGTCAAACTATCCCTATTTGCTGATGATATGATTGTTTACTTAAGGGATGCAAAAAACTCCACCAGAAAACTCCTAGAAACGATTAACAGCTTCAGCAAAGTGGCAGGATACAAAATTAACCTTAAAAAATCAATGGCCTTTCTTTACACCAAGAACAAGCAACTGGAGAAAGAATTCAAAGAGACCTTCCCACTCACAATAGCCTCAAAAACAATAAGATACCTAGGAACAAACCTAACCAAAGACACCAAAGACCTCTACAACAAAAATTTTAAACCCTTAAAGAAAGAAATTGAAGAAGACCTCAGAAGATGGAAAAACCTCCCATGCTCATGGATTGGGAAAATTAACATTGTAAAAATGTCCATTTTACCAAAACTCTTGTATAGATTTAATGCAATCCCAATCAAAATCCCCAAGAGTTTCTTCACAGGCTTGGAAAAAAAATCCTCAATTTCATTTGGAAAAACAAAAGAACACTGAATAGCCCAAGCAACACTGAGCAAAAAGAGCAATACAAGGAGGATTGCTATACCAGACATCAAACTATACTACAGGACTATAGTCATAGAAACAGCCTTTTACTGGCACAAAAACAGACCAGCTGACCAATGGAATAAAACTGAAGATCCAAACTTGAGCTCATACAATTTCAGCCACCTCATATTTGACAAGGGGGGCAAGAAGACACAATGGAGGAAAGACAGCATCTTCAGTAAGCAGTGTTAGCAAAACTGGATCACCAAATGTAGAAGAATGAAATTAAACCCCTACCTATCACCTTGTACAAAAGTTAATTCCAGATGGATCAAAGACCTCAACGTGAAACTCCAAACTCTGGAGGTTATACAATAGAAACTTGGCAGCAGACTACAAGACATAGGTGTAGGAAAAGACTTCCTAAATCAGACAGCAGCTTTGCAAGAATTAAGGTCGACGATTCACAAATGGGACCTCATTAAACTCAAAAGCTTCTGTATATCAAAAGAAATAATAAAGTATGTTAAGAGAAAACTCACAGAGTGGGATGAAACCATCACTGCAGATACATCTGACAAAGCATTAATTTCCAGAGTATACAAACTACTCAAAAAACAAAGAAAGAAAACAAGTGAATCACTCAAAAGATGGAGCAAAGATCTGAATAGAGACATCACAAAGAAGGAATTAGACATGGCCGAGAAACATTTTAAGAAGTGCTCAACATCGCTAATAATTAAGGAAATGCAAATTAAAACCACTTTGAGATATCATCTTACTCCGATAAGACTGGCTAGGATCAGGAATATGAATGATACTAATTGCTGGAGTGGTTGTGGGGAAAGGGGAAGACTCATCCATTGCTGGTGGGAATGTAAACTTGTACAGCCACTATGGAAAGCAGTGTGGAGAACCCTTAGAAGACTCAAAATGAGCCTGCCATTTGACCCAGTCATACCACTCCTGGGTATATACCCACAAGACACATCTTACTGCTGAGATACATGCAGAAGCTGTGTTTATTGCAGCTCTGTTCACAATAGCAAAAAGCTGGAACCAGCCCCAGTGCCCTCTACTGACGAGTTTGATAGAGAAAATATGCGTACATGTACTAATGGAGTTTCTTTGCGCGTGTAAAGAGAGGGACAACATCATGACATTGCAGGTAAATGGATGGAGCAGGAAGACCATTATGTTAAGTGAAGTAACCAGATCCCAGAAAAAAGCGAGCGAAAATGGTGTCCCTCATTTGTGATGCTAGTGTCAATAACTCAATATAATATTATCTCTTATGGAGAGGGAATGCCATAGTAAAAGACAATAACAGAAAGACTGCATCAGAAAAACTGGCTGAAAATGAGGACATTGGTGAAGGGTAGGGAGGGACAGGAGAGGTACACAGGTGTAATTCGATTAGTGCATATGTTAATTGACGTGAGTTCAAGAAGTAGCTCTAATTTGCCCAGACACTCTACATACAGGTTACATGGTGTTTTAGGACTTAGTAAAAGTAAATTGTGTATATTAAACAAATGTGGTTTACAGGCTCTGATAAAAAAAACGTAATGCATCTGAGTTTAATGGAGATATAAACGCTTTCCTTTGTCCACATTTGTTTTCTAGATCTGTATGACAATAACTTGGGATTGGCAAATACAAATGTTTCTCTATAATTTCCTTAAATTTCTGTTGTACCCCAGGTTTATCACCTTTGTAGCATTCTCATTCACCTATAAGATGATTATAACCTAAAAAAGTAAGTTTGCTTCCCAGTTAATCACATATAGTCACCCAAAACAGCATGGATAAGTCTGATGAAATCTGTGCCTTGATTCCACCATGTAGGTATGTATAATACAACTGTCTTCTGGAGACTCATGTGTCAAAAAACAAAAAACAAAAAAAGGGGGGATACAGATAGATATGAAGCCTTTTCGTCAAAAACCTTGCAATTCAAATCTTGAAACTAACTGCGGGAAAGGATTTGTGTGTTCCAACATGTCGAAATGTCACCAACTTGGCGACTGAGAAAGAAAAGGTACAGTGTTGCCTTGAGTAAGATGTACCAGAAAGTGCCAAAAGAAAGTTTGTCCAGTCTGAACATTGAAAGGAAGAAAAGCCTCAGATTGCTACAAACTTAAAACCCCTCTGTGGATCCTACTTGTAACAACTATTTATAATGAGTCCTAACGAAACTTACCTTCTAGGTGCCGCAAAGGTTTTAATATGAGAGACTTTATTACCTCCCCCCATGTATCATTATTCCTTGTGAGCTTATCTAATTATTTGGATTGAGAACCACCCTGAGAAATTGAAGCTGCTGTCAGGCCATACCTCTAACAGTAGCTTAAAGGAAATACTTGTGTTTACTTTCCAAATAGAAGGGAAGGTGGGTAATGATCTGAGATCCCTAGGAGAAATGACTGTTCATTGCAGACTACATTTTATTTGTATATGAGGTAATTACCTAACTAGCTTCCACTTCCTCACTCTTTCTGCTTTTTAAATACTTGTAGTTAGTAGCAGCTTCAAGTAGCCGAAAGACTAAAATTTCTATTAATGTCAGTGCCAAATCCATGGGGCATTTAGCAGTGACAAGATTTTAGTCTCTTACTATGAACAGAAATCTTTGAACTATAGCTTTAATGTTAAACACCGTCTGGGATTTGCAAATTTTTCTGTCTCAGTGTTAAAAGACTATGGGACTGATCTTTTCATTTAAACACACTAGTTTGGTTCCTCTTTTTACAAGTAATTAGTCGTTACCTTTTGGCTGACAGATTAAATAAGAAAATTGGTTTCTATATATTAATTTTTCCATAATATATAAGTTGATAAGTTTGTTTAGATGGACTAGAAACAAGTTTTACTCTCACTTTTATCTTTGCCTCTGGTGGTACAGGTTTTTAAACTTGGATGCTAAACTGTTGTCTCAAAAAGAAGCAAGAACTTCATAGTGGAAGGAAAGCAGGGTGCTGCTTAACTGAGTCAGGAACTAATCAGTTCTGTTAAAGTTCAACCATGTTTAGGTTCTCTGAACCTGACTATCCTGGAAAGATATTAAATGAGCTCAGAAAAGTCTTCATCAAATCTAAATTGCAATTTTTTATAAAATTTATTAACAGAAGACTTGGACTAGCGCTTCAATATAAAATATGTGAAAACATTGAAGTTTAAAATTATTTCCATTACATGACACAAGCAAGATGCCCTGTATGACTTGGAATTATCTTTGAGGTCATTCTGCCACAGATTTCCATTAAACAAAAAGCCAAATTTAATAAGAAAAATAATAACAGTTCATGTTTTTAAGAACAACTTGTCTTAAGGGACTTTTGTAGACTTAGTGTTCCTAATTCAGGTATCCAAAGTGACCATCTGGTTTATTTTATTTTCATTGAGAAAGCCTGCTATGGAAAAAAAAAAAAAAACAGTTCTCAAAATTTGAAGTTTCTATGTTTCTCATGTTTGGTTATATTCCTGTAGCAGAATAGATGCCTACAGTAGTGCTACAGTCAGCAAAGCACACATAAGGGACCAGCAGCAAAATGTAAACAATATATTTTGTTTCCTCCTCTTCCTCTAGGATAGAATTTGCAGACAACCATGTTTAATTTGTCTAAGATAATAGGAGATCTAAGCAGGTAAGAAAATAATTGAGTTTTATATCACTATTTTCAGAATAAACCAATCATTCTAATTTATCAGAATTCCATGATTTGGACTGTTTACTCTTGTCTGGGTATTAATTTGCACTATCATTAAACATCCCAGAACAACTCATAAAATGATTGATGTTGCACTAGAGAAATTCACATTGTGTGGCTTATAGTTATTACTGACTTCATAATTACTTAGTTCCCGTATAACTTTTTCCAGGCTTGCAACTATTCCTACATTTCACCATCTTTAGGGGCATAGTTCATTCTCTTGGGGTTATATCATATCTTGAGAATGAGTTTTAATCCTCTTGGAAGTTAGTATTAATGTTTCTTAGTATGAAACTTTGTTTCTTGGAACTGGCTAAATTTGTCTCAGAAAAAAATACAGAATGGTCATATTAGCCTGCTCAGACTTGTAAAAATTTTTGAAACCATGATTGGCATGGTAGATGACAAATGAGACTGTTGAAAGGGAATGTGCTACTTGAGGCAAAGTGAACATGTACAGAAGCCTTCCATCTAGTGTTCGCGATACTATACTATTGGAAAAAATAGCAGCTTTTTATAAGTTGTATGCATAATCATAAGCTTTGTAATGTTTCAGTTATAAATTGCCTCCCAAACATGCTTACCTGTTCGTGTTTCCAAAGTATGGTAGTATGTCTTCCAGAATTACACTATATTCTGACAGTAAATAGTTCTAGCTTGTTGAAATCTTGACTTTCTTTTTTTTGTGTGTGTGTATGTATGAGTGTACTGTCTGCGTGTAGGTTTCTGCACTCGTGTTGTGCAATGCGGCGGAGGTCAGAAGAGGGTGTCGGATTCCCCTGGAACTGGAGTTCTCCTGGATTTGGAGTTACAGACGGTTCTTAGCCACCATGTGGTGCTGGGAATCGAACCCGGGTCCTCTGCAAGAGCAGTCGGTGCTCTTAACCGCTAGGCTATCTCTCCAGCCCCGAAATGTTGACTTTCTTCTTGGCTTCTGTTTCATTACATGGGGGCATATAGCAAGCCTGAAAGACACTGTAATCATTTTTTACAGAGTGAAATTTTAGGTTGTGTATGAGAGCCTATGTAGTTATGTTATCCATTATCTTTGATTGCAGGCTTTCATTTAACTGCTACTTCAGTTATTGCCTATTACTCTACTGAATTTTAAGGGACCAAAAAACATTTAAATTACCATTGGCAAGATTTCCAATGAAAATTTTGCCTGAGTTTGTACCTGAATGTTAATGGAAATACATAATTTCCATTAAAAGCAAATTTTAAGGTGGTCCAAAGTAAATGCCGAAAATTGTCAACTGATGATCATTTGTTGTAAGGGCTTTCCATGTTTGACTTACCTGAAATGCCATTAAATGATTGGTTTAAATGGAAGATTAGTCCTAGAATTTCACTCAAAAGCTAGCCTAAAATAAGTTGCTTTGGCTTCTGGTCAGCTCTGATGAAAATATGAATAGTTAAACGGCTCTCCTCAGCCTTGGTTTATCTCAACCCATACTATTATAGATTTCTGATGTACATACAGTCTTTACCTAGTGCTATTTTACTTGTGTCCAGATACTGTATTAATTAAAAATTTACTATGTTCATTTCTGTATTCCTGTGCTTCTTTTTCCTCTGCTCATGCTCGTATATTTACTATAAACGTGTTGCTTCTTTTTTATTTTTTATTTTTTGTCTTTTCAAGACAGGATCTCCCTGTAGACCCAGCTGTCCTGGAATTCACTCTGTAGACCAGGTTGGCCTTGAACTCACAAAGATCCGCCTGCCTCTGCCTCCCAAGTGCTAGGATTAAAGGCGTGCGCCGCCAGGCTCAGCTTTTTTTTTTTATTTTTTTTTTTTTTTGTCTATTGCTTCTTTGTTTATGACTGTTAGAAATAAATTTGAAGAAGTTTTGAAAAACAGAAAATACTATTATCAAATTAAATATTAGTTCTTAAGATGAATAAGTGAAATTTTACACTGAGATTCCTAATAAATCTGTTAAGACATCAAAATTATTCTTCTTCAATATATTAATAAAGAATTCACATTTAAGGGATATTCATACACTATGTAAATGTGGAGCTATAAATTATATTATTGCTATAATGAAATATGTATATATTCAAATTTTATTATGTATTATATGTTATGCATACAATATAATTAAACAATACTCTTTGGGGAAAAATGCAAAGGTTAGAGGGACTGTTGAGTAGAGGGTGAATGTCCCTGGCTGTCTTCAACAAGTGGTTCAATTCCCACAAATCCTTAAGCAGATAAGTTTTCAGGCACTGTAATGAAATAGCCTATGGGTTAGAACTCCTTGGACAAATGCAGAATGTCGGAGCATACTTGGGCAGTAGGAGAAATCTCAGAAACCTTTATTTAGAGGAACCTATTTGAGGCCCCAGTGACAATAGTGGAAAGTCTTTATGACCCTTACACAGAAGGAGGTCTGTGGTGCTCTCCTATGTTTGATGGTGGATGTTTTGACCCCCTTAGGGATGAGGGGAATGTTTGATGGAAAATGTTCTGGCCTCATTAGGGAGAAGGAGAAAGTCCGACATCCATTTGTTCACACTGATACAACCTGAGGTATGCCTGGTTATAAGTAGTGGTGGAAAGGTCTCAACACTGCTCAGAAATTGCACATCTCAGTCCAAGTAAACTCAGTCCTACTACCTGTGAAAAAGAAAGCATTAGATCATCTCCATGTACCCATGAAGATCTGGGACTTACCACCAAAAGGAAGAGTGCCTCTTACTTTTTCCATTTAGTTGTAGAGACTCAGACCTTCCCTGACTACCAAAAGTCATTTTTACAATATTAAACTAAAGCAACTAATTTTAATACTTGCTATAAATATTTGAAATTCATTTATGTCAAATATTTTATGAGAAGTCATATTGAGATGAATTTTGAAAGTACAGAAAGGAAAAATTAAACATATAAAAGTAAAATGATCTTCCCCCTAACAAACCATACCATATTGACAAAATTATTTCCAATTGCCTCTATCGATAATCCATAGTATGTGTGAACATATATTTGAGTGTACATGGGTGAATATTTTAAAAAGATTAAGTAGAAACTGAAAAAATGATTTACAAATTCATGGTTTCCTTTAGTCTCTCAGGGTGCAAGTTCCCCACAGCTTATATGCATTTTCAAATTATATAATACCTTATATTTCATTAAACTAAAATTTCAAACCATCACTCATTCAAGGTAAAGCCTATTTTATATTTGTTATTTTATTTTCTGTTTCCAGAAGAGAAATAAGAAATGTTATGAAACAATATATTATTCAAAATGAAAAGAATTTTTTTGGATTTTACATTTGTATTGAGTTCTGTGCATTGCATATAGCGTATCTTAGTCAAATTTAGACTGCCTTCCCCAATCTTCAGCCCCAATATCCCCTCTCACCAGAGTACATGCATTCTGCCATATGTTAAGGCCTATCTCATCAAGTATTTATACTCCAATGACCTTTGGGGCAAGTTCATGCACTGTAGTGTAAATAGCCTATCTACAGTCTCCTCCTTAAAGATCACCTTTTCCCCATCCACCACTAATCAGTTGCCAGCAGTTCGTAGGCTAAAGATGAGGCCTGTTCTTCATTTGCACCAATCTATCCTGAGTTTTTGTCTGAATTCACATAGGACATTTGCATGCCATCACAATTGTTACAAGTTCACATGAGCAAGCTTTCAGTGGCCTGAAAACCCCTGTTTCTGCACCAATCCTGGCCCTACAAATCTGTCTGGCCCTCTTCAGAAATGGTCCTTGAGCCAAGGACAGCTGTTGTATCCAGTGATATGTACCCTACAGTCTCTTATTATATACAACTTATCCAGTTGTGGCCTTTTGTGTACATCACACTCTATTGAGTGATGGATGTTGAGAGATGTATTAGTATTCTCTCCACTCCACGTTCCACTCTGCTCCATGACCCTTAGCTGTAGAGGTTCTACTGGAGGTGTGGCATTTGGGCCTGGACATCTCTCAGATATATGTCTTCTGTCTGTGAACAGTTGTGGAACTCTCTAATAGCTTCCATTTGTTGAAAAAGTGTAGCTTATTTGATGAAGGGTTTACAGTATATTGGTTAGAATGTTGGTGAATAAACCAGTGATTGTCTCTAAACATTTATCTGCAAATTTCATCTTGTCTTTCTTCTTAGTGGAACTCCACTGTGTAAAAATACCACATTTTTTATTATCCATCGGTCAATTGAGGGGCATTTATGCTGTTCCCGTTTCTTAGCTATTGTACAGAGAGCTACAACAATCATGGATGCACAGGTATCTCTACAGTAAAACAAGTCTTTTGAGTATATGCCAAGGAGTATAACTGGATTATATGGTAGATTCATTTATAGTTTAATCATTCTCTACACTTCTTTCCATAGTGGATGCACAAGTTGGTATTCCCACCAGCAGTGAATAAGCATTTGCCTGTCTCCACATCCTCACCTGTATTTGGTTTCTTTTGTTTACTTGATCTTAGCCAGTCTGACTGGGGTAAGATGAAACCTTAAAGTAGTTTTTTTTTCTTTAATTACTAAGAATGTTGACAAGTTTTTAAGGTGGTTTTTAATCATTTTTAAATTTTTTTTTGTTTTAGAACTCTCTGTTCAAGAACTAGCCCATCTTCTTATCAGGTTGTATATTTTCTTCTTTCTTTGTTTTTTGAACTTGTTGTATATTCTGTGTATTAATCTTCTGTAGGGCGTATTGCAGGTGAAGATTTGCTCCCACTCAGTGTGTTTCCTAACTTGATTATCTTTTTTGCTGTACAGAAGCTTTTTAGCTTCCTGGTGTCCCATTGTTGACTGTTGACCTTAATGCCTGAGCAATTGATATTCAATTTAGAAAGTCATTTGAACTTCCATTTTCTCAGACCCAAGGTCATTATCTCCAGCATCCTGTGAGCTCAAGAAGTCTTAAGCCTTTGCCCTATCTCTAGGTAACCTCGGATTTACACCCTCTCACCACATTGAAATCAGACCTTCTCTTTATGAAACATAACTTGGGCTTTGGAACTCTGATTTAAAATGCAATAAACCCATCTATAAAGGCAACTTCTGACATGGCCTATCAGAATAAGTAAAACTCACAACTGCAATCTCTGACCAGTGTAGGAAACGAACAGGGAACACTGGGACAAACTTCAAAGTACATGGCTACATCATGAAGCGTAAGACTATCTGAACACTGCTTCCTTGGTGTCTAGTACATTCTTAAATCTGGAATATCTGTAAATGTGGTAATTTACAACAGGCTATCCTGCAACCTAGCTTTGTTATGACACACTACATGACAACCCTCAGTCAACTTCACTTGATAGAACTATCTGAGCAACACTTGGGTAGAGCTTGGGTGTCTCAGCGAGTATGTCACAGAGGGGAAAGTGTGATAACTTGTTCATCAAAGTAGAATGTGTAAGGGCCAAGGTGAATGTAATGGGCTTTGAGATCTCCCTGTCAGATGCTGAATTTCTAAGGTCCTAATAGGATAAAGTTTATTTCCAAATTCTCTGTCATAGGGAAATTCCTGTTTGTGAGGGACAAAAGGACATATGTTGGGCAGAAGAAAATGAAAGACTTAGGCCAGTTTACAATGATGGAAAGTGCAGGCACTGCCTCATCATCTTCAAGTCTTCTTGGTAGTACATAATGTGCAGGTTATTACCATAATTCCATGTGGTTCCTATCACCCTATGCGTGTCCTGCTCCTTCCAAGAGCCCACTTTGCAAGAGTGCTCTGTGGTGCATAAAGTCTCTGCCTCCCAAAGCTGTATAACTAATTTCAATACTGGAATCTAAATCTGACCCTGGATTCTATGAATAGGCTGAAAGAGAAATGGACTCCTCATTGTCCTGTGACCTGCATACATGGGCACACACATCTATATATATTTATCATACACACACAGACACACACAGACACACACATACACAAGATAAAAAAAACATTTAAAGCCTTTAAAGAGATGAAAAGGACAATAAAATTTATTTTGGGAGCTGAGGTTAGAACACAGATGCTGTGGGCAACTGGTTCCCAAGCAGCAGGGGTGGAGGCTGTGTGGACTGGTGTTTTCCTGCCCGAGCAGTGGGAGCAGAGGGCACTGGCATGCAGGCTAAGCAAGCAACTCAACCCCCTAACACCCAACTGGAACTCCAGAGAGAGTGGTGGCAGTAGAGGGAATACAGTGTTCAGAAGGTGTCATCTAGGTTGTTACCCACCCATTTCTTATGGAACAGAAAGGGAAGAGTGAACTATACCTTCCAGTATATAACAAAAATTGAAAGCCTGAAACCTAGACAAAGCAACACTCCATATATAAGGAGAATACAATGAAAGCAACTGAAGGAATCAAGGAAAGCAATCTTTCAACAAGGTGAAGAAGCATTCAAGATTTGCATCATAATACAGGAAAAAGCAAACCACATGCCCAGAGCACAACAAAAGAACAATATGAGAAAAGCACAGAATAACTCCACACGAACCTCTATGGAGCCTGTAGAGGACTCCTACAATGGGATCTCCCTAGAGGTAATCCAGGACACAGATAATAGAATAGCAATCACAGATATATTCAAAGAAATCATAGAACTAAGGGAAGAGAATGAAAAACTCAGAAAGGACCTAGAGGGAGACAATGACAAACTTCAGAATGAAATAAAAGGAAAAAAAAATGACAAACTCCAGGAAGAGCTAGAGGAAGAAAATGACATACTCTGGAAGGAAGTGGAAACATTGAAAAGATCCCATTCTGAAATGAAAAAGGAAACCAACAAGCAAAACAAGGAGCTACAAGTAAAGATTGGGAAGCTCCAAAAGGAAGTAGAACTAGTAAAGAATACACAGGAAGAAATAAAAAAGGAAATCAAACAGTCATCCAATCAAAAGAATGGGAAAAATCCTCAGAAGCAGAATGGAGCAAGCAGATAAAAGAAAATCAGACCTAGAAGATAATACAGAACAACGAAAAAGCACAAGTAAAACTATGAAAAATTGCTTGAGATGTTGTGGGGAAAGGGGATCACTCATCCACTGCTGGTGGGAATGTAAACTGGTACAACCACTTTGGAAACCAGTGTGGAGAAACCTCAAAAAACTCAAAATAAGCCTACTACTTGACCCAGCCATACCACTCCTGGGTATATACCCACAAGATGCATCCTACCGCAAAGATACATGCACAGCTATGTTTATTGCAGCTCTCTTCACAACAGCAAAGACCTAAAACCCAGCCAAATGCCCCTCAAAAGATGACTGGATAACACAAATGTGGTACATCTATACAATGGAGTTCTATGCAGAAGTAAAGAACGATGACATCATGAGCTTTGCTGGTAAATGGATGGAACATGAAGCAATTATGCTAAGTGAAGTAACATATTTCCAGAAAAAAAGTTACACAACTTTATAACTGCATGCAAATTTACTATTAAAATGTGAATCTCTAAATGTTCTTAGGAATCAACCTACAGTTTATTTTTGGAATTTTTAATTTTGACTTATGTATACAGTGTATATATGCATATTTTGGAATAATATAAAATAAAAAAAAGTATTGATAGTATAAAAAAGACTATGAAAAATATAAAATACACAAGAGTGGAACAACCAGGAAATGTGGGACACTATGAAAAGATCAAACCTGAGATCTCTTGAGACCAGCTGAGGCAAGCGCAGGGAGGCAGGCAGCAGCTGGGTGCTTCAGCAAGGCTGATTGCTGATTGATTTAATATAGTTAATCTGTTAATTTAGTTGTCTTTGACTTAATGGGCTTTTGTGGCTGTGGGGGCAGAGTTATCCTCTCAGCTGGTATAAAAGGTGGTATTGTGCAAGTCTTGAGAACTGAGATCTCCCGGGACCAGCTGAGGCAAGTGCAGGTGCGGGGGGGGGGTTAAAGAGCCTGCGCACAGCACCACCCCACCTGCCAACTGGAATTACAAAGGCATCTGAAGGAGGCAAGCAAAGCAAGCCTTCAACACAGTGAAGAGGCATTTAGGACTTACATAGGAATACAGACAAGGAGATATGCCAGGAAGAGGAAGAAGAGAAAACATGGGAAAGGGGCAGGATAATCCTGCATCAAGCTCTACCTATCCTATGGAAGATTCCTACAGTGGGATCCCCCAGGGGATGGCCCAGGACACAGATATCAGAAACACAATTGTGAACATATTTAAAGAACTACAAGATTATAAAGAGCAAATCAGAGAAATAAGAAAAGATAATGAAGAACACAAGAACCTAGAGAGAGAGAATGACAAGCTCCATAAGGAACTGAAAAAACTGAAAAGATCCCATGCTCAAAAAGATAAGGAAACAAACCAGTGAAGCAAAGAGCTACAGGAAGAGATTGAGAAGCTCCCAAAAGTAGTAGAAACACTAAAGAAATCAGAAGAGGAAATGAAAAAGGAAATCAAACACTCATCCAATAAAGAGGAAAGGAATGGAAAAAGCCTCAGAAACAGAATGGAGGAAGCAGAACAAAGAATATCAGACCTGGAAGATAACACAGAACAACTAAAAATCTCAAGGGAAGACTATGAAAAATTTAAAAATACACAAAAGTGGAACAACCAGGAACTGTGGGACACTACGAAAAGATCAAACCTCTGCATCATTGGAGTAGAGGAAGTGAATGGTATTGATCAGATCTTCAACAGAATAATAGATGAAAAGTTCCTGAAACTAAAAAAAGACAAACCAATACAAATACAAGAAGCACAATGAACTCCAAACAGACAAGATCAGAAAAGAAATTCTCCATGATACATCATAGTTAAAATGCTAGACACCCAAAACAAAGACAAAATCCTTGAAGCCACAAGAGAAAAACAAGTGAACTATAAGGGGAAACCTATCAGCATTACAATTGATGTCTCAATGCAAACTATGAAAGCAAGAAGAAACTGGAGCAAAGCATTCCCAGTGTTAAACGACAATAGATGCCAATCCAGATTAATATATCCAGCAAAAATGTCTATTATAATTGAAGGAGAGAGAAAAACTTTCCATGACATAAACAAGTTGAAAGAATACATGTCCAGAAAACCAACCCTTCAGATAATTCTTGAAGCAATTCAAAGAATAGAAGAAAGAAGCAACCACCCCCAGGCACCTAGAAAGAGAAATCAATAAAAGCATAACTGCAGAAGTAGAAACCTAAACCCAAACCACAAATGGATAACAAGGCAAAAGGAAGCAACACAAACCTATCAGTCATAACCTTAAATATTAATGGACTAAATTCCCCAATCAAAAGACATAGACTGGGAGATTTGATTAGGAAAAGAATCCATTGATATGCTGTCTACAAGAAACTCATCTTACCTTCAAGGACAGGCACCACCTTAAAGTGAAAGAATGGAAAAAATATTCCAAGCAAATGGTATCAAAAAGAAAACAGGTGTTGCTATTTAAATATCAGAAAAAATAGACTTCAAAGTAAAAGAAATCAGAAGAGACAAAGAAGGCCATTACATTTTTATCAAAGGACCAATTCACCAAGAAGATTTCACAATTATGAATATATATGCCCCAAACTCTGGTGCATCAAACTTGATAAAGACAATTCTCCAGGACCACAAGTCACACACTAACCCCAGTACACTCATAGTAGGGGACTTCAATACCCCACTGAGTCCTTTGGATAGGTCAACAGGACAAAAAATAAACAGAGAGACATCTGAACTGAACGATATGATACACCAAATGGACCTCATAGACCTCTACCGAACATTCCATCCTAATACCAGAGAATACACTTTCTACTCAGCACCCCACGGAACATTCTCCAAAATCGACCACATCCTGGGACACAGAAGAAACCTCTACAAATACAAAAAGATTGAAATAATTTCATGCATCCTGTCAGACCACAGTGCAATGAAGCTCAACATCAACACCAGGACAAGCCCTCCTGCCTACAAGAACACATGGAGACTAAACAACACACTCTTGAATAATGAATGGGTCAAGGAAGAGATAAAGAAAGAAATAAAAACATTCCTGGAACTGAATGACAATGACAATACAACACAACAAAACCTATGGGATACCTTAAAAGCAGTCCTAAGAGGGAAGTTTATAGCCCTGGGTGCCTACATTAGAAAAACAGAAAGAGCACAAGTGAATGATCTAACACTACAGCTAAAAGCACTTGAGAGGCAACAACAGATGAACCCTAAACGCAACAGACAGGAAGAAATAACAAAAATCAGAGCAGAAATCAATGAAATAGAAACAAAGAAAACAATACAAAAAATCAATGAAGCCAAAAGTTGGTTCTTTGAAAGAATAAACAAGATAGACAGACCTCTAGCCCAGTTAACAAAAAGAAAGAAGGAACAACTCCAAATCAATACAATCTGTGATGAAAAGGGAAATATCACAACGGACAAGGAAAAGATCAAGAAAATTATATGGGAATATTACAAGAACCTATATTCTACCAAGTTTGAAAATCTAGAAGAAATGGATGAATATCTGAAATCCTGGGAATCACCAAAGCTTGGCCAAGAGGAGACCAGCAGCTTAAACAGACCCATAACATATGAAGAAATAGAGGATGTAGTAAGAAGCCTCCCAACTAAAAAAAGCCCAGGCCCAGACGGTTTCACAGCAGAATTCTATAAAACATTTCAAAAAGACCTACAACCATTATTTCTGAAACTGTTTAGAAGTATACAATCAGAGGGAATTCTCCCAAATTCCTTCTATGAAGCCAACATCACTCTATTACCAAAACCAGGCAAAGATACAACTAAAAAGGAGAATTATAGACCCATCTCCCTCATGAACACAGATGCCAAAATTCTAAACAGAATACTGGCAAATCGCATACAGACCCACATCAAGAAGATCATCCATCATGACCAAGTTGGATTCATACCAGAGATGCAGGGATGGTTCAACATACGAAAATCAATAAACATCATCAAACACATAAACGGAATCAAAGACAAAAACCACACCATCATCGCAATTGATGCTGAAAAAGCCTTTGACAAAATCCAGCATCCCTTCATGCTTAAAGTCCTAGAAGGAATTGGATTGGAGGGATCATTCCTCAATGTAATCAAAGCCATATACAGGAAACCCACAGCCAATATCATCCTAAATGGGGAAATGACGGAAACATTCCCTTTAAAGGTAGGAACTCGGCAAGGCTGCCCCCTATCACCACTCCTCTTCAATATAGTGCTTGAAACACTTGCTAGAGCAATAAGGCAAGAAAAGGATATTAAAGGAGTACTAATTGGAAAAGAGGAAGTCAAACTATCCCTATTTGCTGATGATATGATTGTTTACTTAAGGGATGCAAAAAACTCCACCAGAAAACTCCTAGAAACGATTAACAGCTTCAGCAAAGTGGCAGGATACAAAATTAACCTAAAAAAATCAATGGCCTTTCTTTACACCAAGAACAAGCTACTGGAGAAAGACTTCAAAGAGAACGTCCCACTCACAATAGCCTCAAAAACAATTAAATATCTGGGAATAAACCTAACCAAAGACATCAACGGTGTCTACAACAAATATTTTAAACCTTTAAAGAAAGAAATTGAAGAAGACATCAGAAGATGGAAAAACCTCCCATGATCATGGACTGGGAAAATAAACATTGTAAAAATATCCATTTTACCAAAACTCTTGTATAGATTTAACACAATTCCAATCAAAATCCCCAAGAGTTTCTTCAAAGGCTTGGAAAAAAAACAGTCCTTAAATTCATTTTGAAAAACAAAAGACCCTGAATAGCCAAAACAACCCTGAGCGAAAAGAGCTACACAGAGGTGATCTCTATACCAGACTTCAAACTATACTGCAGGGCTATAGTCATAAAAACAGCCTGGTACTGGCACAAAAACAGACCAGTTGAGCAATGGAACAAAACTGAAGATTCAAACCTGAGCACATATAATTTCCACTATCTTATATTTGACAAGGGGGCCAAGAAGACACAATGGAGAAAAGACAGCATCTACAGCAAGTGGTGTTGGCAAAACTGGATCACCACTTGAAGAAGAATGAAATTAAACTGCTACCTCTCGCCCTGTACAAAAGTCAACTGTGATGGTGGGGCTGTGGGGGTTTGGGCACAACAGGCTGCAGATTGGTTTTGCACGAAGGATGCTTGTACTCATGGATTATCACTTATAGCTGAAAAATGAAAAAAAACTGAGAGAAAGATGCAGGACAGTTATGGCAGAATGCATGATCTGGGATGGGGCGGGGGTAGGGGGGGAAGGGAAAGGGAAATGTGCCTGAACTGAATTGGAAAATAATGTATGAAATGCACAAAGTATCAATAAAAATAAAATTTAAAAAAAGTCAACTCCAGGTGGATCAAAGACCTCAACGTGAAACCCCAAACTCTGAAGGCGATAGAAGAAAAAATTGGCAGCAGACTACAAGACATAGGCATAGGAAAAGACTTCTTAAATCAGACATCAGCTGCTCAAGAATTAAGGTCGACAATTGACAAATGGGACCTCATTAAACTCAAAAGCTTCTGTACATCAAAAGAAACAATCAAGGACGAGAAGAGAAATCCCACAGAGTGGGAGGAAAACGTCACTGCAGAAACACCTGACAAAGCATTGATTTCCAGAATATATAAACTACTCAAAAAACAAAGAAAAAAACAAATGACCCACTCAATAGATGGCAAAGAGCTGAACAGAGACATTACAAGTGAGGAAGTATAGATGGCTGAGGAACACCTTAAGAAGTGTTCAACATCACTAATCATTAAGGAAATGCAAATCAAAACCACTTTAAGATATCATCTTACTCCAATAAGACTAGCTAGGATCAAGGAAACAAATGATACCAAGTGCTGGAGAGGTTGTGGGGAAAGGGGAACACTCATACACTGCTGGTGGGAATGTAAACTCATACAGCCACTATGGAAAGCCATGTGGAGAACCCTTGGAAGACTTGGAATGAACTTACCACCCGACTCAGCCATACCACTCCTAGGCATGTACCCTCAAGACTCACCCCACCACAGAGATTCATGCATGGCCATGTTTATTTCAGCTCTCTTCACAATAGCAAGGAGCTGGAACCAACCCAAATGCCCCTCAACTGATGACTGGATAGAGAAAATGTGGTACACCTACACAATGGAGCAGGAAAATGGCTGGAGCTAGAAGACATCATGCTGAGTGAAGTAACACAGTCCCAGAAAAACAAACGAAAAATAGTATCCCTCATCTGTGGATGCTAGTGCCAATTACCTAGTTGTAAGTATTTCTTGTGCATGGCCCCTTGAGCTTTTGTCCAAAGCAGTTGGGAACGATGTATATTGGAAACAACAACAACAACAACAATGACAACAGAAAGGACTGCATCTAAGAACTGACTAAAACAGTGAACTTCTGCTCAAAACAGTCAACTTCCACATGGATATTATTGAGAAAGACTGAGAAAGAGATGAAAAGCATGTTTGGCAGAATGCATGAGCTCTGGTGGGGTGGGGGAATGGGGGGAACACGGGTCTAGATTTGATAAAAAATAAGTAAATTAATTAATTAATAAAAAATAACAGATCAAACCTCTGCATCATAGGTATAGAAGAACGAGAAGAATCCTAAGAGAATGGTATTGATCAGATTGCCAACAGAACAATAAATGAAAATTTCTCCAAATTAAACAAAAGACAAACCCAAACATATAAAAGAAGCACATAGAACACCAAATAGACTAGACGAGAAATTAAATTCCCCCCACCATATTATAGTTAAAACGCTAGATGCCCAAACAAAGACAAAATTCTGAAAGCCACAATCAAAAACAAGTTACATATAAGGGGAAACCTATCAGAATTACAGCTGATTTTTCAGTGAAAACTATGAAAGCAAGAAGAACGTGGACCAAAGCATTCCCAGTGCTAAATGAATATAAATGCAAACCCAGGTTAATATACATAGCAAAAATGTCAATTCTAGTGGGAGGAAAGAGAAAAATCTTCCATGACATAAACAAGATGAAAGAATACATGTCCGGGAAACCAACCCTTCAGAGAATACTTGAAGCAATTCAAAGGACAAAGGAGAGGAGCAACTACCCACAGGCACCTTGAAATACAAAATAATAAAAGCAGAAATGCAGAAGTAGAAACCTAGATGAAAAATGTTAATGGATAATAAGGTGAAAGGAAGCAACACGCCCTTCTCAATTATAACCTTAAATATCAATGGACTAAACTCCCCAATCAAAAGGCATAGACTGGGAGAATGGAAAAGGAAACAGAATCCATCAATATGCTGTCTACAAGAAACCCATCTCAGCCTCAAGTATAGGCACCAACTTAAATTGAAAGGATGGAAAATATATTCCAAGCAAATGGTACCAAAAGGAAGCAGGAGTTGATATTTTTTATTGATGTTTTGTGTATTTCAGATATCATTTTTCAGTTCAGTTCATTCATATTCCCCTTTCTCTTCCCCCGCCCCACCCCAGATCATGCATTCTACCATAAAGGAGTGGCTATTTTAATATCAGACAAAATAGACTTCAAAGTAGAAACAATCAGAAGAGACAAAGAGGGCCATTACATCCTTCTTTTTCTTTAAATTTTTTATTTATTTTGTATGTGTATGAATGTCCTGTATGCATGTACGTTTGTGCACCAGTATCGTGCAATCGCAGAGGTCAGAAGAGGATTTTGCATTCCCCTGGAACTGGAGTTAAGATGGTTCTCAGCCACCATGTGGGTGCTGGGGATCGAACCCGGGTCCTCTGCAAGAGCAGTCGGTGCTCTTAACTGCTAGGCCATCTCTTCAGCCCCAATAACTTCTTAAAGGGAAAATTAACCATGAAGACTTCACAATCATGAATATATATGCACCAAACTCTGGTGCACCAATCATTATAAACACAACTCTACAGGATATCAAAGACAGATTAACCACAGACCACTCATAGTAGGGGACTTCAATACCCCACTGAGCCCCTTGGACAGATCAACCAGACAAAGAATAAACAGGGAGATATCTGAACTGAACAATATGATACATCAAATGGACCTCACAGACACCTACTGAATATTCCACTCAAGCACCAGAGAATATAATTTCTACTCAGTACCCCATGGAACATTCTGCAAAACTGACCACATACTGGGACACATAAAAAAATCTCAACAAATACAAAAATGATTGAAATAATTTCATGCATTCTATCAGAACACAATGCAATAAAGCTCAATATCGACACCAGGATAAGCCCTACTACATACCTTAACACATGGAGACTAAATAACACACTGATGAATAATGAATGAGTCAAGGAAGAAATAAAGAAAGAAATAAAAGCATTCCTGGAACTAAACAAGAATGACAGTACAACAAAACAAAACCTATGGGACAACTTAAAAGCAGTCTTAAGAAGGAAGTTTATAGCCCTGGGTGCCTACATTAAACAACAACAATGACAACAACAACAACAACAACAAAAACAGAAAAAGAACAAATAAATGAGTTAACTCTGCAGCTAAAAACACTTGAAAGCCAACAACAAAGGAACTCTAAACGCAATAGACGGGAAGAAATGACAAAAATCAAAGCAGAAATCAATGAAATATAAACAAAAAACAATAAAATAATCAATGAATCCAAAAGTTGTTTCTTTGAGAGAATAAATAACATAGACAGAACTCTAGCACAGTTAACCAAAATAAATAAAGAGCAACTCCAAATCAATGCAATTCATGATGAAAGGGGAAACATCAAAACAGACAATGAAAAGATCCAGGCAATAAAGTGGGAATACTTCAAAAACCTATACTCTACTAAACTTGAAAACCTAAGGGAAATGGATGAATATTTGTAATCATGGGAATCACAAAAGCTAAACCACAAAGAGACTGACAGCTTAAACAAACCCTTAATATTTAAGGAAATTGAAGATGTAATTAAAAACCTCCCAACTAAAAAAAGCCCCGGTCCAGATGGTTTCACAGCAGAATTCTATAAAACATTTAAAGAGGTCCTACAACCTCTGCTACTCAAACTGTTCAGAAGGATACAAACAGAGTGAATTCTCCCAAACTCCTTCTATGAAGCCAACGTCACTCTAATACCAAAACCAGGCAAAGATATAAGCAAAAAAGAAAGCTATAGACCTATCTCATTAATGAACATAGATGAAAAAATTCTCAATAAAATACTTGCAAATCACATACAGATCCACATCAAAAAGATCATCCGTCATGATCAAGTTGGATTCATACCAGAGATGCAGGGATGATTCAATATAGGTAAATCAATTAATATTATAAACCACATAAATGAAATAAAAGACAAAAACTACATGATCATCTCAGTTGATGCAGAGAAGGCCTTTGACAAAATCCAACAACACGTCATGCTTAAAGCCCTAGAGAGAATTGGACTGGAGGGATCAATCCTCAACATAATCAAAGCCATATACAAGAAACACACAGACAACATCATCCTAAATGGGGAAAAGTTAGGATTCCCCTTAAAAAGGTAGGAACTCTGCAAGGCTGCCCCCTGTCAACACTCTTCTTCAATATAGTGCTTGAAACACTTGGTACAGCAATAAGGCAAAAAAAGGAAATAAAAGGAGAATTAATTGGAAAAGAGGAAGTCAAACTATCTATCTTTGGAGATGATATGATAATTTACCTAAGGGATGTTAAAAACTCAACCAGATAATTCCTAGAAATGATTAAGAGTTTCAGTAAAGTGTCAGGATACAAAATTAACTAGAAAATTCAGTAGCCTTTCTTTAAACCAACAACAAGCAACTAAAGATGGAATACAAGGAGACCTTCTCAATCACAATAGCTTCATAAATAATAAAATACCTAGGAACAAACCTAACCAAAGACACCAAACAGCTCTACAACAAAACTTATAAACCCCGTGAAGAAAGAGCTTGAAAATGACATCAGAAGATGGAAAAAAAACCCCCACTCTCATGGATTAGAAAAATTAATATAGTGAAAATGTCCATTCTAACCAAATTAATATACAGATTTAATTCAATCCCAATTAAAATCCCCAAGACTTTCTTCACATGCTTGGGAAAAAAATCATTAAACTCATATGGGCAAACAAAAACCCTGAATAGACAAAGCAACCCTGAGTGAAAAGAGCAATAGAGGGGGGATGATTAACTATACCGGACTTTAAACTATATTAGAGTGTTATAATCATAAAAACAGCCTGGTACTGGCACAAGAGCAGACCCATAGAGCAATGGAAAAAAAACTGAAGATCCAAACTTGAGCACATACAATTTCAGCCACCTCATATTTGACAAGGGGGCCAAAAAGACTCAATGGAGGAAAGACAGCATCTTCAGCAAATGTTGTTGGCAAAACTGGATCACCACTTGTAGAAGGATAAAGTTACACCCCTACCTCTCACCTTGTACAAAAATCAACTCCAAATGGATCAAAGACCTCAACTTGAAACCCAAAACTCTGAAGGTGATATAAGAAAAAGTTGGCAGCAACCTGCAAGACATAGGCATAGGAAAAGACTTACTAAATAAGACAGCAGCTGCACAGGAAACCAGGTCCACAACTGAAAAGTGGGACCTTAGAAAACACAAAAGCTTCTGAACAGCACAAGAAATAATCAGGTAAGTGAAGAGAAAACCCTGGGTGGGATGAACAGATGCTGTCTAGTCCAAATCCTACTCTTCTTGTCAGGACAGATTTTAACTATCCACAGCCTCCATCTTATCTTCCCAGCAAACTCTCCTGTTCCCCACCGCTGTCAAGAACCCTGCATCCATTGGATCTCATTGGAATAACATTTGGCTCCCAATTCTGTATGAAGGAAACAATCTTAGGTCCACTTTAAAATCTTCTAACCTAGGGAGAGTTGGAAGGAAAAAAAATCCACTCCACAGCTCTCTTCTGTCCCACTGACCTAAGCACAGGCCTTGTCCTTTCATCCACCATCATACCCACACAACCCACAATAATACACACACACATATATATATATATATATATATAGTATATATATATATAATATATATTATATATATAATTTATATGAAGATAGTTTCTAAGTTCTCAAGTGGTCCATCTGAACAAGTTCCCAACCTGTCAGAAGAGCACAAATGAACACATCCTCCTGCCTGTGATTGCACATGTGCAAGCTACAGGACACCAGAAGGAGGAAGGGATATGGCTGGTTCTGAGGAGGTCAATGGTCCAAGTGAAAGGGCATTGCCCCTGGACTGGGAAGATTGCACAACCTTCACTTTTCCTCACACCTGGGCTAGAAGAAGTGGCTTCTGCTAACAATTGGTTGGGTTGCCATTTCCTGGGTGCAGGCTTGCTGAAATCAGACAGATCATTTGCCATCTGTCATATACATCAGCTTCCGGGAAAGACCCGCATTCCCCATCTTAGAGATTGGATTCTGCCAGTCAAGCTGGCCAAGTTTTCGAGGGACACCTAGCCATAAGTGAGGCTACTCCTGATGAGGCTCCTGATGGTTGAATATACACCACCCCTACATTACTCCTGCCCCACAATAGAGAGCCTGTCCCAGCTGGGTCAGCTCTAGTGGACTGGATGGGAGGTGTTCCTCACCAGAAATCAAAAGCACTCCAGTCCAAAAAAGGACATCTTTTGTGCTGTAGGAAAGAGGCACGTTGGGCTGAACCTCCATGGTTCTTTGGGCCAGAGGGCAGGTCCAAATGCAGTTAAGGTATCCCCTGACCAACCCCATAGCCACCACACCACCTGGGCTGCAGACTGTCACCAGGCTACGTGGAGGCATTGTGAGGTCTTTACCTTCAGAGTGTCAGACATCTGACAGACCCTTCACAGAGAGGTCAGGGGTCAGAGGACAGTTTCTAGGAGGAGACATTCTCAGTACCCTGGTCTCTGTTGATTTCCAAGCAGCCTCCACTCCTACAGTCTATATTCCTCGACCTATAGACCTATAAACACATTCAAAACCTTCTTAGAAATCCTACCCTAGGAATGGGTTTCTCTTTGGCTCCTATATATGACTCTTGGAAAGGCAGCACAGGCCCACTGATAATCACCACTCAGAAGGGGTTTTTCCTAAGTAGAGAGAGAAACCCTGCCACCTAACAATAAGAAAAGAATGAATAAATAAATAAATGAATAATTAAACAAATATGTCATTAAAAATTAGAAAATAAAAAGATCAGGAGTCTTTTCTGGGAAAGTATTTTTTTTTTCCCTGCCTCAGTCTCAAGGAAAGAGGAAAGCACCTAAGCAGGGACCTAGCCCCTATTATTAAATAAGTAAAGAATGTATAAATCGGGGCCTGGAGAGATGGCCTAGTGGTTAAGAGCGCCCACTGCTCTTGCAGAGGACCTGGGTTCGATCCCCAGCACCAATATGGCGGCTGAGAACCGTCTTTAACTCCCGTTATAGGGAAACCCAACGCCCTCTTCTGACCTCCACAGCATTGCACGACACGGGTTCAGAGACCTACATGCAGACAATACATTCATACACATACAAAATAAATAAAATAAAAAAAAACATTTCAAAAAAGAATGTATAAATCAATAAATATATTAAGACATAAGTAATTAAATAAAGAACAAAAATAAATGAAACTAGCAAGGGCAGGTAGATCTTTCTGGTAAAAAAAAAATGGTTTCCTCTGCCTTCCTTCTCAAGGAAGGGGGAAACAACATCAGGATGGAATCTGTGTCCGTGGACAACAGGACAATATTTGAGGAGGATGGCAGGGAGAAATTTGTCCTGCCTATGCCCAGAGATTGGAGTTCTCTATGATCTCTGCACAGTGCGTGATGTATCAGGCATAGTCCTGATATTTTTCTGGCTGTGGTAATTCCCTAAGTCAGGCTGCTGAAATCCTGAGGTTCTTGGGGGGAAAGTTTTAAGCCCACACACCCTTCCTAATAGGTAAAATTCCTCCAGGCTCCGGATTTGGACAGACAAGGAAGTCCCTTGGTTCCTTGGATTTCCCATGAATTTCTAGGAAACACTGTGCCTGGGTAACAGGCACAGATCCTGTCTAGTCCACTTCCTACTCTTCTTGACAAAGGCAGACTTTAACTATCCTCAGCCTCCATCCTATCTTCCCAGCAAACTGCCCTGTTTCCCGCCCACTCTGAGAGCCCTGCCTAGATTGGGTCTCACTGGAAAAACATTTGGTTCCAATTCAGTCCAAAGGAAACAATCCTAGGAGCATTTTAAAATCTCCCAACCTAGGTACCATTGCTAGGAAAAAAAAATCCACTCCACACCTCTATTCAGTCATATTGACCTAAGCCCAGGCCTTTTCCACCGGTCATGCCCACACCTCCCCCAGGATAATACAGTATAAATAAATAAATAAATAAATAAATAAATAAATAAATAAATAAATAAATAAAAAATATCCAAGCCTTTTCTCAGGGTGAAATTTCTACAGGGACCTAATTCTCCAAAGAGTTTTCTTTGAAGCATTCAGGGATTCTCTCTTTGGACCGTGGATATGAATGAGAAGACTTCTCAGGTGGTATATGTGAAAAAGTTCCCAAGCTGTCAGAAGAGCCCAGCTGAACTCATCGTGGTGCCTGTGAAGTTACTGTGCACATGCACAAGCCACAAGACATCAGGGAGAGGGAGGGTTATGGCTCTTTCTGAGGAGGTGGCTGGTGTCAACGCCAGGGCATTGTGCTTGGTCTGGGAAGCTAGCACAACGTACATTGCGCCCCTTAGCTGGGCTAGGAGGAGAAGCGGCTTCTGCTGGCACTCGGTTGGGTTGCCAATCCATGGGTGCAGGCTTGCTGAAATCAGACAGATCTTCTGCCTTAGGTCATATCCAGCAGCTCCTGGGAAAAACCCGCATTCTCCGTCTTAGAGACTGGATTCTGCCGATCAAGCCGGCCATGATTTCGAGGGACAGCAAGCCAAAAGTTAGGCCACTCCTGATGTGGCTACTGCAGGTTGAGCACGCCCCCACCCCTAAATTCCTTCTGCCCAGCAACAGAGAGCCTGTCCCAGCTGGGCCAGCTCTAGTGGACTGGATGGGAGGTGTTCCTCACCAGAGATCAAAAGCACTCCAGGCCAAAGAAGGACATTTTCTGGGCTCTAGGAAAGAGGCAGGTTGGTCCGATTCTCCACCCTTCTTTGGGTTGGAGGGCTGGTCTGGATGCAGTTAAAGTATCCCCTGACCAACCCCATTGCCACCACACCTCCTGGGCTGCAGTCTCTCATCAGGCTACCTAGAGGAATTGTGAGCTCTTTACCTTCTGAGCATCAGACATATGACAGACCCTTCACAGAGAGGTCAAGGGTCAGAGGACAGTGTCTATGAGGAGACATTCTCAGGACCCTGGTCTCTGTTGATTTCCAAGCAACCTCCATTCTGATAGTTATATTCCTCAACCTGTAACCACATTCAAACCCTACAGGAGGAATGGGTTTCTCTTTTTCTCCTCTATATGACTCCTGGAAAGGCAGCACAGGCCCACTGACAATCACCACTCAGAAAGGCTGTTTCCTAATTAGAGACAGAAACTCTCCCACCTAATAATAAAAAATAACAAATAAATTAATAGATGAATAATTAAATAAATATGACATTAAAAAATCAGGAGCTTTTCTGGGAAAATAATTTTTTCCCTGCCTCAGTCTGAAGAAAAGAGGAAACCACCTCAGTGTGGACCTACCCCCTAATATTAAATAATAATAATGTATAAATCAATAAAAACATAAAGAAATAAATAATTACATAAATAAGAAAAATAAAATAAAACTAGCAAGGACACATAGATCTTTTTAGGTAAAAAAAATAGTTTCCTCTACCTTCCTTCACAAGGAAAGGGGAAACATCAGCATGGAATCTGTCTGGATGGAACACAGGACAATATTTAAGCAGGATGGCAGGTAGAAATTTGTCCTTCCTATACCCAGAAAGTGGAATTCTCCATGATCTCCAGAGAGTGGATGATGTTTAAGTCATAGTCCTGAATTTTCCAGACTGTGGTAATTCCCTAAGTCAGGCTGCTGAAATCCTGAGGTCTCTGGGTGAAAGTATAAAGCACACAGACCCTTCCTAATAGGTGAAATTCCTCCAGGCTTCAGATTTGGATAGACAAGGAAGTCCCTTGGTTCCTTGGATTTCCCATTAGTTCTTGAAACCTCTATTCCTGGGTCGCAGGCACAGACCCTGTCTAGTCCACTTTCTACTTTTCTTGTCAGGACAGAGTTTAACTATCCTCAGCCTCCACAGTATCTTCTCAGCAAACTGCCCTGTTCCCTGACCCCTCAGAGTGCCCTGCCTTCATTGGGTCTCATTGGAAAAATATTTGGCTCCCAATTCAGTCTAAAGGAAACAATCCTAAGACCATTTTAAAATCTCCCAACCTAGGGAGCATTGCTAGGTTAAAAAAAATCCACTCCACACCTCTATTCTGTCCCCCTCACTAAGCTCAGGCCTTGTCCTTCCTTCCACCAGTCATATCCACACACCACCCAGAATAATACCATAAACAAACAAACAAACAAACAAAGAGACAAATAACATCCAAGCTTTTTCTCAGTGTGAAATTTCAACAGGGACTTAATTCTCCAAAGAGTTTTACTTGAAGCATTCAGGGATTCCCTCCTGGGCCAGGAAAAAGAATGAGAATACTTCTCAGGTGGCATATGTGAACAAGTTCCCAAGCTGTCAGAAGAGCCCAGCTGAAATCATCCTCGAGCCTCTGATATTACTCTGTGCATGGGGAAGCCATGAGACATCAGGGAAAGGGAGGATTATGGCAAGTTCTGAGGACGTGGTGGGTGCCAGCCTAAGGGCATTGTGTCTGGTCTGGGAAACTAGCACAACCTACACTGCTCCCCACAACTGGGCTAGAAAGAGAAGCAGATTCTGCTGGCACCTGTTTAGGTTGCCTCTTCCAGGGTGTAGGCTTGCTGAAATCAGACAGATCCACTGCCTTAGGCCAAATCCAGCAGCTCCCAGGAAAGACCCACATTCCCCTTCTTAGACACTGGATTCTGCAGGTCAAGCTGGCCATGTTTTCCAGGGACACCTAGCCAAAAGTGAGGCCACTCCTGATGAGGCTCCTGCAGGTTGAGCAAGCCCCGTCCTAAATTCCTTCTGCCTAGCAACAGAGAGCCTACCCCAGCTGGGCCAGCTCTAGTGGACTGGATGGGAGATGTTCCTCACCAGAGATCAAAAACACTCCAGGCCAAAGAAGGACATTTTCTGGACTCTAGGAAAGAGGCAGGTTGAGGCAAACCTCCATGGTTCTTTGGGCTAGAGGGAAGGTCCAAATGCAGTTAAGGTATCCCCTGACCAACTCCATTGCCACCACACCTCCTGGGCTGCAGACTGTCACCAGGCTACGTGGAGGCATTGTGAGGTCTTTACCTTCAGAGTGTCAGACATCTGACAGACCCTTCACAGAGAGGTCAGTGGTCAGCGGACAGTGTCTAGGAGGAGACATTCTCAGGACACTGGTCTCTGTTGATTTCCAAGAGGCCTCCATTCTGACAATCTATATTCCTTGACCTATTACCACATTAGAAACCTTTCTTGAAATCCTTACCCTAGGAATGGATTTCTCTTTGACTCCTGGAAAGGCAGCACAAGCCCATTGACAATCACCACTCAGAAGGGGTTTTTCCTAAGTAGAGACAGAAACCCTGCCACCTAACAGTTAAAAATAACGAATAAATTAATAGATGAACCATTAAATAAATATGTCATTAAAAAACAAAATAAAAAATATCAGGAGTCTTTTTCTGGGAAAATATTTTTTCCCTGCCTCGGTCTCAAGAAGAGAGGAAACCACCTCAGCCTGGACCTACCCCTAATATTATATAAAGAATGTATAAACCAATAAATATAAAAATTAATAAGTAATTAAATAAAGAAAGAAAAATAAAATTAAACTAGCAAGGACAGGTAGATCTTCCTGGGGAAAAATTGGTTTTCTCTACCTTTCTTCTCAAGGAAAGGGGAAACAACATCAGCATGGAATCTGTGTCCATTGACCACATGACAATATTTGAGGAGAGTGGCAGGGAGAAATTTGTCCTCCCCATGCCCAGAGAGTGAAGTTCTCCATGATCTCTGGAGAGGGGTTGAGGTTTCAGTCATAGTCTTGAATTTTTCGGACTGGGCTATTCTCTAAGTCAGGCTGCTGAAATCCCAAGATATCTGGGTGAATGTTTAAGCCCACAGACCCTTTCTAATAGGTGAAATTCCTACAGTTTCCAGATTTGGATAGACAAGGAATTCCCTTGGTTCCTTGGATTTCCCAAGAGTTCTAGGAACCTCTGTGCCTGGTTCACAGGCACAGACCCTGTTGAGTCCACTTCTTACTCTTCTTGTCAGGACAGAGTTTAACTATCCTCAACCTTCATCCTATCTACCCAGCAAACTGCCCTGTTCCTTGACCCCTCAGAGAGCCCTGCCTCGATTGGGTCTCATTGGATAAATATTTGGCTCCCATGTCAGTCCAAAGGAAACTATCTTAGGACTATTTTAAAATCTCCCAACCAAGGGAGTGTTTCTAGGAAAGAAAATCCACTCCACAGCTCTATTCTGTCATATTGACCTAAGCCCAGCCCTTGTCCTTCCTTCCACAGTCATGCCCACACACCATCCAGGATAATACAATAAATAAATAAATAAATAAATAAATAAATAAATAAATAAATAAATAAAATCCAAGCCTTTTCTCAGGGTGAAATTTCTACAGGGACCTACTTCTCCAAATAGTTTTCCTTGAAGCATTCAGGGATTCCCTCCTTGGGCCAGTGAAAGGAATGAAAAGACTTCTCAGGTGGTATATGTGAACAAGTTCCCAAGGTGTCAGAAGAGCCCCCTGAACTCATCCTCGCACCTTGATGTTACTCTTCGCAGGTGCAAGCCATGGGACATCAGGGTGAGGGAGGGTTATGGTGCGTTCTGAGGAGGTGATGTGTGCCAGTGTGAGGGCCTTGTGCCTGGTCTGGGAAGCTAGCACTACCTACACTGTGCCCTTCAGCTGGGCTAGGAGGAGTGGCTTCTGCTGGGTTTCCACTTCCTGTGTGCAGGCTTGCTGAAATCAGACAGATCCTCTGCCTTAGGTCATATCAAGCAGCTCCCAGGAAAGACCCACATTCCCCGTCTTAGAATCTGGATTCTGCAGGTCAAGCTGGCCATGTTTTTGAGGGGACACCTTGCCAAAAGTGAGACCACTCCTGATGTGGCTCCTGCAGGTTGAGCACTCCCCGCCCCTAAAATCCTTCTGCCCAGCAACAGAGAGCCTGTCTCAGCTGGGCAAGGTCCAGTGGACTGGATGGGAGGTGTTCCTCACCAGAAATCAAAAGCACTCCAAGTCAAAGAAGGACATTTTCTGTGCTCTAGGAAGGACACAGTTTGGGCTGAACCCTCCATGGTTCTTTGGGCAGCAGGGCCAGTATGGATGCAGTTAAGGTATCCCCTGACCAACCCCATTGCTTTCACACCTCCTGGTCTCCAGACTCTCACGAGGCTACGTGGAGGCACTGTGAGGTCTTTACCTTCTGAGCATCAGACATCTGACAGACCCTTCACAGAGAGGTCAGGATTCAGAGGACAGTGTCTAGGAGGAGACATTCCCAGTATCCTGGTCTCTGTTGATTTCCAAGTGGTCTCCACTCCCACAGTCTGTATTCCTCGATTTATAACCAGATTAAAAACCTTGCTTGGAAATCCTACCCTAAGAATGGGTTTCCTCTGTCTCCTCTATTTAACTCCTGGAAAGGCATCACATGCCCACTGACAATCACTGCTCAGAAGAGGTCTTTCTTAAGTAAAGACTGAATCTCTGTTGCCTAATAAAAAATGAAGAAACTAATAAATGAATAATTAAATAAATAATTATGTCATTAAAAGTACAAAAATCAGGACATTTTTTGGAGAAAATATTTTTTTCTGTGCCTTCAATCTCAAGGAAAGAAGATACCACCTCAGCTTGTAGCTACCCCCTTATATTAAATAAACAAAGAATGTATAAATCAATAAATGTATAAAGAAATAAATAATTAAATAAATAAGAACAAAATAAAATAAAACTAGCAGGGACAGGAAGATCTTTCTGGGATAAAAAATGGTTTTCTCTGCCTTCCTTTTCAAGGAAAGGAGAAACAACATCATCATGGAATCTGCTCCATGGAGTATATTTGAGGAGGAGGGCAGGGCAAAATTTTTCCTACCTATGCCCAGATAGTGGACTTCTTCATAATCTCTGGTGAGGGGTTGATGTTTCAGTCATAGTCCTGTTCTTTTTCAGACTGTGATAATTCCCTCAGTCAAGGTGCTGAAATCCCGACATCTTTGGAAGAAAGTTTTAAGTCCACAGACCCTTCCTAATAGGTGAAATTCCTCCAGGTACCAGATTTTGGTGTACAAGGAAGTCCCTTGGATCCTTGGATTTCCCATGAAGTTCTAGGAACCTCTTTCCCTGGGTCACATTGACAAACCCTGTCTAATCCACTTCCTACTCTTCTTGTCAGGATAGATTTTAACTATCCTCAGCCTCCATTCTATCTTCCCAGCCAACTCCTCTGTTCCCTGCCCCCTCCAAGAGCCCTGCCTCCATGGGGTCTCATTGGTAAAACATTTGGCTCCCAATTCTGTCCATTCTGTCCAAAGGAAATGATCCTAAGACCATTTTAAAAATCTCCCAACCTTAGGAGAGTTGCAAGGAAAAATAAATCCACTCCACAGCTCTCTTCTGTTCCACTGATATAAGCACAGGCCATGTCCTTCCATCCACCAGTTCTACCCACACACAACCCAGGGTAATTAAAAATAATTTAAAGCCATTTCTCATGGTGAAATTTCTACAGGGACCTAATTCTCTAAAGAGTTTTCTGTGAAGCATTAATGGGTTCCCCCCTTGGGCCAGGGATATGAATGAGAGTTCCCATGCTGTCAGAAGGGCCCAGCTGAACTCATCCTCTTGTCTGTGATGTTAGTCTGCCCATGTGCAAGCCATGGGACACCAGCAAGAGGCAGAGTTATGGCTCATTCTGAGCAGGTGGCAGGTGCCAGAGCAAGAGCATTGTGCCTGGACTGGGAAGCTTACACAACCTACACTGAGCCCCTCAGCTGGGCTAGAAGAAGAAGCATTCCCAGCTTGATCCAGGTTGCATTGTCACTTCCTGGGTGCAAGCTTAATGAAACCAGACAGATCCTCTGCCTTAGGTCATATCTAGCAGCTCCTGAGAAATCCCTCATTCCCCGTCTTAGAGAGTGGATTGTGCAGACCAAGCTGGCCGTATTTTCCAGGTACACGTAGCCAAAATTGAGGTTACTCCTGATATAGCTCCTGCAGGTTGAGCATGACCAGCCCTTAGATTCCTTCTGCCCAGCAACAGGGAGCTGGTCCCAGCTGGGACAGCTCTAGTGGACTAGATAGGAGGTATTCCTCCCCAGAGATCAAAAGCACTCCAGACCAAGGAAGGAAATTTTCTGTGCTCTAAGAAAAAGGCAGGTTGAGCCGAACTTCCATGCTTATTTGGGCCAGGGGACTGTACTGGATGCACTTAAGCTATCCGCTGACCAACCCCATTGCCACCACACCTCCTGGGCTGCAGACTGTCACCAGGCTACCTGGAGGCATTTTGAGGTCTTTACCTTCTGAGTGTCAGACATCTGACAGACCCTTCACAGAGGACAATGTCTAGTATTAGACATTCTCAGTACTCTTGTCTCTGTTGATTTTCAAGCAGTCTCCTCACTGATAGTCTATACTCCTCAACCTATAACCACATTAAAAACCTTTTTTGGAAATTCTGCCTAGGAATGGGTTTTTCTTTGGATACTCTATATTAGTTCTGCAAAGGCAGCACAGAACCACAGACGATCTCCACTCCGAATGGGTTTTTCCTAAGTAGCGACAAAAACCCTGCTGCCTGACAATAAAAAAATAATGATTAAATAAATGAATAATAAAATAAATATGTCATTAAAAAATAAAAGTAAAAAGGATAGGGAGATTTTTCTGGGAAAATATTTTTTTCTCTGCCTTCAGTCTCAAAGAAAGAGAAACCATCTCAGTGTGGACCTACCCTCTAGTACTAAATAAATGAAGAATGTATATATCAAGAAATATATTTGGAAATAAATAATTAAATAAATAAGAACAATAATAAAAGAAAACTATCATGGACATATAGATTTTTCTGGGAAAATAAAAATGGCTCAATTTGCCTTCCTTCTCAAGGAAAGGAGAAGAAACATCAGCATGAATTCTGAGTCCATGGACTGCAGTACAATATTTGAGGACGATGGCAAGGAGAAATTTGTCCTGCCTATACCCAGAGAGTGGAGTTCTCCATGATCCCTGGTGAAGGAGGTCTTCTTCAGACTGTGGTACTTTCCTAAGTCAGGCTGATGATTTGCCAAGCCTTTGGGGGAAAGTTTTAAGTGCACAGACTCTTCCTAATAGGTGAAATTCTTCCAGACTCCAGGTTTTGATAGACAAGGAAGGCCCTTGGTTCCATGGATTTCCAATGAATTTCTAAGAACCTCTGCACCTGGGTCTCAGGCACAGATCCTGTCTAGTCCACTTCCTACTCTTCTTATCAGGATAGATTTTAACTATCCTCAGCATCCATCCTATTTTCCCAGCAAACTCCACTGTTCACTGATCCCTCCAAGAGCCTTGCCTCCATTGGATCTCACTAGCAAAACACTTGGCTCCCAATTCTGTCCAATGGAAACCATCGTAGGACCATTTTAAGATATTCCAACCTAGGGAGAGTTGGAAGGAAAAAAAATCCACTCCACAGTTGTCTTCTTTCCCATTGACTTAAGCGAAGGCCTTGTCTTTCAATCCACCAGTCATACTTTCACATAACCCAGGATAATACAAAAAAAATATCAAAGCTATTTCTCAGAGTGAAATTTCTAAAGGGACTTAATTCTCCAAAGAGATTTCCTGGGAAACAATCAGGGATCAGCTCCTTGGGCCAGGGAAATGAATGAGAAGAGTTCTCAAGTGGTCCAGCTGAACAAGTTCCCGTCCTGTCAGAAGAGCCCAGCAGAGCTCATCCTTGCACCTGTGATGTTATTCTGTGCATGGGCAAGCTGGGACACCACAGGTGGATGGGTTATGGCTGGCTCTGAGGAGGCGGCAGGTGCCAGCATGAGGTCATTGTGCCTAGACTAGGAAGCTTGGACAACCGACCCTGCACTCTGCAGCTGGGCTAGAAGGAGAAGAGGCTTCTGCTGGCACTTGGGTGGGTTGGCACTTCCTGGGTGCAGGCTTGCTGCCATAGTCATATCTAGATGATCCCAGGAAAGAACCTCATTCCCTGTCTTAGAGAGTGGATTCTGCAAGCCAAACTGGCCATGTTTTCATGGGACACCTAGCCATATTGGAGGCCACTCCTGAAGTGGTTCCTGGCAGTTGAGCAAGACCCACCCCTAGATTCCTTCTGCCTAGAAACAGAGAACCTGTTCCAGCTGGGTCAGATCTAGTGGACTGGATGGGAGATATGCCTCACCAGAGATCAAAAGCACTCCAGGCCAAGGATGGACATATTCTGTGCTCTGGGAAAGAGGCAGGTTGTGCCAAACCTCCATGCTTATTTGGGCCTGGGAACTGGTCTGGATGCAGTTAATGTATCCGCTGATCAACCCCATTGCCACCACACCTCCTGGGCTGCAAACTGTCACCAGGCGACCTGGAGACATTGTGGGGTCTTTACCTTCTGAGCATCAGACATCTGAGAGACACTTCATGGAGTGGTCAGATGTCAGAGGACAGGGTCGAGGAGGAGACATTCTCAGGACCCTAGTCTCTGTTGAGTTTCCAGTGGCTTCCACACAGACAGTCTATATTCCTCAACCTATAACCACATTAGAAACATTTCTTGCAAATCCTACCCTAGGAATGGGTTTCTTCTTGAGTCCTCTGTATTATTCCTGGAAAGGTAGCATAGGCCCACTGACAATCACCACTCAGAAGGGGTCTTTCCTTTTTTTGAGATTTAATATTTTTTGTTGCTAAACTTTTTCCATAAAGCATACATCATTTTTCAATCGAATTTAGAGTCACTTCACTTTCCTTGACTCCCAGCCCACTTGAGTCCCTGCACTCTACCATACATGTCTTGCATCTTTTTCTGACTCTTTCCAGTTTTTTTCCAGTTCTTTTGTTGTTGTTGTTCTCTCTAAGTTGTAATATATATCACCTGAATTGGAGGATTTATTTATTTATTTATTTATTTATTTATTTATTTCTAAAACATTTCATGTTTTCCTTATGGAAGTGCTCAGAAGTTCCTTCTTGGCAAGCCCAAACAACCAGTAATCCTGCCCTTGTTTTTCACACTGGGGTCTTTCCCTCCCATGGTCCCCCAACTGAAGTCCATTAAGCACGCATCCTGTCTTGATCTCCCTGAACTGGCCTCCATGATACAGCCTGGGGGGACCAAAAATGGCAGTCTATACTCTGACAAGGCTGAAACCCCCTTAGCTGCCTAGGCCACAAGCTGTGTATCTCAGTAGTCTCCATCTGGCATTGAAGGTTTGGAGGATTCTTGGAGAGACATGAGTCTTCATTCCATATTGGAGTGATAAAAAGCTGTGTCTCATGGCTTTGAAGAGTTGTGGGTAAAAGCAGTGGCAGCCACAGAGTTAATGCACTTGCTAGTAAGAATTGAAGACAGGCCAAAAAACAGTGCTCTCTCTTTTTTTTTCTTTTTGTCTTTTTAGTAAGATCTCAAGTTTTATATCTGAAGTACAGTTTCCCTGGTCTTTCTGATTATTTATTTGTGGTTTTACTTTCCTTTTGGATGCTTAAGGCCACACAGCCCAGATTAACCAAGGTTTTTGTTTCTTGAGGTCAGTTGAGGATCTGTTCCTCAGGGTCTCTCAGGGTTTTTTTTTGGGGGGGGGGCGTTGGAGGACGGTGGGATCCCCTGGATCCTTTCAGTTTTTCATTTCCCAGTTCCATCCACTCAAGAATAGATTCAGGTCTTGCTACTCCAGGCTTCCTTTTCTGAAGCATGAGCAGACTTTCCTCATTATAGACTGGACACAGGCTGAATTCCCATTAGTGGTTCTCCAAGACATCCCAGAACAGGAAGGCTGGTGACCTTCATTTGTGGAACATTTCAAGAGATGCCCCCCTTGCATGTTCCCCTAAGACTTGGTTGACCTCTGAGGGCAAGGAAAATAGTCATCCCATAGGTCCCTTGACCAAATTGTTATGGGCGTTAAGTATGGTCATTAAGTACCCAGATAGTCTAAGTTACACCAGAATGATACATTGCACCTATATTAAAATTGTATCTTTTGAAAACAAACTGTATGCTATTTCCATATCATATTTCTTGATTAGCACATTTCCATTTTAATTTTATATTACACTAAACCTGCATAGATACCCTCCATCATATACCAAAAATCCGAGGTCTGAAAATAAAGGTAGGTTAGATGTACAACCTGTCTAGGGATTTGCAATATAAGAACACAATTGTTTTCAGATCACGAGGACTATAACATTAATTTTGCTCAGTTTGCCTTACAACTAGGTACTTATTGCTAGCATCCACAGCTGAAGGATACAATTATCCTTTGTTTTTCTGGGACTGTATTACTTAACTTAGCACAAAATCTTCTAGTTCCATCCATTTACCTGCAAGTTTCATGATGTCATCTTTCTTTACTGCTGCATAGAACTCCATTGTGTAGATGTACCACATTTTCTCTATCCACTCATCAGTTGAGGGGCACTTGGGTTGGCTCCAGCTCTTCTCTATTGAGAAGAGAGCTGCAATAAACATGGCTTTAACATGTATCTCTGTGGTAGGAAGAGTCTGGTGGATATATACCCAGAAGTGGTATGCCTGGGTCAGGTGGTAGGCTCATTTTGAGTAGTTTAAGTGTTCTCCACACTGCTTTCCATAGTGATTGTACGAGTTTGCCTTCCCACCAGCAAAGCACGAGTGTTCCCCTTCCCCCACAGCCTCTCCAGCATTTGGTATCATTTGTTTTCTTGAATCTAGCCAGCCTTATTGGTGTGAGATGATATCTTAAAGTAGTTTTCATTTGCATTTCCTTAATTGAGATGTTGCACACTTTTAAAGATGTTTCTCAGCCACCTCTGTTTCCTCACTTGTGAAATCTCTGTTCAGCTCTTTACTCCATCTTTTGAGTGAGTCATTTGTTTTCTTACTTTGTGTTTTGAGTAGTTTTTATATTCTGGATGCGCTGTCAGATGTATCAACAGTGAAGTTTTCCTCCCACTCTATGGGTTTTCTCTTCACTTCCCTGATTGTTTCTTTTGCTGTACAGAAGCTTTTGAGTTTAATGCAGTCCCACTTGTCAATTGTTGACCTTATTTCCTGTGCAGCTGCTGTCTGATTTAGAAATATTTTTCCTAAGCCTATGTCTTGTAAGTTGTTGCCAACTTTTTCTTCTATCACCTTCAGAGTTTTGGGGTTCACATTGAGGTCTTTGATCCATTTGGAGTTGATTTTTGTACCGGGTGAGAGGTAGGGGTTTAATTTTATTCTTCTACAAGTGGTGATCCAGTTTTGCCAACACCATTTGCTAAAGATGATGTCTTTCCTTCATTGAGTCTTTTTGGCCCCCTTGTCAAATATGAGGTTGCTGATATTGTATGTGCTCAAATTTGGATGTTCAGTTTTGTTCCATTGGTCTACAGGTCTGTTTTTGTGTCAGTACCATGATGTTATTATGACTATAGTCCTGTAGTATATTTTGAAGTCTGGTATAGAAATCCCTCCTGTATTGCTCTTTTCACTCAAGGTTGCTTTGTATATTGAGGGTCTTTTGTTGTTCCCTATGAATTGAAGATTCTTTTCCCAAGTCTGTGAAAAAAGTCTTGGGGATTTTAATTGGGATTGCATTGAATCGTTAGATTAATTTGGGTAGAATGGACATTTTTACTATATTAATTTTCCCAATCCATGAGCATGGGAGGTCTTTCCATATTCTGATGTCTTATTCAATCTCCTTCTTCAGGAGTTTAAAATATTTGTTTTAGAGATCTTTGGTGTCTTGTGTTTAGGTTTATTCCTAGGATTTTATTTTTTGGTGTTTGTTTGTTTGTTTTTTAAAGCTATTGTGATTGGGAAGGTCCTTCCTTGAATTCCCTTCGTCAGTTCTTGTTTGGTTGTGGAAAGAAAGGCTACGGAATAAAAAAAAAAAAAAAAAAAAGAAAGGCTACTGATTTTTCTAGATTAACTGAAACACTTAATTGTTTCTAGGAGTTTTCTGGTAGAGTTTTTAGCATCCATTAAGTAAATTATCATATTGTCTGCCAAAAGGGATAGTTTGACTTCCTCTTTTCCAATCAGTATTCCTTTAATTTCCTTTTCTTGCCTTATAGCCCTAGCCAGTGTTTCAAGCACTGTATTGAAGAGGAGTGGTGACAAGGGGTAGCCTTTCCAAGTTCTTACCTTTATGGAGAATCCTTCTAACTTTTCTCCCTTTAGGATGCTGCTGGCTGTGGATTTCTTGTATATCACTTTGATTATGTTGAGGAATGATCCTTCCAGTCCAATTCCCTTTAGTACTTTAATCAAGTGATGCTGTACTTTGTCAAAGGCTTTTTCTGTATCAATTGAGATGTTCATGTCTTTTTTTTCCTTCAGTCCATTTATGTGTTTTATGATATTTACTGATATTCATATATTGAACCATCCCTGCCTCTCTGGTATGAATCCAATTTGATCATGGTGAATGATCTTTTTGATGCAGGTCTGTATATGATTTGCAAATATTTTTATTTCTATTTTATTTTTTTTATTTTTAATAATAGGTCATAAGTAATGAATACAGGCATCCTTCATGTAAAACCAATTTGCAAGTAGTTATGCACAAAATTATACAGCCCGAAGCCCCCATTGTCCAGCTTGGGGAGCTTATATGTAATATAATATTGATCAGATAAGAGTCCAGTCTATGTTTCTGTAGTTTCATAGTTCACCACAATTGCAGCCCTTACATTCTACCATGCACACTTTTTCCGCAGATTGTTCCCTAGGCTTAGAAAAGGGACACAAGGGAGTGAGAATCCAAACAGTCTACTTTCTCTGGAGATGGTTTGCAAGTATTTTGTTGAGAATATTTGCATCTGAATTCATTAATGAGATGGGTCTGTAGTTCTCTTTTTTGGTTGCATCCTTGCCTGGTTTTGGTATTAGAGTGATGCTGGCTTCATAGAAGGAATTTGGGAGATTTCCCTCTGTTTGTATCCTTCTAAACAGTTTGAGCAATAATGGTTGAAAGTCCTTTAAATATTTTATAGAATTCTGCTGTGAAACCATCTGGGCTTGGGCTTTTTTCAGTTGGGAGGTCTGTTATTACATATTCAATTTCTTCATATATTATGGGTCTGTTTAATCTATCAATTTCTTCTTGGTTTAGCTTTGGTGATTTGCTGGATTGCCGATATTCATCCATTTTACTTAGGTTTTCCAGTTTAGTAGAGTATAGGTTTTGGAAGTATTCCAGTATGATTAGTTCTTTTCATTGTATGTAGTGATATTTCCCCTTTCATCATGAATTCTATTGTTTTGGAGATTCTCTTTCTTTTGTTTAACTGGGCTAGAAGTCTGTCTAGGTACCCTGGACTCTATTGAATTCCATGTGGCCTACCCACAGTCTATATTTCTTGATATATAGCCACATTAAAAAAAATTCTTCGAAATCCTACCCTAAGAATGGGTTTCTGTTTGGGTCCTCTATATTACTCCTGGAAAGGCAGCACAGGCCCACTGACAATCACCTATCAGAAGGGGGCTTTCCTAAGTAGAGATAGAAACCCTCCCACCTAAAAATAAAAATGAATAAATTAATAACCAAATAATTAATAAGTATGTCATTAAAAAGCAAAATAAATCTATGAAGGACAAGGAGATCTTACTGGTAAGATAAAAATTTATTTCCCTGCTTTCAGTCTCAAGGAAAGAGGAAACCACCTCAGCTTGAATCTACACCCTAGTTTTAAATAAATAATGAATGTAGAAAGAAAGAAAGAAAGAAAGAAAGAAAGAAAGAAAGAAAGAAAGAAAGAAAGAACAAAAATAAAATAAAACTAGCAATGACAGTTAGATTTTTCTGGAAATATAAAAATGGTTTGTTCTGCTTTCTTTCTCAAGGAACAGGGAAAAAATATAAGCATATATTCTGGGTCATCTAACAAAGGACAATATTTGAGAAGGATGGCAGGAAGAATTTTTCCTGCCTATGCCCAGAGAGTGGAGTTCTCCATGATCTCCGGTGAGGGGGTGATGTTGCAGGCATAGTCCTTATCTTTTTCAGACTGTGAGAATTCCCTAAGTCGGGCTGCTGAAATCCCCAGGTCTTTGGGGAAAATTTTAGGACCACAGACTCTTCCTAATAGGTGAAATTCCTCCAGATTCCAGGTTTTGATAAACAAGGAAAGCCCTTGGATCTTTGGATTTCTCATGAAGTTCTAGGAACATCTGTGCCTGGGTCACATGGTCAGACCCTGTCTAGTCCACTTCCTACTCTTCTTGTCTGGATATATTTTAACTATCCTCAGCATCCATCCTATCTTCCCAGCAAACTCCCCTGTTCACTGCCACTCCAAGAGCCCCCCTCGATTGGGTTTCATTGGAAAAACATTTGGGTCCAAATTCTATCCAAAGGAAACAATTCTAGGAACATTTTAAGATCTCTCCAAATAAGGAGAGTTGGAATGAAAAAAAAAAAAAAAAACACTCTTCAGTATTCTTCTGTTCCACTGATATAAGCACAAGCCTTGTCCTTCCATCCACCACTCATACCCACACACAACCCAGGATAAAACAAACAAACAAACAAACAAAAAGTCAACGGCATTTCTCAGGGTTAAATTTCTACAGTCATCTAATTCTCCAGAGTTTTCCGTGAAGAATTCAGGGATCCCCTCCTTTGACAAGGGAAATGAATGAGAAGAGTTATTAGGTGGTCTAACTGAACAAGTTACCATGCTGTCAGCAGAGCACAGGAGAACTGATCCTACAGCACGTGATGTAACTGCACATGCACAAGCTGCAGGATGCCAGGGGGAGGGAATGTTATGGCTGGTTATGAGGAGGTGGGTGATGCCAATGTGAGGGCATTGTGGCTGCACTGGGAGCCTTGTACAACCCACCCTGTGCCCTGAAGCTGGGCTAGAAGAAGGGGTTTTTGTACAACCCACTCCATTGGGTTGCCACTTCCTGGGTGCAGGCTTGCTGAAATCAGAGAGATCCTCTGCCTTAGGTCATATCTAGCAGCTCCCAGGAAAGACCTTCATTCCCCGTCTTAGAGAATGGATTCTGCAGGACAAGCTGCTCATGTTTTTGAGGGACACCTAGCCAAAAGGGAGGCCACTCCTGATGTAACTCCTGGTGGTTGAGCAAGCCCTGCTCCTAGATTCCTGCTGCCCAGAAACAGAGAGCCTAGCCCAGCTAGATCAGCTCTAGTGGACTGGAAGGGAGATGTTCCTCACCACAGACCAAAAGCATGCCAAGCCACAGAAGGACATTTTCTGGGCTCTAGGAGAGAGGCATGTTGGGCTGAACGTCCATGCTTCTTTGGGACAGAGGAGAGGTCTGGATGCAGTTAAGGTGTCCACTGACCAACCCAATTGCCACCACACCTCCTGGGCTGCAGAGTGTCAACAGGCTACTCAGAGACATTGTGAGGTCTTCACCTTCTTAGTATCAGACATCTGACAGAACATTTACAGAGAGGTCAGGTGTCAGAGGACAAAGTCTAGGATGAGACTTTCTCAGTAACTTGGTCTCTGTTGATTTCCAAGTGGCCTCCACACAGTCTATATTCCTCGACCTATAACCACATTAGAAAACTTTCTTAGAAAGCCTACCCTAGGAATGGCTTTTCCTTGGGTCCTCTATATTACTCCTGGAAATGCAGCACAGGCCCACTGACAATCATGAAGAGGTCTTTCCTAAATAAAGACAGAAATCCTGCCACCTAACCATAAAAATGAATAAATTAATAAATGAATAATTAAATAAATAAGTATGTCATAAAAAAACTAAAACTAGGAAGGACAGGGAGAACTTTCTTGGAATATAATTTTTTTCTCAGCCTTCAGTCTCAAAGAAAGAAGAAACCAGGTCAGTGTGGACCTACCCCCTAATATTAAATAATGAATGTATAAATAATTAAAGAAAAAATAAAATAAAACTAGCAAGGACAGTTAGATCTTTCTGGGAAAATAAAATTGTTTCCTCTGCCTTTGGTTTCAAGCATAGGGGAAACAACGTCAGCATGGAATCTGGGTCCATGGACCACAGGACAATATTTGAGGAGGATGGCAGGGAGACATTTTTTTGCCTATGCCCATATAGTGTAGTTCTCCATGATCTCTGATGAGGGGGTGATGTTTCAGGCATAGTCCTCATCTTTTTTGGACTCTGGGAATTACCTACCTCAGGCTGATGAAATTCCCAGGTCTTTTGTGGGAAGTTTTAGGTCCTTCCTAATGGCTGAAATTCCTCCAGGTTCCAGGTTTTGATAGACAAGGAAAGCCCATGGTTCCTTGGATTACCCATGAAGTTCTATGAACCTATACACCTGCATCAAAGGGTCAGACCCTGTCTAGTCCACTTCCTACTTTTCTTGTCAAGACAGAATTTAACTATCCTCAGCCTCCATCTTATCTTCCTAGCAAACTCCCCTGTCCCCTGCCCTCTCCAAGAGCCCTGCTTCCATTGGGTCTTGGGAAAAACATTTGGCTCCCAATTCTGTCCAAAGTAAAGAATCGTAGGACCATTTTAAGATCTCAAATCCTAGGGGGAATTGGAAGGACAAAAATCCACTCCACAGCTGTGTTCTTTCCCACTGACATAAGCAGAAGCCTTGTCCTTCCATCCATCAGCCATACCCACCCACAACCCAGGATAATACAAAAAAAAATCAAAGTTATTTCTCAGGGTGAAATTTGCACAGGGACCTAATTCTCCAAAGAGTTTTCTATGAAGCATTCAGTGACCCCTCATTGGGCCAGGAAAATGAATTAGAAGATTTCTCAGGTGGTCCATCTGAACAAGTTCCCACACTGTCAGAAGAGCAGAGCTCATCCTCGCCCCTGTGAGGTTTCTCTGTGTATGAGCAAGCTGCTGGACACCAGGGGGAGGGAGGGTTATGGCTCATTCTATGGAGGTGTAGGGTGCCAGTGAGAGGGGCATTTCCCTGGATTGGGAATCTTGCACCACCTACATTGTGACGTCCAGCAGGGCTAGAACAAGAAATGACTTCTGCTGGCACGCAGTTAGGTTGGCATTTCCTGGATGCAGGCTTCCTGAAATCAGAGTGATCTATCTGCTTTAAGTCATAACCAGCATCTCCTGGGAAAGCCCCTCATTCCCCGTCTCAGTGAGCAGATTCTGCAGAACAATCTGGCCATGATTTCAAGGGACACCTAGCCAAAAGAGAGGCCACTCCTGATGTGGCTCCTGGCAGTTGAGCAAGCCCAGTCCCTAGATTCTTTCTGCCTGGCAACAGACAACCTGTCCAGCTGGGTCAGCTCTAGTGGACTGGATGAGTGGTGTTCCTCACCAGAGATCAAAAGCACTCCAGTCCAAAAAAGGACATCTTTTGTGCTGCAGGAAAGAGGCACATTGGGCCAAACCTCCATGGTTCTTTGGGCCAGAGGGCAGGTCCAAATGCAGTTAAGGTATCCCCTGACCAACCCCATTGCCACCACACCTCCTGAGCTGCAGACTGTCACCAAGCTACGTGGAGGCATTGTGAGGTCTTTACCTTCAGAGCATCAGACATATGACAGACCCTTCACAGAGAGGTCAGGGGTCAGAGGACAGTTTCCAGGTGGAGAAATTCTCAGTACCCTGGTCTCTGTTGATTTCCAAGCAGCCTCCACTCCGACAGTCTCTACTCCTTGATCTATAACCACATTCAAAACCTTTCTTGGAATCCTACCTTGGGAATGGTTTCTCTTTGGCTCCTCTATATGACTCCTGGAAAGACAGCACAGGACCACTGATAATCACTGCTCAGAAGGGGGCTTTCCTAATTAGAAACCCTGCCACCTAACAATAAAAATAATTGAATGTTAATAAATGGATAATTGAATAAATAAGTATGTGTTTTAAAAAAACAAAATAAAACTTGGAAGGACAGGGAGATTTTTCTGTGAAAATAAATTTTGTCTTTCTCTGCCTTGAGTCTCAAGGAAAGAGGAAACCACCTAAGCTTGGACCTACCCCTTAATATTAATAAAAAATGAAAGTAAAAATAAGTAAATATATATAAAGAAAAAAATAATAAATAAGAAAGAAAGAAAGAAAGAAAGAAAGAAGGAAGGAAGGAAGGAAGGAAGGAAGGAAGGAAGGAAAGAAAGAAAACAAAAGTAAAATAAAACAAGCAAGGACAAGCATTGTTCTGGGAAATTAAAAATGGTTTACTCCACCTTGCATCTCAAGGAAAGGGGAACCAACATCAGCATGGAATCTTGGTCCATGAACCACAGGACAATATTTGAGGACGGTGTCAGGGAGAAATTTGCCCTGCCTATGCCCACAGAGTGAAGTTCTCCATGATCTCCAGAAAGTGGTTGATGTTTAAGTCATAGTCCTGATCTTTTTCAGACTGTGGGAATTCCCTAAGTCAGGCTGCTGAAGTTCCCAGGTCTTTGGGAGAAAGTTTTAGGTCCAAAGACCCTTCCTAATAGGTGAAATTCCTCCAGGCTCCAGGTTTTGATAGACAAGGAAGGCCCTTGGTTCCATGGATTTTCCATGAAGTTCTAGGAACCTCTGTACCTAGGTCGCAGGGATAGACCCAGTCTAGTCCACTTCCTCCTCTTCTTGTCAGGACATTTTTAAAAACAATTTTTATTTATTTTTGTATGTGTATGAATGTACTGTCTGCATGTAGGTTTGTGCACTCGTGTCGTGCAATGCCGTGGAGGTCAGCTTCCATCCTATCTTCCCAGAAAATTCCCCTGTTCCCCGCCCCCTCCAGAAGCCCTGCCTCTATTGGGTCTCATTGGAAAAACATTTGGCTCCCAATTCTGTCCAAAGGAAACAATCCTAGGACCATGTTAAGATCTCCCAACCTAGGGAGCGTTGGTAGGATAAAAAAATTCCACTCCACACCTCTATTTTTTCCCACTGACCTAAGCACAGGCCTTGTCCTTCCATCCACTAGCCATACCCACACACATCCCAGGATAATACAAAAAAAAAATCAAAGGCATTTCTCAGGGTGAAATTTCAACAGGGACCTAATTCTCTAAAGACTTTTTGGTGAAGCCTTCAGAGATCCCTTCCTTCTCAGGTGTTCCTTCTTAACAAGTTCCCACGCCATCAGAAAAGCCCAGCAAAACTCATACTAGTACCTGTGATTTTGCACTGTGCATGGGCAAGCTGCAGGACACCAAGGGGGAGCGACGGTTATGGTTCTTTCTGAGTAGGTGGCTGGTGCCAGCACGAGGGCGTTGTGCCTGGACTGGCAAGCTTGCACAACCTTTCCTGTGCCCCGCAGCTGGGCTAGAAGGAGAAGGGGCTTCGGCTGGCACTCGGGTGGGATGCCACTTGCTGGGTGCATGTGTGCTGAAATCAGATCATCTGCCTTAGGTAATATCTAGCAGCTCCTAGGAAAGCCCCTCATTCCCCGTCTTAGAGAGTGGATTCTGCAGGCCAACCTGGTCATGATTTCAAGGGAGAGGTAGCCAAAAAAGAAGATTCTTCTGATGGGGCTTCTGGTGGTTGAGCAAGCCCCGCCCCTCCACACCTTCTGCCCAGCAACAGAGAGCCTGCCCCAGCTGGGTCAGCTCTAGTGGACTGGATGAGTGGTGTTCCTCACCAGAGATCAAAATCACTCTAAGCCAAAGAAGGAAATTGGCTGTGCTCTTGGACAGAGGCTGGTTGGCCAGAATCTCCAAGCTAATTTGGGCAGGGGGGGGAGGGGAGGGGGCATGTCTGGATGCAGTTAAGGTATCCCCTGACCAACCCAATTACCACAACACCTCCTGGGTTGCAGACTGTCGCCAGGCTACATGGAGGCATTTTGAGGTCTTTACCTTCTGAGCATCAGACATCTGACAGACCCTTCAAGGAGGGCCCAGGATCCAGAGAACAATGTCTAGGAGGAGAATTTCTCAGTACCCTCATCTCTGTTGATTTCCAAGCGGCCTCCACACCAACCACCTGTATTCCTTGACCTGTATCTGCTTTAGAAAACTTTCTTGGAAATCCTAGCCTAGGAATGGGTTTCTCTTTTGGTCCTCTATATTACTCCTAGAAAGGCATCACAGGGCCACTGACAGTCACATCTCAGAATGTGTCTTTCTTGAGTAGAAGCAGAAACCCTGTTGCCTAACAATAAAATAAATGAATAATTAAGTTAATAAGTCATTAAAAAATAAAACTAGGAAGGATAGTGATATCTTTCTGGGAAAATAAAAAAAAATCTCTGCCTTCAGCCTCAAGGAAAGAGGAAACCACCTCAGCATGGACTTATCCCATAATATTACATAAATAATGAATGTACAAATAGATAATAAATAAATTAATTAAATAAATAAAACTAGAAAGGACAGGTAGGTCTTCTTGTGAAATTAAAAATGGTTTCTTCTGCCTTCCCTCTCAAGTAAAGTGGAAACAATATCAGCATGGAATCTGAGTCCACGGACCACAGGTCAATATTTGAAGAGGATAGCAGGGAGAAATTTTTCCTCCCTATCCCCAGAGAGTGGAGAGTTCTCCATGATCCCCGTGATTGGGTGATATTTCAGGCATAGTATTGATCTTTACTAGACTGTGGGAATTTCCTAAGTCAGACTGCTGAAATCCAGAGTTCTTTTGGGGGAAACTTTTAGGTCCACAAATGCTTCCTAATAGGTGAAATTCCTCCAGGCTCCAAGTTTTGATAGACAGGGAAGGCCCTTGGTTCCTTGTGTTTCCCTTGAAGTTCTAGGAACCTCTCTGCCTTGGTTGCAAGGTCAGACTCTTCTTGTTAGGACATATTTTAACTATCCTCAGTCTGCAACCTATTTCCCAGCAACTGCTACCCCCAAGAGCCCAAAGGAAAAACCCTAAACCCTTTAAGATATAGCAACCAAGGGAGAGTTGGAAGGAAAAAAAATCCACTCCAAAGCTGTCTTCTGTCCCACTGACCTAAGCACAGGCCAGGGTCTTTCCACTAACCAGACATAGCACACACACACAACCCAGGATTCTGCAAAAAAAAAAAAAAAAATCAAAAGGCATTTCAGAGCATGAAATTTCAACACAAACCTAATTTTCAAAAGAGTTTTTCATGAAGTATCCAGGGATCCTCTCTTGGGCCAAGGAAAGGAATGAGGAGAGTTCTCAGGTGGTCCATCTGAAAATTTTCTCATGCTGTTAAAAGAGTCCAGCAGAACTCATCCTAGCACCTCTGATGTTACTCAGCACATTGGCAAGCAGAGGGACACCAAGGGGAGGGAAGGCTATGCCTAGTTCTGAAGAGGTGGTGGGTGCCAGCATGAGGGCATTGTACATGGACTGGGAAGCTTTCACAACCTAACCTGAGCCCAGTCGCTGAGCTGGAGAAGTGCCTTCTGCTGGCAGTCAGTTGCCACTTCCTGGGTGCAGGCCTGCTGAAATCAGAGAGATCCTCTGCCCTAGGTCATATCTAGCAGCTCCCAGGAAAGGTCCTCATTCACCTTCTTAGAGACTGGATGCTACAGGCCAAGCTGGACATGTTTACAGTGGAGAAGTAACCTAAAGGGAGGATAATCCTGATGGGGCTCCTGGTGGTTGAGCAAGCCCCGCCTCCAGATACCTTCTGCCCAGCAACAACGAGCCCATCCCAGCTGGGTCAGGTCTAGTGGACTGGATGGCAGGTGTTTCTCACCAGAGATCAAAAGCACTCTAGGCCAAGGAAGGACATTTTCTATGCTCTAAGAAAGAGGCAGGTTGAGCTGAACCTCCATGCTTATTTGGGCCAGGGGACTGGTCTGGATGTAGTTAAGGTATCCCCTGAACAACCCCATTGCCACCACACCTCCTGGGCTGCAGACTGTCACCAGGCTACTTGCAGGCATTGGGAGGACTTTATCTTCTCAGGGTCAGATATCTGACAGACCCTTCACAGAGACATCAGTTGTCAGACTACAGTGTCTAGGAGAAGACTTTCTCAGTATCCTGGTCTCTGTTCATTTGCAAGTGGCCTCCACACAAACCATCTATATTCCTCAACCTGTATCTGCCTTAGAAACCTTTCTTGGTAAACTTACTCTAGGAATGGGTGTCTCTTTGTGTCCCTTATATTACTCCTAGGAAGGCAGTACAGGCCCTTTCACAATCACCTCTCAGAAGGTATCTTTCCTAAATAGTGACAGAAACGCTGCTGCCTGGGCCGGGCGTGGTGGCGCACGCCTTTAATCCTAGCACTTGGGAGGTAGAGGCAGGTGGATCTTTGTGAGTTCAAGGCCAGCCTGGTCTACAGAGTGAGTTCCAGGACAGCTGGGGCTACAGGGAGACCCTGTCTCAAAAAGACAAAAAAAAAAAAAAAAAAGAATACTGCTGCTGCCTAACATTAAATAAATAATGAATAAATTAACGAATTAATAATTAAATAAATGTGACATTAAAAAATAAAATAAGCTGGGATTGGTGGTGCATGCCTTTAATCCTAGCACTCAGTAGCTCTTTGTGAGTTCAAGGCCAGCCTGGTCTACATAGTGAGTTCCAGCACAGCCAGAGCTACATGGATACCCTGTCTCAAAAAGACCATAAAAAAAAACACAATAAATGGGGCTGCAGAGATGGATCAGTGGTTAAGAGCACCAACTGCTCTGGAAGAGGACCTGGGTTTGATTCCCAGCACCCACATGGCAGCTAAGAACCTTCTTCAACTCCAGTTCTAGGGGAATCTGACACCCTCTTCTGACCTCAGCAGCATTGCATGACATGGGTCCACCAACCTACATGCAGACAGTACACTCATACAAATTAATAATAATAATAATAATAATAATAATAATAGCTTTAAATAAAATAAAATAAAACTAAGAATGACAGGGACATCTTTCTGGGAAAATAAAAATGATTTTCTCTGCCTTCAGTCTCAAGGAAAGGGGAAACCACTTCAGAATGGACCTGCCACCTATTATTAAATAAATAATGAATTAATAAATAAATAAACAAATAAGAAAGAAACAAATAAAGAAAGAACAAAAATTAAATAAAACTAGAAGGTACAATTATATCTTTCTGGGAAAATAAAAATAATTTCTTCTGCCTTCCATCTCAAGGAAAGGGGAAACAACATCAGCATGGAATCTGGGTCCATGGACCATAGGGCAATATTTGACGAGGATGGCAGGGAGAAATTTTTCCTGCCTCTGGCCAGAGAATGGAGTTCTCTTCTGTCCTACTGACCTATGCATATGCCAAGGGCCTTCCAGCCACCAGTCATACCCTCAAACAAACCAGGATACTACAAAAAATCTATGGCATTACTAAGGGTGAAACATCAACAGGGACATAATTCTCTAAAGAGTTTCCCTTGGAGCATTCAGAGACCCTTTCTTTGGACAAGGGAAATGAATGAGAAGATTCCTCAGTTGGTCCATCTGAACAAATTTCCAAGTTGATAGAAGAGCCCAGCAGAACTCACACTCATGATTCTGTTGTTGCTTTGCTCATGTGCCAACCCTGGGACACCAGGGGGAGGGAGGGTTTTTGCAGGTTCTCAAGAGTTGGCTCTTGTCAAGCAGATGGTCTTGTGCCTGGACTGGGAAGCTTGCACAATCTACTGTGCACCTGGGAGCTGGGCTTGAAGAAGAGGCTTCTGCTTGTGCTCTGGTGCGACTTCCTGTGTGTATGGCTGCTGAAATCAGAGCTGTCCTATGGTTTAGGCCATATCTAGCAGCACCAGGAAAGCCTCTCATTCCCCATCTTAGAGAGTGGATTCTGCAGGCCACTATGGCCATGTTTTCCAGGGACACCTAGCCAAAAGGGAGGCCATACCTGAAGCAGCTCTTAGGAGTTGAGAAAGTCCCACCCCTAGATTCCTTCTGCCCAGCAACAGAGAGCCTGTCCCAGTGGGGTCAGCTCTAGTAGACTGGATGACAGGTGTTTCTCACCAGGGATCAAAAGCACTACAGGCAAATGAAGGACCATGGCAGTGCTCTAGGCATGAGGCAGGTGGGAAAGAACCTCTATGCTAAATTGGTCCAAGCTGCAAGTCTGGGTGCAATTAAGGTATCCCATGACCAACCCCATTGCATCCACACCCCCTGGCCTGTGGATTGTCACCTGGCTATGTGGAGGCATTGAGAGGTCTTTACCTTGTGATTGAAACAAATATGACCAACCCTTCACAGAGAGGTCTGGGGTCAAATGAGAGTGTAGAGGAAGAGACTTTCTCAGTACTGGGGTCTCTGATGATTTCCAAGTGGCCTCCACAACAAATGTCTCTATTTCTCAACCTGTAAGCACCTTAGAAACCTTTCTTAGAAATCCTACCCTAGGAATGGGTTTGTTTTTGGGTTATCTTTATTACTCCTGGTAAGGCAGCACAGCCCCACTGACAATCACCACTCAGAAAGCATCTTTCCTATGTATAAATAAAGGCCCAAACCCATAACATTAAATAAATAAATAAATAAATAAATAATACATAAATAAATAAAATTATAAGTAAATATGTAAAAAAGTGAAACTGGGAAGGACAGGTAAGTCTTTCTGGAAAATTACAAATGTTTTCCTCCACCTTCTGTTTCAAGGAAAGGGGAAACCACATCAACATGGAATCTGGGTCCATGGACCACAGGGAAACATTTGAGGAGGATGGCAGAGATAAATTTTCCCTGCCTATGGTCAGAGAGTGGAGTTCTCAAGGATCCCCAGTGGGGGGGGTGAGGTTGAGGCATAGTCCTGAACTTCTGTGCAAACTGTGAGAATTCCCGAAGTCAGGATGCTGAAATCCTGATTTCTTTTTCAGGAAAGCTTTAGGTCCATAGACCCTTCCTAATAAGTGAAATTCCTAGAGGCTCCAGGCTTTGAGGGACAAGGAAGGCCCTTGATTCCTTGGATTTCCCTTGAAGGTCTAGGAAACTCTGGGCCTGGGTGGCAGGGGCAGACACTGTCTAGTCCACTTCCTACTCCTTTTTTCAGGACCGATTTTAACTATCCTCAGCCTCCATCCAATCTTCCCTGCAAACTCCCCTTTTCCTCACCCCCTTCAAAGCCTAGCCTCCATAGGGTCTCACTGGAAAAGACTTTGGCTCCTAATTCTCTCCAAAGGAACTAGAAGATATTATGCTAGTTGTGGTAACACCGTCCCAAGAAAAAAAAATCATGAATGGTATCCCTCATATTTGGATGCTAACATCAGGTAAGGCAAACTGAGTAACATGATTGTTATATTTCTCTCTATCTAAATGCAACTGTGCTCTTAGAATGTGAATCCCTTAATGGACCCTAGAATTAACCTACTAATTAAATACTGAAAATGTATTTTCAGACTTTATAATTATGGTACAAGGGTAGAGGGTATGTTTGCATATTTTAGAACAATATAAAATTAAAAGGGAAAAACGTGGATCTTGAAATATGATTTGGAAATAACATATACTTTCTTTTCAGAGGACATGATCATGATTTTAGTACATGTGTGACATACATAGATGCATTTGGTGAAACAATATGGATTGGAGGGAACAACAACAACAAAAGGATTGGGACAGGGAACTGTTAAAGCAGTCCAGATCTTACCCCCAAAATTAATGTTCTACTTTGAAAAATTTGAAAAGACTCAGAAGGGGAAACAGGACATGTATGGCAGACTGCATGAACTTGGGAAGGATAGGGGTCATGGGGGGGGCATAAGTCTGGATTGAACTAAGAAGTGATGTATTAAATACACAAAATTTCAATTAAAGTTTAAAAAAGACAGTGTGAAGATACATTACTATGGAAAACAAAATGAAAATAATGATATTAATCAGTGGACATTTTAAGATCTCCCAAACTAGGGAGAGTTGGAAGAAAAAAGAATCCACTCCACAGCTGTCTTCTGTCCTACTGACATAAGCACAATCCATGGTCCTTCCATCCACCAGTTATACCCACCCACAACCCAGCATACTACAAAAAAAAATCAAAGGCATTTCTAAGAGTGAAATATCAACAGGGACCTAATTCTCCAAACAGTTTTCCTTGAAGCATTCAAGGTTCCCCTCCTTGGGCCAGGGAAATATGAATGATAAGAGTTCTCAGGTGGCCCACCTGAACAAGTTTCCAGCCAGTCAGAAGAGCCCAGCAGAACTCAGCCTCATGCTTCTGCTGTTGCTCTGCACATGTTGCAGCATAAGGACACCAGGGTGAAGAAGGGTTGTGGCAGGTTCTCAGGAAGTGGCAGCTGTTTGGTCTTGTGCCTGAATTGGGAAGCTTGCACAATATACCCTGAGCTCTGGAGCTGGGCTAGAGTGAGAATCTGCTTCTACACCTGCTTGGTTGCCACTTCCTGGGTGCAGGGTTGCTGAAATTAGAGCAGCTCACTAGGTTAGTCCATACCTAGCAGCTCCCAGGAAAGCACATCATTCCCTGTCTTAGAGATTGTATTCTACAGGCCAAGCTGACCAACTTTTTGAGGGACACATAGCCAAAGGGGGGCCACTCCTGATTAGTCTACTGGTGGTTGGAGCAAGCCCTGCCCCCTAGAATCTTTCTGCCTAGCAACAAAGAGCCTGTTCCAGGGGGGTCAGTAATAGTATACTGGAAAAGAAGTGTTCCTTACCAGGGAACAAAAGCATTCCAGGGGAAGGAAGGGCCTTGGCTCTGCTCTAAGAATGAGGCAGGTTGGGCCAAACCTCCATGCTAGGTTGGGCAAGGGTCAGGTCTGGATGCAGTTATCCCCTTACTAACCACATTGCCACCACACTTCCTGGGCTGCAGACTGTCACCAGGCTACATGGAAGCATTGTGAGGTCTTTACCTTTTGAGTTTCACAAATCTGAGCAACACTTAACAGAAAGGTTAGGGGTCAAAGGACAGTGTCTAGGAGGAGACATTCTCACTACCCTGGTCTCTGATGATTTCCCAGCGGCCCCCACACTGACCATCTCTATTCCTTGAGCTGTAACCACCTTAGAAACATTTCTTGGAAAACTTATCCTAGGAATGGGTTTATCTTTGGGTCGTCTATATTATTCCTGGTAAAGCAGCACAGGTCCACTGACAATCACCTCTCAGAATGTGTCTTTCTTGAGTAGAGACAGAAGCCCTGCCCTCTAACATTAAGTAAGTAATGATTTAATTAATTAATTAATAATTAATTAAATAAGTAAGTAAAAAAAATAAAAGTAGGAAGGACAGGTAGATCTTTCTGGGAAAATAAAAATCATTTTCTCTGCCTTCAGTCTCAAGAAAAGAGGAAACAACATCAGCATGGACTGGCCCTTGAACATTAAATAAATAATGAATGTATAAATTTATTACTGAATTAATTAAGAAAAAATAAAATAAAACTTGAAAGGTCATGTAGGTCTTTCTGGGAAGTTAAAAATGGTTTTCTCTGTCCTGTCTCATGTAAGGAGCCGCAGGCTTTAGCTTGCTTACGCTGAGCTTGCTTCACCTCGAGCCTTTTCCAAGAGCTGGGTGCTGACATGCAGTAAAAGCCACCAGCCTTTCTCAAGAGCTGGGTGCGGACATGCAGTAAAAGCCACCAGATACTCCAGCCCGATGTCTCAACTCAGTGATCTTGCAAAAACAGACCCTCCTCTGATGCCAGACCCTGTTTCACCCACCCCCTCCCTATTTCTTGTTTTCTGCAAGATATATACAACTGCTCGTGCTCAATAAATTTGGACCTTGACAAAAACTCGCAGGGTCTCCTTTTCTCTCTCGCCCATCTTCACAGGTCTGGGGTCTCCTTCGGGTACCTGCGATTACTGCCCCCACAGACAGGGGACAGTCTCAAGGAAAAGTGAAACAACATCAGCATGAAATCTGGGTCCTTGGACCACAGGGCAATATTTGAGGAGGATGGCAAGAAGAAATTTTTACTGCCTTGGAAAGGGTGAGTTTGAGGCATAGTCTTGAACTTCTAGGTGGACTGTGGGAATTCCCTAAGTCAGGATACTGAAATCCTGTGGCCTTTTGGGGGAAAGGTTTAGGTCCACACATCCCAGTGGGGGAAATTCCTCCAGGCTCCAGGCCTTGATGGACAAGGAAGGCACTTGGTTCCTTGGATTTCCCATCAAGTTCTAGGAAACTCTGGGCCTGGGTAGTAAGGGCAGACACTGTCTAGTCCACTTTCTACACTTCTTTTCTGGACAAATTTAACTATCCTCAGCCTCCATCCAATCTACCCTGAAAACTCACCTGTTCCCCACCCCCTCCAACAGCCCAGCTGTGACACCCACCACCCTCGCCAGCAAGGAGGACGCGCCACACCAGGATTCTTCTACAGACGTTTATTGCAGGGTTACTTGCTTGAAGCGAAAGACCCAAAACCCGAACTCTGTGCTGCTTAAATAGACCTAGGAGAAATGTGGCACCTACTGATTGGTGCTCAACTGAAACCCTCATTTACATGCTCCGGGCTTGAGCGATGACCCCGCATAGTGCCAAGCACGCATGCGCATTTAGGTTGTATACCATTAACAGGCTACGTGGCCCTTCGGGCTGGGTGCCATCTTGTAATGGTGGATGTGGTGGCTTCCCACATCTCCTCCTTTTTTGTTTTAAAAAGAGTCCTAATCCACAGATCAATCTCTGGGTTTCTTCAACTCAGGGAGATCAAGGTGGAAGTAAATACCCCACTGTATGACACCTTGACGCGTGCAATGAGGTCGAGCTCTGCGGAGTGCAAAGGCTGTCTTACAGGCGAATTGTCACCCATCCCTGTGCAATGGGAAGTACATTCCCAAGGGGTGTAAGGGCTGACAACTCGGGGGAACTACTAAGTTTTTAGCATAGACATCCATATCTCAGAGGAGGCACCATTATCCATGGCAAGAAGAGCCTGCACAATGACTACCTTGTCACGTTTCTGTTGGGCTTTTAGTCTGCACACCAGTCATAGTAACACTATTCCTCCACAGCCTATCAATGCAAGGAACAAGAATGTTCCCACCCATTCCTTTAAAGTAGGAAAAAGCAGAAGAAAGCCAAGAGGTAACGTCTCCAAGGGTAACAGGATCTAATCTTGTACTATTGAGAACAGCAATTTCAGTAAACAGTTTTTGTATTTCTTGTTCCGCTTGCAAGGACCAGTTTCCTTTAAGGTATTCTGTGATTAGCTTGCTCTGTAAGGAAAGCTGAGAAAAGTTAGCTGGTAACGGGGTTGGTAAAGAAATATTGGTAGAATTTAGGAGTCTCTCCACTAGGTACTTATGCAAGGAGTTTTACGTTCACAGGAAGTAAAGAATTACTGTGAACGGACACAAGCACTGGCCAAGATCTAGCAATGGCCCATAGTTGGATTCCCTGAATCGGGCACATCAATATTAATATTGTCGTTCCCCATAACCAGGTTGTCATCGTTAGTTGTGTCATCCTTCTCTTCTTTGGTGTTGTCCTTTAGAGTTCGCACCAGCCGTTCTGGTACCCAAATTGGATTGTCTTCATCCTGTGGAAAAACACAAACAGCTCCCCTGGATCTTATTAATATTGGATCCGGGCCTTTCCATTTATTTGTTAGAATATCTTTCCACTTTGCCATAGTGGCTGGTGGCACAGGCCACTGACCATGTCGTTCTGCTGCCGATCTTCCATGATCGTCCAAATTTAAAAAATTGAGTGTAAAGAGTGTTAGAGATAATGTTGTCCTTGGGGTGGGCTTAATGCCCTCCATTCCCCCTTTTTGTTTTAGGATGTATTGTTTGATGGTGCGATGGGCTCTTTCTACAATGCCCTGTCCTTGCGGATTATAGGGGAGGCCAGTAAGATGAGTAACTTGCATTTGAAGGCAAAATTGGTGAAATTTTGTTGAAGTATAGGCAGGGCCGTTATCTGTTTTAAGCACCCTAGGTTTACCCCAGGCACTCCATGCCTCAAGGCAATGTTGAATGACATGCAATGCTCTTTCCCCTGTCAAGGGGGTAGCATGAAGCACACCGGAGCAGGTATCAATCGAGGTGTGCACATACTGCAGCGAACCAAAGGCTGATATGTGTGTTACATCCATTTGCCAAACCTCAAGAGGCTTAAGTCCTCGAGGATTGATTCCAACACTTGGTTTGGTTATGAAATCTGCGCATTTGGCACACTGTAGCACAATGTCCCGGGCAGTTGCACGGGAAATATGAAACCTAAGCCGCAAGGTAGAAGCGGGGACATGATAAAGTGAATGAAAATTTTTTGCAGCTTGTATAGGTGTCATAGCAATTAATGCAAAGGCTTTAGTGGCCTGATCTGCCAAAGCATTACTTTTAACCATGGGTCCAGGTAGCATGGAATGTGCTCTAATATGTTGAATAAAAAATGGGTGTTCACGGGAGAGGATACATTTCTGAATATCAACAAAAACACTAGCTACAGGGCTGGATTGTTTTATATATCCTGCCGTTTCTAATAAAGACACAGCATTAACGACATATTGAGAATCTGAGATGATATTTATGGGGGTGTGGAAACGTTTGAATACCTCAAGAATCACTAGGCATTCCACCTGCTGAGGCACATCGGGTGGGAAGGACAGAGTGGTTGTAATCCCATTTGCCACATAACAGCCTTTGCCTGTTTTTGAGCCATCAGTGTAAATATCTAGTGCATTGGGAATGGGTTGGCTTTGTGTTATTTTAGGAAAAACAATTGGGTGTTTTGTGATAAATTGGAGTAGAGGATCTTTTGGATAATGATTGTCAATAGTGCCTGTATAAGTACAGATGAGGATTGTCCACTCATCAATGAGGCTGGCAAGAAGTTTAACTTGTTCTGTAGTGTAAGGAACAAAAATATAATTAGGGGTATCTCCAAAATGAGTTAGTGCGGCTTTTAAACCTTGTTGAGCTATTTTTGCTACCATAGTTGGATAGTGTGATATAGTTTTTGATGATGAAGAATGTGAATGTATCCACAGGAGTGGTCCGTTTTGCCACAGAACTGCAGTAGGGATCAAGTGTGTCTGTAGTATACACAGTTGGAAGGGGAAATCTGGATTAATTCTATTTAGGTGGGCAGTAGAAAGAGCATTGTCTACTAAATCAAGAGCTTTTAAGGCAGCAGGAGTCAACTGCCGTGGTGAGGTGAGGTGTGTATCCCCCTCCAAAAGAGTAAATAACGGTTTTAGGTCCGAGGTGGGGATTTTTAAATATGGGCGGATCCAATTAATGTCACCTAATAATTTTTGAAAATCATTTAAAGTTTTTAGATGATCTCTACGGATATGTAATTTTTGTGGTTTTATTTGGTGAGATAAAATGACTGATCCCAAAAAATGTCCAACTGTATTTTGTTGTACCTTATCAGGAGCAATGTGTAGATCATATAGTTTTAGCGTGTTGGTTATGACATGATACACCAAATGAAGTTCTGATTCTGTAGGACCAGATATTAAAATGTCATCCATGTAGTGAATAATCTTTATGGATGGATATTTATTTCTTATTGATTCTAGAGCTTGTCCTACATATAATTGGCATATGGTGGGGCTATTGGCCATCCCCTGAGGGAGGACCTTCCATTGATAACGTTGATCAGGTTGTTCATGATTAATTGACGGAAGGGTAAATGCAAATCTTTCTTTATCTTTTGTGTGTAATGGAATGGAAAAGAAGCAGTCCTTAATATCCACTATGATAACTGGCCATTCAACTGGTAACGTTGAAAGGAGGGGGAGGCCCCGCTGTACGGGCCCCATAATACTCATTTGAGAGTTAATGGCTCTAAGATCATGTAACAACCTCCATTTTCCTGACTTTTTCTTGATAACAAAAATGGGTGTGTTCCAAGGAGATAGAGAGGGCTCTAAATGGCCCAGTTGTAACTGTTCTGTAACTAGTTCCTTTGCCGCTTGTAATTTTTCCTTTTGTAATGGCCACTGAGGTACCCAAATAGTTTTATGCTCCTTCCAAGGAATGGGCAGCGGCTCCCCAGCAGCCCTTAGGAAAAACCCAATCCTTTTTTGTCCAATTTAATTTGTACAGGTACGGGCTCTTTATGTCCCTGTAATTTTTTGTCTAAACCTTTACCTGGTACACCTCCCATACTTTCCATGATATGTTGACTGTTATTGGAGTAATTGTTGGTAAGAACATATTTTAGCACCGTCAACACATCTCGGCCCCATAAATTAACTGGCAGGGGTAGGATATAGGGCTGGAATGTGCCTTTATTTCCCTCTTCATCCATCCATTTTAAAATTCGTGCACTGATCATCGGAGCAGACTCATAGCCCAGTCCTTGCAAGGAATGAGCCGATTGGTTTATTGGCCACGAGGAAGGCCACCAGTGGCTTGAAATTATACTTGTGTCTGCTCCTGTGTCCATGATTCCCTGAAACTGTTTTCCCTCTACTTGAAGTTGCATGATAGGCCTTTGATCTAGTGTTACTGAAAGAAAAGCTCCATCCACACCAGAAGAGCCAAAGCCTCTATCTCCTCTGAGACTATCTTTAGCAGAAAACATATTATGTAAGCTAGGTAACACTAATAACTGTGCGACACGGTCACCGGGTGAAATAGCATATATACCTCTTGGGGATGAGCACATAGCCTTAACTTGTCCTGTATAGTCTTGATCAATGACTCCAGGATGCACTACTAAGCCTTTTAATGTTGAAGAGGATCTCCCTAATAAGAGCCCAACTGTATTTTTTGGGAGAGGTCCTTTAAAGTCTGTTTCTATAGGTTGACATCCCATCTGTGGGGTTAATACTGTTCTAGTGGTGGCACGGAGGTCCAATCCCCCCGAACCTGTAGTGGCTCTTCGTGGGGTTTGGGTGGTCTGAAGGACGGCAGTGGAGTCTGAAGTGCCCCATACATTTGCGGGCCCTGGGGACGAGGGCCCCTCTGTCCGTTTTTTGAGTCTTTAAATTGTTGGACAGAGCTCTGATCTAGGGGTCTTCCATTAATGTCTTTTACGGATCTACATTCATTGGCCCAATGTTTTCCTTTTTTACACTTTGGGCATATACCCGGCATTTTTCTATTATGTTGAGTTTTTTCATTTATTCTACATTGTCTTTGAATATGTCCCTCCTTTCCACATTTGTAACATGAAATTTTTTGTTTATTACTTTGTACCGCAAGCACTGCTGCTGCTAGTCCATCTACTGCTCTGGGCAGCGCCCCTCCAATTTCTCTGCAAGCTTTTAACCAAGCCTGAAGGCCTTTTCCTTTCCAAGGGGTGATTGCTATCCTACACTCCCTGGTACATTGTTCATAAACCAATTGTTCTATAAGTGGCATGGCTGATTCTGGATCCCCGAATATTTTTCCTGCTGAGTCCATCATCCGGGCAACAAAGTCCGAAAATGGCTCATCAGGCCCCTGAATAATTTTTGTCAAATTTCCACTGACTTCTCCCCTATTAGGTAGCTTTTTCCATGCCTTAAAGGCTGCAGTATTTATCTGCTGATAGACTTGTTCTGGGTATGCTGTTTGGTTCTGAATCCATTGACCCTGTCCTGTGAGCATATCGAAGTTCCAAGCTGGTTGACCTGCAGCTGCATTGGCTCGCGCTTGCGTAGAGCAAAGGTCATACCAGATGGACTTCCAATCTAAATATTGCCCTGTAGAGAGGGTGGCCTTAGTTACAAAAGTCCAATCAGCAGGTGTTAATGCTGAAGTTGTAAGTCTCTCCACCTGGGATTGTGTATAACTTGCATTAACTCCATAAGTCCTTACCGATTCTGCCAATTCTTTAACTTGTTTATGCTCTAGGGGGCGATGGTACCTTTCATCATCATCATTTACAAACACTGGAAACATTTGTCTTATTTTTTGTCTGGTCTGGTTTGTGCAGAATGAATATCCGCATTGGGATATTTGTGGGTTATAAGCAGGCGGGGCCGTAGGTACCACCCCTCCCACTTTGCGCCTTAAGGTGACTCTCTCTTCCTCGGATGAGTCCGCTTCTTCCGAGTCAGAGAGTTCAAGCAACTCCATTTCCGCTAACGGATAAAGCGGCTCAGGTTTAGCTAGCTTTTTAATTTTACTTTTACTTTTCTTTTCTATTTGTTTTTTTATTACGGGCCCTTCTCCGCGTTCTGTTTCTGACATACTCTCCTGGATTTCTATTAGTAAATCCTGTCCTTGTTTGATTTGCCTCTGGCATCGTTTATCCTGTAGGCATAATTGTACTAGTTTAATTATGAACATAAAAGGAATAGAAACTGCTAACCAAAAAGGATCCCAAAATGGAGGCATGCCTCTCAGAACTTACCTAATTATTCCCTCGTCATGTAGTTCTGAATCCTCCCTTTATCCAGGGGGTCTCCGCTGGTGCTGCTGGTGTTCTATCCCGGGCTTCGGCACCAGATGTGACGCCCACCACCCTCGCCAGCAAGGAGGACGCGCCACACCAGGATTCTTCTACAGACGTTTATTGCAGGGTTACTTGCTTGAAGCGAAAGACCCAAAACCCGAACTCTGTGCTGCTTAAATAGACCTAGGAGAAATGTGGCACCTACTGATTGGTGCTCAACTGAAACCCTCATTTACATGCTCTGGGCTTGAGCGATGACCCCGCATAGTGCCAAGCACGCATGCGCATTTAGGATGTTTACCATTAACAGGCTACTTGGCCCTTTGGGCTGGGCGCCATCTTGTAATGGTGAATGTGGTGGCTTCCCACACCCAGCATCCATGGTGTCTCTTTGGAAAAACTTTGGCTCCAAACTATGTCTAAAGGAAACAATCCTAAAAGCATTTTAGGATCTCTCAACCTAGGGAGAGTTAGAAGGTAAAAAATCCACTCCACAGCTCTCTTCTGTCCTACTGACCTAAGCAAAGGCCAAGGTCCTTCCATCCACCAGTCATACACACACGAAAACCAGATTACTACAAAAAAACCCACAAAGGCATTTCTAAGGGTGAAATATCAACAGCGACCTAATTCTCCAAAGAGTTTTCCATGAAGCATTCATGGTTCCCCTCCTTGGGCCAGGGAAATGAATGAGAAGAGTTCTCAGTTGGTCCACCTGAACAAGTTCCCACTCTGTCAGAAAAGCCCAACAGAACTCACCCTCCAGCCTCTGTTGTTTTCTCTGCTCATATCCCTGTTCTGGAACACCGGGGGGAGCGGGGGGCAGGTTGTAACAGGTTTTCAGGAGGTGAATAAATAAGAAAGTAAAAACATAAAACTAGAAAGGGCATGTAGATATTTCTGGGAAAATTAAAATGGTTTTCTCTGCCTTCAGTCTCAAATAAAAGGGAAACCACATCAGTGTAGACTTGCCCTCTCATATTAAATACATAATTAATGTATAAATAAATAAATAAATAAATAAATAAATAAATAAAATAAATAAGAACAAAAATAAAATAAAACCAGAAAGGACAGGTAGACCTTTCTTGGAAATTAAAAATGGTTTCCTCTGCCTTCTGTCTCAAGAAAAGGGGAAACAACATCATTAAGGAATCTGGATCCTTGGACCACAGGGCAATATTTGACGAGGATGGCAGGGAGAAATTTGCTTATGGCCAGGGGGTGAAGTTCTCTAGGATCCCTGGTGAGGGCGTGAGGTTGAGGCATAGATAGTCCTGAACTTCTGGGCTGACTGTGGGAATTCCCTACTTCAGGATGCTGAATTCCTGAGTTCTTTGGGGGGAAAGGTTTAGGTCCACAGACCCATTGTAATAGGTGAAATTTCTCCAGGCCCAAGCTTTGATGGGCAAGGAAGGCCCTTTGTACATTGGATTTCCGATGAAGGTCTAGGCACCTCTGGGCCTGGTTGGCAGGGGCAGACACTGTCTGATCCACTTTCTACTCTTCTTCTCAGGACAGATTTTAACTATTCTCAGCCTCCATACAATCTTCCTGGCAAACTCCCCTGTTCCTCATCAACTCCAAGAGCTCAGTCTCCATGGGTTCTCATTGGAAAATCATTTGGCTCTCAATTCTGTCCAAGGGAAACAATCTTTCTATCCATGGATATTTGGAAGGAAGAAAATCCACTCCACAGCTGTCTTCTGTCCTACTGACCTAAGCATAAGCCATGTTCTTTCCACCCAGCAGTCATACCCACACACACCCAGGATACTAAAACAAAACAAAACAAAACAAACAACAACAAAAACAAAAACAAAGCCATTTCTAAGGGTTAAATATCAACAGGGACCTAATTCTCTAAAGAGTTTTCCATGAAGCATAGAGCCTTCCCCTCCTTGGGCCAGGGAAATGAATGAGAAGTGTTATCAGTTGGTCCATCTGAACAAGTTCCCATGCTGTCAGAAGGGCCCAGCAGAACTGGGCCTCCCTCTTATCCCTCTGATTTTGCTCTGTGCATGCTGCAGCTGCAGACCACCATGGGGAGGGAAGTTTGTGGCAGATTCTCAGGAGGTGGCAGGCGCCAGCTCAATGTCTTGTGCCCAGACTAGGAAGCTTGAACAACCTACCCTGTACTCAGGAACTGGGCTAGAAGGAGAAGAGGCTTCAGCTTGTGCTTGGTTGCCCCTTTTGTGAATGCAGGGTTACTGAAATCAGAGCAGCCTTCTGGCCTAGTCCATACCTAGCAGCTCCTGGGAATTTCCCTCACTCCCTGTCTTGGAGAGCAGATTCTGCAGGCTAAGCTTTCCATCTTTTTAAGGAAGACATAACCAAAGGACGGTCACTCTTGATATGGCACCTGGTTCAAAGGACAGTATCTAGAATGATAGTTTCTCAGTATCCTGGCCTTTGATTATTTCCAAGATGCCTCCACACTGGCCATATATATTCCTCTACCTGTAGCTGCTTTAGAAACCTTTCTTGGAAAACATACCCTAGGCACGGGTTTCTCTTTTTGTCCTCTATATTAATCCTGGTAAGGGAGCATAGACCCTCTGATAATCACCTCTCAGAAAAAAAATATATCAAAGGCATTCCTAGGGTGAAATATCAACAGGGACCTAATTCTCCAAGGAGTTTTCCCTGAAGCATTTAGGGTTCCCCTTCTTGGGCCAGGCAAATGAATGAGAAGTATTTTCAGCTGGTCCATCTGAAAAATTCCCCAAGTTGTCAGAAGAGCTGACCAGAACTCACCGTTTTGCCTCTGTTGTTGCTCTGTGCATGAGCCAGTCTCAGGGGGAGTGAGGCATGTGCCACGTTCTCAGGAGATGGAAGGTGCTAGTGCCAGGGCTTTGTGCCTGGACTAGGAAGCTTGCACAACCTAACCTGTGCCCTGGACCAGGGCTAGAAGGAGAACTGGCTTCTGCTCTTGCTTGGTTGCCACTTCCTGGGTCTAGGGTTGCTGAAATCAGAGCGGCCCTCTGGCTTAGTCCATACCTTGCAGCTCCTGACAAAGCTTCTCATTCCCAGTCTTAAGAAGCAGCTTTTGCAGGCCACACTGGCCATGTTTCAAGGGACACATAGCCAAAAGGAGGCCACTAATGATACACCTCCTGGTGGTTGAGCAAGCTCCACCCCTAGATTCTTACTGCACAGCAATAGAGAGCCAGTACAAAATGGGGTCATCTCTAGTACATGGGAGGTGTTTCTCACCAGGGATCAAGAGCATTCCAGGTGTTAAGCACCTTGGCTGAGCTCTAGGAATGAGGCAGTTAGGCATAACCTCCAGGCTGATTTGTGCTGGGAGGCAATTCTGGATGCAATTAAGCTAACCCATGACCAAACCCAGTGCCACCACACCTCCTAGGCTGCAGACTGTCACCAGGCTATGTGGAATCATTATGAGGTCGTTCCTTTCTGAATGTCACAAATCTGAGTGACCATTCACAGAGAGGTCTGGGGTCAAAGGAGAGTGTTGAGGAGGAGACTTTCTCAGTAGCCTGGTCTCTGATGATTTCCAAGCGGCCTCCCCACTGACCATCTTGATTCCTCAACCATAGAAACCTTTCTTGGAAAACCTACCCTAAGAATGTGTTTCTTTTTGAGTCCTCTCTATTACTCCTGGTAAGGCAGAACAAGGCCACTGGCAATCACCTTTTGGAAGGCATCTTTCCTAAGTTGAGAGAGAAGTCCTGCCCTGCAAAATTAAATAAAGAATAAATAAATAAATAAATAAACTAATTAAAAAACTAAAATAAAACTAGGAAAGACAGCTAGATCTTTCTGGGAAAATATAAATATTTTCCTCTGCCTTCACTCTCAAGAAATGCGGGAAAAAACACCAAGGTGGATCTGGAGTTTTGGACCACAGAGGAATATTTTATCTGGGTGACAAGGATAAATTCGTCCTTCTTATGGCCAGACACTATAGTTCTCCAGGATCCCTGGTGAGGAGGTGGTGTAGGAATTCCCTAAGTCAGGGTGCTGAAATCCTGATGTCCTTTTCGGGAATGGTTTAAGGCTACCAACACTTACTAATAGATAAAATTCCTCAAGGGTCCAGGCTTTGATGAAAAAGAAAGGCCCTTCATTCCCTGGACTTCCGATGATGGTTTAAGGACCTCTGGGCCAGGGTGGCAGGGGCAGACACTGTCTAATCCACTTCCTACTCTCCTTGTCAGGACAGGTTTTCACTATGCTCTGCCTCCATCCAATCTTCCAAGTAAACTCCCCAGTTCTTTGGCCCCTCCAGTAATTCAGCTTCCTTGGTGTCTCGGTGGCAAAAGATTTGTCTCCCAATACTGTCCAAGGGTTAACAATCGTAGATCCATTTTCTTTTCTCCAAACCTAGGGAGAATTTGAAGGAGAACAATCCACTCCACAGCTGTCTTCTATACTACTGAGATACACACAGGCAACAATCCATCCATCCACCAATCATACCCAAACAGAAGCCAGGATACTACAAATATGAGTACAAATCAAATGTATTTCTAATTGAGAAATATCAAAGGGAACTGAATTCTCCAGAGATTTCCTTGAATCTTTCAGGGTTACCCTCCTTAGGCCAGAGAAATTAATGAGAGGAGTTCTCAGTTGGTCCATCTTAACAAGTTACCATGCTGTCAACAGAGCCCAGCAGACCTCACCCTTGTGTCTCAGATGTTATTCTGTGCATGCTCCAGCTGAAGGACACCAGGAGGAGGGAGGATTGTGGTATGTTGGCAGGAAATGGTGGGTGCCATTTCCTGGGCATTGTGCCTGGACTGGGAAGCCTGCACAACATACCCTGTAGCCTAGAGCTCGGCCAAAAGCAGAAGCTGCTTCTGCTTGTGGTCTGGTGCCACTTCCTTGTTGCACCACTATTCAAATCAGAGTGGCTCTCTGGCATAGGGCATACCTAGCAGCTCCTGGGAAAGCCCCTGTTCTGGTCATAGAGTTCAGATTCTGCAGGTCAATCTTGACATGTTTTTGTGAGACACATAGCCAAATGGAGGCTGCTCTGGATGGAGCCCCAGGAGATTGAGCAAGACCCTCCCCTGGATTCCTTCTGCACATCTACAAAGAAAGACCCTGTCCCTGGAAGGTCTTCCCTTTAATTAAATGATCTAAATCAATCCATCTATCTATCAAATACATGAATAAATAAATAAATAAATAAATAAATAAATAAATAAATAAATAATATAAAACCCATTAAATATGACAGGGTCTTACTGTAGCTTGTAACATCTCCTAACCATTAGAGGATGTAAGCTTGTGGCATCAGCCATGGGTTATTCCTCCAAGGAGAGAGCTAATAGCCAATTAGATTTGGCCTATACAGGCATATGGCTGCCTCTGCTGCACAGTATTTCCAGGCAGGTGAGGTGTAGCAAGTGTTGACGGAGGAGTCTTGCTTGACTCAAGGATACCCATATTTGCTTTATCGGTTTAGTGGCCTTTGGTAACACTCTCTGGTATTCCAGAGACCATCTGTACACTTGAATGTGTGGTCTCAATACGTATTTCCCATGTTAATGTTAGGTCTTCAACAGCAGGGCCTTATCGCCTCTCTTCTTGCAGGTATCCCAGTTTAGAGGCAAGGAGCCTTTATTTTGTGGGGGAATTCATGGATTAACATACAATCCAAACATCTGTCTCTATACCAAAGTAACCTACCATAACAATTAGTACTGTTTAAATACCTATATATCTAATTGCTTGTGCTTCATTAGTAGGATTGAAAGGTTATTCCTGGACAAACTGTCAGCCCATGAAAGGAAACAGCCAGAATTGACCAGAGTCCAAGACAAGTGCTCCAGAGAAAGTAGACTATTTTGCTTCTCATCCACCTGTGCCCCTTTTCTATGCCTAGGGAACAATCTGTGGAAGAGGGGGCGTGGTAGATTGTAAGGGCTGCAATTGGGGTGAATGGTGAAACTACAGCAATATAGTCTGGACACTCATTTGATCAACTTGATTGAACATACAAGCCCCCACTCCCTGATGGAAGGTGGGGCTATGTGGGTTTGGGCACAACTGCTTGCAAATTGGTTTTACATGAAGGATGCTTGTACTCATAAATTATCACTTATTTTTAAAAAATGGAAAAAAAAACTAAGAGAAAGATGCAGGACAGTTATGGCAGAATGCATGATCTGGAATGGGGTGGGGTTTGGGGGGAAGGGAAAGGGAAATATGCCTGAACTGAATTGGAAAATCATGTATAAAATACACAAAGCATCAACAAAAAAATAATATAAAACCAGGATATGTGGCCAGAATGTGGAGTTCTGCAAGATCTTAGGTGAGGGGTTTGGGGTTGGGTGTCTTTCCTAAGTAGAGACAGAACCCCTGCCTCTTACCAAAATATGCATATTAATAAATAGATAAATATAATATGAATGAAGTCAATAAATTCAAACCAAAATAGATGGATGTTTCTTAGAAATTTAAAAATGGCTTCCTCTGTCTTCAATGTCAAGGATAGTGCAAATTCATCAATGTGGATTTAGGGTCCTTTGACTACAAGGGAATATTTGTCCTGCCAGGGAGAAATTCATAGTGCTTATGGCCAGAGAGTGTAGTTTTCCAGGATTTTCCACGTGGGGGGGTGGGAGTATGAATAGTCCTTAACTTCGGAGGGGACTGTGGGGGTTCCCTATAAAAGAATCCCACTCTGACATAGACATAGGACCCTTGGGCTGTGTGGGTTTTGGCACAACTGCTTGCAAAATGGTTTCACACGAAGGATGCTTGTACTCATAAATTATCACTTATTGTTAAAAATGAAAAAAAATAAAGAATTAATAGAATAAAAAAGAATATGCAAGTTATCTTGGGGAGAGGAGAGTTCCAGGACTCCCTTGTCAGAGGGGCTCCTTCTGAAACTGATCTGGAAAGAGGGGAAATTTTGAGTGTCCTTATTCAGGGAGAAAAATGTTCCCAGACAGGATTGACACAATAGGAAAATCTCGTTCCAACTTGGGCAGAAGATGAAGGTCCCAGACTACATTGGGAAGTTTAAGATGTCTTCAGTATTGCCTCATGAGCCTCTTACTATTCCTTCTGGTTACAACTACTCATACATACTTTGAGTGAAATCTTCAGGAGTCCAGCCAGCAATCATGGAAATGTGTTCAGCTGTGTGGGTCTGCAAAAGAAATAATGGAAACATTCCATTTATTGTGACAAACTCTGTTGCACAAGTCCTGAGTTGTACTTTTAGTTTGGTAGCATCTTCTTTAAGAGCTAAGAGCAAAGTGGTCTGTGCCATGTTGGTTGCAAAAATATCTCCCTGGCACTTAGGTCACAAAGGGAAATTCTAAGCTCATATTATTATGAAGTGAATTTATGAGGTCACAATGTTCAGAAAGTAGCTCTGAGGACCCTGTGATTTGAGGGATCTATATGGGGACCTCATGAACAGAAGGCAATGTCCATATCCCCCTTGGCAACACATTCCACAGTGAAACAATGTCCCATAATACCTTAGGCAGAAATGGATGATTTGTAGCCACCTTGGACAAAGGAAGTAGATCCTGCACAACCTCTTGGGTATAATATGAGGGTCTTAATGCTTTCTTACGCACACTAAGTAGTTCAGCTCCCTTGGGTAGATGGCAGAGAACTAAGCCCTGATACAATTGAAGAAGTTTCCACAACCCTTTTTTTGTTTTTTTGTTTTTTATTTTTTTATTGATGCTTTGTGTATTTCATACATCATTTTCCAATTCAGTTCAGGCATATTTCCCTTTCCCTTCCCCCCACCCCACCCCACCCCATCCCAGATCATGCATTCTTCCATAACTGTCCTGCATGTTTCTCTCAGTTTTTTTTTTCATTTTTTAGCAATAAGTGATAATTTATGATACAAGCATCCTTCATGCAAAACTAATTTGCAAGTAGTTGTGCCCAAACCCACAGGGATGAATAGTAAAAGAACAGCAACAGAAAGACTGCATCCACAAACTTTGAGTAGATAAGAAATCCTGTACAAACCCCTGTGTGTGTAGATGTGGAAAGTCCCAGATCTCCTTGGGTAGGTGGGAGAGAAGGAGACCCTGATACAATTGAATATTTTTTCATAACCCTGTGAGTAGGTATAATATGCTCTACAAAGCCCTGTATAGATTTGGAAAGTCCCAGATCACCTGAGGTAAGTGTCAGAGAAGGAGAACATAACGAAATCGAAAAAGTTTCCGCAACCCCTTGAGTACATATGGAATGATGTAAAAACCCCTGTGTAGATGTGGAAGTTTCCTGATACCCTTTAACAGATGTGGGAAGTGGGGAGATTCCTTGGGGTATAGTGGTAGGGCATGAGAACTCTTTGAAAGACCAGGAGTGGTCCAATTGCTCCTGTTTCATTGGAGAAATTGTAAAGCTCTTTTTTTGCAGAGGCGCCATGCCTCGGTCTCATTTGGGTTGACCTCAAACATCTGTGGATCTTTTGGGGAGACCAGTTTAGCCTTCGTATTTTTTCAGGAGAGGGGCTAGGTCTAAAATCCACTTGCTCAGAGGGCTGTTGTGTCCTTACTCTTTTGATTCTCTGCTGGGTCTGGGAGGTCGTTAGGGTTGTCTGCAGCAGGAGTGTCAGGGGTTTTGATATGTCCCAGTATCTGGTCTGGTTCCTGTTCCAGTGATGGTTTTGGACACAGGCTCCTGGGCAGATTCGGAGGCAGCTACACCTTAGATTGTATATCGTCCAGGTCTTGGGTGCTTGTCACGTAGGTCCCCAGTTGGGGTGTGGTGTCATCTTCCTGTTCTGGATCCTGGCTACTGACAGGGGCTGTGAGTCTTAGACCCTGTGGTCTGGGGTTGAAGGGCGACTCCCAGTCTCTGGTTGGCAGGCATCTCTCCAAATATGTGACTAAGATGCAGATATATATAATCCAGTAACGAAAAAGGTGGCGATGTAGTTTCGCCTCATAAGGAGAGGCTAAAGTATTTGCCCATGGCAGCTGGTGGCAAGCAAGATAAAGCTGTATCCTAAGAGAGTAGCTCTCCTTCCTGAGTCCAGTGGACACGTCCAGAGGGAAAGATCACAAAACGCAAATGGCAGTTAGCCTCTGGAATCCAGTAAGCTCGAGAAAGCTCTCCTAGATCCAGCACGGGCTAGTCTTGAGCTGCCAAGCAGCATCGTTCCATCCTTCAGTGTGCAGGGCAAGCTGTGGCACCCTCAGCGTCAGGAGTCTTGCCACTTTGGTGCCCACTACCAGGAGACCAAGTCAGAGCTGGGGCATGACTCTGAAAGCCAAGGGGGCTTGAAATCCTCTGCTTTTAGACACTACAGGCTTCAGGACAGCACCAAGTCTCCCAAGGCCTACAGTGGAGGCTCTATGGTCCACTAACTGGTCCCCCATTAGCATGAAAGAGAAAGGATGGTCCAGATTTTCTCTCCTTAGGCTGTGGCAGGCAGGCATGCACTTGCTGGCAGGAGACACTCAGAGAGAGCAGATGCCATCCTGGAATATCCACAACTATGAATAGCCTGCAGCATTCCAGAAGGTCTAGGCTGCACCCACGCAAGGCAGACTGTGCACCTGCTGAAAGGAGGCCATTAGCATGTGCAGCAGCAGAATTCAGCCCAAACCCTCTTAGCTGTGAAGGACAAAGGGAAATCCAGACCTTCAGAATAGTCCCTCCCTTCTACTACCCCTACAAGTACAGTTTCTAACAAGCAAGACTATTTGTTTATAATCAGGTTATTAATACTTGGCACGTAAAGAAGATAATTTTTAAATAAAATTTAATGGAATATTTTTTTAAAGAGTTTGTCTTTATTGCAGTTTTAGGTTCATCACAAATTTGAGCGGAAAGTACAAAGTCTGTATTCTTCCTACCACCACATATGCACAGTCTCTCTCACAGGTGATGTCCCTCACCAGAATGATATATTACATATATCTGATGCTAGTATTTTCCCTTAATCTGTGGTCTGTCTTCTCAGTAGTTTTTAAATTTTTTATTGTTATTAAACTTTCTCCATAAATCTTACATCATTTCTCAATCGAATTTAGAGGGAAGTCCCTTCCATGCTCCCCACCCCACCTGAGTCCCTACACACTTCCATACATGTCTTACATCTTTTCCTGAGTCTTTCCAGAGCTTTTTCCAGTTCTTTTGTTGTTGTTATTGTTGTTGTTGTGGTTCTCTCTAACTTGTATTGCTTCAATACATATATATATATATATATATATATATATATATATGTATTGCTT